>CM057164.1:22593221-22607470 GCA_029962745.1 Echinometra lucunter
GATTTGTGAACGTATTCTTGATGGCCAAAAGGGAATAATACTGGTACAGTGGAAACTCACTATAACATTGGCCTTGGGATCATGTAATTTGTTATTTCAGAAATCTACTTATATTGGGTTTTAATATCAAAAGACCTAAAGATCTGTTAAATGACGAATTTCGCTATATCAATACCCTTTATAAAGAGTGTCGATCTCCGGGATTCACCTCTAACACTTGCCCAAGTATTAGAGGTGAAAGGGGCTGCAGAAGGGGAATTGCACTATAAGAACCGAAAATGGGCAATCAAAGGGGGGCACTTATCACATTTTCACGAGGGACATTCATTCGAAGTGAAAAGGCGCGCGCTTCTCAGAAGGAAAAAGTGAGCTATAAAAAAGGAGAAAGGGTCACTAAATCTGGTGTAAAAAGGAGGCATGTGAAGGATTATAAAGAGCGACATATCGGAAGTGACAAAAGGTATTTACTAGTAGGTGAAAGGGCACTTATCAAAAAAGACAATGGGCCATTGTAAAAAGAAAAGGGGCACTGAACAGGGTGAATAGGAACACTTTTGGGAGCAAGAAGGGGGGAGGGCATTGTGCCCCTGCCCCCGGCTCCGCCACCCCTGCAGTGCCATCTCTTCTTCCATACTTTTCTTTCTTTCTTTTTTTCTTCTTCTATTTTTTTTTCTTATTTTTTCTTCTTCCTTTTTATCTCTTGAAAAGTCCAGGCCACCTGAGCCCCCTGCCCCCCTGTAGCGCATAAAAGAAATACCATGGTGTTCAGCAAAGAAATGATTAGCACTTTTGCTAGCTCGCCTCGCTCGCTCGCAAATGAGTTATCAGATCAGTCTTAACTACAGCAAAGTAGTTATTGCGTAAAGATTAGAATAGTCCTCTTTTTTTTTTTCAAAAAGTGCCCCTTTTCGCTGGTGCCCCCTATTTTGAAAGACGCTCCTCCGCCGCCCCAGTGTGTATATAACTATCCGTTCATGTGGTCTTGGAGGAATCACCCCCCCCCGATGAGTACCTGTACCTGTCTACACCACTGGTCGAAAGAGCGTGCCGCTCCCGTCTCAATGCCCCATTTCGATATACCCCCCCCCCCCCCCCTCCCGCTTGCCTCGAAAGGAACGTTGCGCCGGGAGCTCCGTTCCGCTCTGCGCCGCACCCTTTCGAGATAAGCCAGAAAAAGACTATTAAAGATAAACATTGAATTCTAAGAATACTAATACAGATCAAAATTAAATTTAATTTTTCACAGGGGGGGGGGGGGGGGGGGGCTGCTCCCTAGAACCCGAACTGTGGTAAAAATGTAAAGAAAGAAATTATATGCTCCAGCACCTCGCCATGCTCGTTGGCCGAATTTGAGAGTATTTAGGCATCTTGCTTCTTAAATATTAGGCAATAGTTGCCCAATTATCGAAACTTTAATATATATATATATATATATATATATATATATATATATATATATATATTTTATATATATATATGTATATACTGAAAGAAACGAAAATGGGAGAATAATAATTGCGTAGCTCCCTCAATGTTCCCCAGAGCTGTCATCCATTTTGAATCAAGGGTTGAAAAAATGCCTCCGCCGGTAATCGAACCCGGATCACTGGCTTAGAACGCCAATGCCTTACCACTAGACCACAGAGGCGGGCCAGCAGTTAGGCGTGACCGAATCCACTTGACCGACAGACAGATTTCCAACCCTTTTTGATTCTTTATTTTGGTGCAGATGAGTTAAAGAACAATGAGAAGCCGCGTGCCGCAGTTGGATCTCAGCTAGAAGCCTGGATACATGCATAAGTCAGAATAAGGGGACAAAACATTGAAAGAAATTTGACAAATGCAAACAACTTTGGCAACTCCCTTGTAAATAATAAACACTGAAAGAAATGAATGAAAGAATGAGGAGCTACGCAATTATTATTCTCTCATTTTCATTTCTTTCAGTGTTTATTATTTACAAGGGATTTGCCCAAGTTGTTTGCATTTGTCAAATTTCCTTCAATATACATGATATATATATATATATATATATATATATATATATATATATATATATATATTGCACGAAACGGATTGACTAGTATCATGCTGTCCAGCAGCCAAATCTGTCAGGATGCCTGCTGCTGGTAGGCTACCAAGTCGGGCTTCTTTATTTCTGGCTGTGGATCCGTTTGGCAGAGGTATACTGCCCCCAAATGACTTTGCCACCACCGTTTCTGGTTCTGTTCGGCACTATCAGAGAGTTTCAGGTCTGTAGTACACCATCAGTCGACTACCAGCCTGCATGTAGCTACACCGCCAGACGACCACTTGTCTGCATGTGAGCTACCACTAGGCAGCTACCAGTCTGCTTGATACGACCAGATCACAGGTCTGCAGTAGACGACAAGACCACTACCAGGTCTGCAGTAGACATGGTAGACGACCAGACCACTACCAGGTCTGCAGTAGACATGGTAGACGACCAGACCACTACCTGGTCTGTGTAGACATGGTAGACGACCAGACCACCAGTCTGCTACCAGACAACCCTGGTATCGTCTTTTGCTGGAGTGCAAAAGACCAAACACACTCAGTGCTACCAACGGTCGTAGCCCGAGACTAAAATCCATTCCAGGTTTAACAATGGGCAGATGTGCAAACAATCATGTAAATCATTTAGTTTGCACACATTTATTGGTTACAAACCAGACTTAGCCTGAATCACGTACAGTGCAATGAGCTCTAGTAAGCTACAATACAGCCTGAGTCCCCAGTACCCTTTTTTGTTGTTGATTTAGGTTTTTACTGACGTCCACGTGTATGAATCAAATATGATTATTACGTCTGGGACCGACCTTTAACGTCACTATCCGAAAGACGTAGTAATTGTAGATTCATATCTTGCCAAAGGACATTAGTGCCGCGACAGGGATTCGAACCACGGACCTTGTGGTTTATTCGTGATCATTAAAGTGAACTCAAAACAATAACCAGTTCGTTCGGACGAAACGGAAAAGTCAGAGTAGAAGATTAGCAAATTTTGTAAATAAATCGGATAAACAGGAATATAAATACCCCAAAGTAATACCTTGCCATGAATTTAGAAAAAATCATTCTATGTCTTAAAACAAACTTAAGGATCATTTATCCGGCACTGAAGTAAAAGTGTCGATTCGGCCACATATGAATTCCTGTTCAGTTCCATAGTTCTTACGACTTTTAATAATTCATAATTTTTTTCCTGTTTATCCCATGCATTTTCCAAAATTTGCTAATCTTCTACTCTGACTTTTCCGTTTCGTCCGAACGAACTGGTTATTGGTTTGATTTCCCTTTAATGTTATGATCACGAATTCTGAATTCTCTTGACTGAGTCAAGCTGTTTTTGGTATACTACATAATGTTGATTTTTAATAACAGGTGGTTTGGTGAAAGTAGTATGGATTTATTCTTAAGATAATTCGTCCTGCCCTGTTTTGGAGTCTTTGCAACATATCAGGGTGGACTGCCAAACTACCAGCGCCATAATCAAAATGTGTAGAATAGGATGAATAGCAATTGTTAAGTAGATTCATTTGCAAGTATCTCAGTCTTCAAAGAAAAACCTATCAACTATCATCTTACCAATATTTGAGCAATTTGTTCAATATTACATTCCATTTAAGTTCTTTATCATAAAATTCCAAGGAATTTTACGTATCCACATTCTTAACATAAGTATTTTTAATTCTTAATCTAGATTATCGTGTTTTGCTAACATTTGTCTTGTTCCAAGTAACATGCAAACAGTTTACTACAATTATTTTCAATTTATTTCTATTCATCCATTTACTCAATTTCGTAAGTCACTATTCAAAATTGCTTGGCAACTTCGGATCTTATCAAAAACATATAAAACAGTGTCATCAGCATAGTAAATGACATGAACATTTTATCAAATATAGAAGCTAAATCATTCAGAATATTACAAAGAGAATTTGGGCCAATTAAACTCCCCCTGGGGCACCCCGTTATTAATAAAATATTCCTCCGAAAATGTATTATTCAAGAAAAGTTGTGATTTTCCTATCCGACAATAACTGTAAACCAGTCCAAAGAATTCCCAACTATACCAAGACGAGCCAGTTTGATAAAAGTATCTCGTGATTGACCATGTCAAACGCTTTTTGTAAATCAATGAATCCGTCCCGTGTATTGTCCGTTATCCATGGCTTGGAGCCAACCATCGGTTACTTTTAACAATGCTGTTGTGGTTGAGTGTTTAGCTCTAAATCCTGATTGTTCTGGTACCAAAATGTTGTTTATTTTAAGAAACTCAAGCAATTGATTCTGGACGATTTTTCTAGTACTTTAGAAATACAGGAAGAAGGGAAATTGGTCTATAGTTATCAGGATTTGATTTGTCAACCCTTTTTTATGTAGAGGGGTTATCTTGGCTATTTTCCAGGATGCGGGCACTTTACCATCTATAATCGACTTATTTATAACGTATAGAGTAGGGGGAAACCCCGGTGTATGTGGTTCACCTGCACACCCCCAATCAGTAATATCGGGAAGAGAGACCTGAGGGTTACAGTGAATGAATTCGCTTTCCCCTCCCAGGCACAGGTGACGCCAAACCAAATAATAATAATAATAATAGTAGTATATCACAGTCTGTATCACCCATCAGTATCAGATAACAGTTAAATCCAGTCGCAAAAGACATAAGTTCATCATAATAGTTGAAAAACTTCATTTTTTTAAATTAGGAGGTCTGTACAGTTTATGAAATAATAGGTTGAGTATTCTTTAATCGGATAATAATAGGTATGGTCTCAAGACGGGAAAACAGAGTCTTGCTCCAGTACTGAATAAATAAGACTTTCATGTATATAAATTGCAACTCCACCTCCAGATCTATTTCTGTCCTTTCTGACTATGGAATAATGGGTATTTTCAATTTCTGAGGTTTTAATGCTACTATCCAGTCTAGTTTCACTGAATGCAAAAATGTGAATTTGGTTTTTTTTATGACAATAGATCGCACGCAATTCATCAATACTTTAAAGTAAACTGGCAATATTAAGATGAACAAATTTCAAATCCTTAATAGATAGTTCTAAATACTTCTCGGACCCACTACTGTCATAATGCTTTTGGGTGACATTTACTTCAGGTACATCAGTAAATTCTTCATAAAATGGTAATATTTTCATTATACATTTGGGACATTGCCAATCAGAAAACAGTTCAGACATAATTATCATTATACATTTTAACAGGTATTCTTGCACATGAGATATGAATCCATTCATCACATGAGATACAACAAAGTTCTCTATGGTTGGTCTTAACGTAATTATTGCACAATGCACATGAAAACTTTTTATTCATCTCAATACAACAAACACAAAAAAACCACGAAAACAGAGACATAAAATATAACATCAAAGTCTATAAAAAAAAGGAAAAAAAAAAGAATGAACTAAAATTTCTTGTTCGATTACACAGGTGGTAACAAACCAAAACGAAAACGGGCGGAGCAGCAAATTCATAACCATTATCAATAATGCTATAATGTTATATCACAGAGAATAAACAATCCCCTTTACAAATTCAAGGGATATCAATAGATTACCAACAATACAAGCACAAAAACATTTGGGGTCACCACGGGCATACCCGCGGAAAAGCATGATGTATAGAGTGGCATCATTATAATGCAATCAAATGCATCATGTAAATGAAAAGATTACTATCGATGAATACTTTGAGAATGAAAAGTAAAAAAGAACAAACACAAAAAAAAGAGTTTATTCTTCAGAGTATAAAAGTATTGACGAGTCAGAGGTGAATATCTGAACAGCCACTGTGACCAATGATTAGGAGAGGAGCATCAGTCTACTATTGTTCGCATAACATTCACGGTAGAGCTACCCCTTCACTTCACTACATGATTCATTGCAGAATAAATGGGAGCTCATTGACAAGCGTATAATAAACAATAATGAAGTATAATACATGATATAAAGAAACTGACTATATAGTCAATACATACTTTGACAACAGCAGTAGTCTTAAAGTACAAAAGAACGATCATAGCAAAAGACTTCGTACTGTAAAATGTAAAAGTATTATGTAATGAGTTAACATTATAACAAGAAAGAACAATAAATGCATTCTCAGTCTGTGGGGCTACAGCCACTGTAAACGTCTTAAAGGAGAATGCAACCAAGACATCAGTGTGCTTCCAGTGAATGAAGAAGAACAAGAAGAGTAAACAGAGAAAGTTTGAGCAAAATCGGAAAATCCGTTCAAGAGTTATGAACTTTGAAAGTTTAAATAAATCCTTATTATGGAGATTCTTGAGTTGGCAACTCCACCAGCATTTGTGATGTCATCGTGGACAACTCTCCATTCATTTTGTACACAGAATTTCACATTTTCTTCATTTTCAAGAAAAATAAAAATTTGTTTGATTTATTGTTTGAGTATGACATGGCTACATCAATTCTGCAAGAATTTTGGGAAGAATTATGTTGATTCCTGACTTGAAATTTCATAAAAATCCATTTTTTGAAGATTTATGCACAAAATGAAGGGAGAGTTGTCCACGATGACATCACAAATGTTGGCAAAGTTGCCAACTCAAGGATCCCTGTAATAGGGATTTACTGAAACTTTCAAAATTCATAACTTTTGAAGAGATTGTCCGTTTTTGCTCAAACTTTCACTGTTTACTCTTCTTGATCATCTCCATTCACTAAGAGCACACTGATGCCTGGGTTGCATTCTCCTTTAAGTGAATTATTGTTCGCATACTAGATGTACGATCGAGGTGGTGCCCCTTCCAAAAGAAGAGTCATTGCCAAAAACCTATTAGAATGCTATTTTCCGATTTTGCAGTACCAAACACCTTTTCAAAGATGTATTTCGCAAATTAGAAAATATGAAAATAGTACCGTAGTGAATACATGCAGACTAAACCGATCTAAACGCATCGCAAGGGTCGCAAAAGTTACTATGGATAACTCTAATGAATGAGTAAATGAAATCGGTGAAAATCGCTACGACGGTAATACTGTATAATCGGCTATTGTGAAGAACAATCCGAGAGACGAAAGGTCCAAAATACTGAAAGCCCAAGAGACCCACACTTAAAAACGTCTCAGGGACCTTCTGTAAACTCAGAACTATTAGAGACTGACAGCTTGTGAGACCAAGTGCTCAGTCCGGATGACTTATCTTCTAATGCTATGCTCCCACTATCACGATTCGCGCCACGATTGAAATCGCGACTACGAATGGCCAATCGTAGCGTTCGTGACAAGTCGCACCTAGCACAAAGCCCACCGCACACTACGATCGGTCTGCGATCCGATTTTGGAAAAAAAAATTGTTGTAGCATGTGATATGAACATTCAAACATGTAAAATCTTAACGATCAAAGTTCCGAATAGTCGTATGAATACTAAAATCGAAATTCCGGGCTCATTGCGAGCCTCCCTGTAGGAATAAAAGCGAACTCAATTCCGAATCGTAGGGCAATCTTGCGATATTCTAGGATTTGAAGCCGATTTGGCCTTTACTCAGACCACAAGGTTTGCAGTTAACTAAAATTTCATTTTCAGTATTCCTATCATTATTCCGAACCTAAAATAAGATAATTTTACTTGTTTAAACTTTAATATTCAATGCAAAATGCCACGCACCGACCCCTCGGTCTCGTAAGCTGTTGGTATAAACGGAGAAATTCCTGTTCACATAATTCGTATATCCCTCATCCAGTCCCGCATCCAGTAGTTCGACAGGTATACACTAGATGGAGGAATATCAGTGGAAGGACAGCAAAGAAAGCCCACCAAGGTAAAAAAAAAAAAAATATTCACGCCCATATTATAGCTCTTCATGTTGCGCCGTGCCATTATATGAAACAACGGAAGGAACGAAGCTCTGCTTGTTGAAAAAAAAAAGTTCAAAGGATATGAGTATCAAAGTACAATAAGGAGCTGATTAAATAAATCTCGTGAGCAAAATACCGGTTTACGAATTGTGTTTTTATTTTTATCTGTTCTAAATCTGTCCCAACAATAATAAGCACTCTACACCTTTTTGGGCGATACAACAAATGAATACTCACATGACAGTTCGGGAAACGGCTGTGACAATAAAAGACAAATGTCCAAACAACATTCATATATCATGGAGATAACTAGCGTCATTCTGCGGCGAAATGAATATTCAACTCTTTTCTTGTAATTTTCTGTATTTTGCGCGCGGGCGGTACGCTGAAGAATGATGGTATAATGTTAGGCGAACTGGTGAAACTGAACTTTAACCTGAAGTTTAACTTTTATTGATGTGTTTATTTCATGTAACATTCTTTCGGCGTATTGGCCAAGAATACTGAAACAGGAGAACAATTTGAAATCATAAACATGATAAAGTTGAATATATCATTTGGTAGTTTGGGGCAGCAATTTCAAAAGTTCAAACCCAAATGCGTCCTAAGATCCAGGGCAGAGGCGTCGATCCTGGGGGGGGGGGGGGGGGGCAGGGGGGGCAGTTGCCCCCCAAAGAAAATTTCGGGGGGCAAAGATATCATTTTGCCCCCCCCCCCCCCCAATAATTTTCCAACCCCCCAAAAAAAAGAAAAAAGAAAGAGAAAAGAAGGAAAAAGGAAGGAAGGAAGTGAAATGAAAGCGTAAAACAAGAAAAAAGAAAGAAAATGGGACACTGGGAAGCGCTCGCTCGCTTCGCTCGCTCGCATTTAAGTATCTTAACCAATGCCGATGATAATTACTATTCTTATGAAAGGAAATCGGTTTGCATCTTGTGTTTCTCTCTAATGTTATACTATTCTTCTACTCATAGGAAGTAATGTAACCAAACAAGATATCACTCCTAGAAATCGAGCGGCCAGTTGACCTAAAAATAGATCAACTTTCAGGAGATAACGGCCTGGATTCAAAAAAAACCCGCAAAACAAAAACATACATGTATTTTTCGTTAACTCGCTCGCTACTCTCACTGGTAAAAGCTAGATACAAGATGATTTCAGGCAGCAAGTAGTTTATCATAGCAGCGAGATTCAAAAATATTATTATATTTGGGCAGCAAGGTGGCTGACAAAGATTTTGGGACGAATCCATATAATTTTGCCGGGGTCGGTCGTTGGCTTTGTTCGCTATGGTAGAAAGAGAATGGATTCGGACTGCAAGCGAGGTATAGCTAAAACAGTTTCATATTCGGCACACAGGTGATTGGATGTATTATTGAGATATCATACAGGCATGACAGGTTTATTCTATACATAATATTCCGTTCTTGTATAGCGCATATCACATTTTTATCACATTATTATGATGACGAAATAACACTTTTATCATATGGAAAAGGGTATATTTTTCCTCGCTTGCTGCGCTCGCTCGTTTCATATTAATGGTTTTGAAAAGCAAACGAATTCGGTGAGATGAGACCGAATTAATGTAGATGTTTCATTGGCTCACAGCGTAGTTTGCCGAAGGGTTTACTACATCTACATAAAAGAGTGTGTGCTTACTCGCTCGCTTCGCTCGCTCGTAATATTAAAAAACAGAGTGGTTTGGGGGGGGGGGGGAAGCAACAATGGACCAGCGATGTGACAAAATAGAGTTCATATTTGGCAGCGAAGTAACCATATATATATATATATAATTTGTGAGCCATCCTGGGAAAATGGGTATTATAGGTGAAATTTCGGATTTTGAGTTTTTTATGCTTATAGGTACTTGGACACATGTGCAATGTGTATATAAAATATTAAGAGTCTAATTCACATGTTTCTTCTAGATATGGCCACTTGAAATGCCCCCTCCCCCCCCCCCCCCCCCCCCACGCGCGCAATTAGGCTGTTTCGGCCTTTTACCCTTATGAATTAGGCAAATTATGTTTGTTTGATGTTGATGGAAGGGTGGAGGGGTGCTGTGCAACCCAATGTTGTATTCATTTCTTTGTTTTAAAAGATTCATGCAAATTTAAATGCAAGCATGTGACGTGCACACACACCCAACCCCACACTCACACACTCACCCACAAACACACATGCAGATATTATACTAAAACATCACTTATGAAAAGTGCAATTTCATGAGTTTTTATTTTTAGTGCAAAAGAGAGTATGGGAGGGGTTCACCATCTCATTTCATGAACCCACACACACACTCACACACGCACACACTGTTACCCCCACCCACACACACACACACGCACACACACACACACACACACACACACAGAGCAGATATTATACTTAGACATGACCTATGAAAAGTACATGCAATATCAAGTTTTCAATTGCCAGTGCAAAAAAAAAAAAGAGTATGGGAGGGGTTCACCCCATCTCATTTCATGAACAAACCCACCCGCACACACCCTCACACCTATCCTCCAATTGCATTACAAACAAGTGCCCCACTCATACACACACACACACACACACACACACACCCTTGCACAAAACATGCACGCCCTAACCTGCACCCCACAAACATGATACGCACACACAAGAAAACAGGTCTACCACAATCAAACATACATGTGTACATAAAATTCTAAAATTAAAACTGGGTTGTTACGCATACTTAAAAGTATCTTTCAGTGAAACCTTGGTCAATTTGCTTTAAAGTGATTACACAATGGTAAACAAAATTTTGATATATGATCGAGAATAGAATTCTAAGAGGAATGACATTAAAAATATGATGATTTTCAATCGAAATCAATGCATTTTGGCTATTTTTCTCATGAAAAGTTATGAGCTGACCAAAAAAATTGAGTATGAGGTATGACGTAAAAGTGGGTACCCAGCTTCGCGCATTGCAGTTGTGCTACGCGCTAGACTGTAAAACATGTATTATAACTTGCGCGCATTTTGCTAGAAGTGCGCGACAAGGTACCCACTTTGACGTCATTTTGACGTCAAAGTGGGTACCCAGTTGAAACTGGGTCACAGCTGAAGGGTCAAAAATATCCTGAAATCTTACCACATTTGGGGGTTTCCTTGGCAACAGGACTTTAAAAAAAAACTTTAGACAGATGATTTTCTGCTAATAAAATCATGCTCTAACATTGTTTCAGCATTGGGTACCCCCTTTAAAACAAAAACAAATAAACGCGTTGTAAATTCTAATGGGAGGAGAAGGTTGGGATAATTTCATCGTGAACTGTCAACATCAGATACAATTGCTGACTTTGGTCTTTGTGATATTAGCTCTTCTAGCCCTAACTCCTTCACCTCCTAGATATAATTTATACAATGCGCAAATTGTAAGTAGCAATAATCACACAGAAAACAGTACTTGTATATGGTAAATATTAGTTCAACTATTTTTTCCACACATTTCACAAATTGAGTGCATTGCAAGCATTTTATACTGTAAGTAGATTAACTTCTTCTAGACTTCATATCTGGAAGTAAAAGAAAATGTAGCAGTTTCTCCCGTGTCCATTTCTGCTAACGCCAAGCGTGTAAAAATTTTGGAAGAAACTCGAAAGTGAGGAAGCAAAGCAACCAAGCTGGTCATGAGGGTGCTTATATTGAAGGAAGTGAAATTGAAGGATTTGGTGCACACTTTAGGTGGATTTTGTTGAAAATATTTATTTAAAAAAAGAGAAAATTTTCAACAACAACAAAAAAAAAAAAAATGGGGGAGGGGGCAACTGTCCCCCACTGTGTACAGTCATGCCTGCTGGTCAAACTTTATCAACACTGGATTATAAAACAGAATGTATTGGTTTCTTTCGTTGGTGTTCATCTCTGTTCACATCAAGCGGTTGTCTATCACACTAGCTGTAATCACAATACAACGCCTTAGCCAAGTGGAGATGGCATCCTCCTCTGACAGAAAAAAAAAATCAGCAAAAGGGTAACTTTTTTGAAAATATACTTTGTAGTACGGAAACCATTATGATTTTTCCTTCCATCAAACACTAACACAGTTTCCTACTGTTCCATTTCCTCTGCCTGCCATGAAGGGTGAAGTGAGAGGTCTGCCTTGTCCTCATCCAGGAATGGACGAATCTCTTTCAACTGGTACTTTTTGCAGTCTAGGGAAAGTCCAGCTGCTGGCTTGAGTGGGGCATCTGCAGAAATACTGGGTTGTTGGGAGAGTTCATCAGAAGGGAAAACCTCTCTTCTTTTTCCTTGCTGGATTTCTTGGCTCTTAACAACACCTGGTTCTGACTCAAACCTGCATGACTGAGATTACCAAATGATTACTTTCCTAATATCATATCAAATTGTGACAAGAATTAGCCTTGTCTTTTTTCCTTTTGACAGCATGTACCAAGTGTATGATTGACAATGTAATAGACAACACAGTCATTTCTCCAATTACAGTTTCCACTACAATTTTCATGTCATTTAGTTTCTAGAATTAAGACCTCTGCTCAAATGGCAAAAGAAGGTGAAATTCAAGTAATATTATCAAATTTTAAGGGTCATCATTACAAAAAAACAAAACAAGGAGTGGAAAAGCCCAGAATAATAAGATTGTGGGGAAAAGTGAATCCTCACAAAGAAGAAAAGGAAAAAAAAAAAAAATTGTACATTTTTTTCTGTACCTACCAACAAGAAACCTAAGAAAATGGGACAAAATTTTGCACAGTTGAAAGGCATGCTTTAGAACTGTGGGCCACAATGTACATGTTAACTACTATTTTAGGCTCACACTTTAAAAAACAAACAAAATGTACCTGAAGAAGTGGCATCAATTGGCGAATCCCAGAGGACTGAATTATGCCTTCAAGTATTGTTGTCAACTCCGGGTGCCAACTGTAGGTCGGTTAAAGGGTTTCAGGCTGGACAAACGCAGGGTCAAGGAATATATCGTAAAGGCACTGGAGAGCTTCAGCCTTTCTGTGAACATAAATCACATCAAACAGGTTCATGTTGTCATTCAGTACTCAGACAATGCATGGCATGAGTGTGATGGTAACTATAACAGCATTTCAACATAAATTGATGGAAATGGCAATAACAAGAAAAGTCTTTTTATTGTTTTGATTAGAGTTCAAACACATCTCATTACATTGTTTCATTTTCATTTTGAACCTATATATGTACATAACTTGTCATCTTTAAAGATTAATAGTTTGTAACCTTTTTGTATTTTTCAAAACTTAACTTTCACATATATACAACACTTGCTAATGAAAATCACAAAGGGGGAAAACCTTCATAAAATTATCCCCCCCCCCCCCCCCACACACAATTTCCATAAGAAATTGTGCAGTCGTCACAAGAAATCTTCATAAAGCAATCAGAAGAATAGGCCTGTACTAGTATACAAAAAGAAGGTGTGCTCGTTTCAATGTTTTAAGTGTGTGTTGCTATTGTGTATAATAGGCCTAGACTATTGCTGGGTAGAAAAAAAGAAAATCTGACTGACCTACCTATTTACTACCTAAAGCAGTCCATTAGTCTGGACCATCCATGGTTCCGAGTACATTTTTCAGCAAAAATGGTACAGTGCTATTTTCAGCACTGACTGCACCAACACAGCTGCCCTGTGAATCCATGTGTCTGCAATACAAGAAAGTAGAATGTGACATTCATTTTGATAGCAAAATTTGCTGGAAAAAATCAATTTACATCACCCTACATACACCTCAACTATGTAAGTCTACACACAAGAAAATTTAACGTTAGGCTTAATTATCAAACGTTAGAAATATTTCTTGGAAGTTGGAATATTGGGAAATTTGTTAAGATTTTGTCTAGTAATATTAATGAAAAATTCAACTCATCAGCTACGTCTCATTAAACGGAATTTAAATCCGTCACTAATCTTGTATCTAATTTGGCCTAACTTTTAGACTAACGTGTTAGACCTGGTTACTTTAAAAAAAATGTACTGGCTATAGTCTAGATCTAGATCTAGAGCACGATAAAATACCAATTCATACAACACATCTCATATTTAACAGAAGTAAGAATATGAAGAGGGGTTTTTTTTAGAGAAAGAAAAAAATTCTTCCACCAACCAGCAAGCTAAACTAAGTTTTTTATAGGATACCCTCTGGCACTCGGCATGAATTCTCATCTACATTTTTGTCCTCTCAAGTGAAGAAAGGACTTGCTCGGCAGGGTACCTGCGAGCTGCAACAGCCGACGACCCGAACCTGTCGGCTCGCCAGGCATAGATCCCGGGGGGGGGGGGGGGGGCACTCAGTATATAATGCGTGGTGGGTATGTGCCGCGGAGAAGACCCCCATTTTTACACTCAAATTTCCGTTCCAAA
>CM057164.1:22607970-22619313 GCA_029962745.1 Echinometra lucunter
ATTCTTTCCAAAAGACATGAGTGCCATGTCGAGGGTTGAATCCATGACCTTCGCCGTGCCAGTTTATCGTTGAAACCACTTGACTACAACACCTATACATACCATTCAGCCATCTCTGTAAAAAGGAAAATTTTTGTTGATGATAAGTAGTCAGTGCTGCATTCTTCCAGGAGGATGTTGTGGCGGTTGGATTGATCACTGCACCGTGGAGATATATCCATGCATATCCTCTGTTCAGACACTCTGTAATGATGAAATGTGCCACTGATTTGTTTTAAAGGCTGATAATTTGTGTCATGAGGACATATATTAGATTTGTGCACAAATACTTCTTATTTTGTAAATATTATTCTTATTTGTAAATATTATGGCATGAAGATTTCATCATATGCGATACTGTAGTTGACAAGGCTCGAATACAGAGCAGACATCGTGACAACGTGAGGAAGTTTCCTTTCTCAAGAGCAAAAAAGAAAAAAGAAAAAAGAAGAAATAGTGAAATAAAAATGAGTAAGATCGATTCTGAATAAAAATCTTATAAAGGGGAGCTTAAAGAGTGAATATTTTTCACCTATTTGGGATTTCTGGCCTAATGGGGTTTTGAAGATTTTTTGAACTACTGAAGATTGTCTGACAGTCCGTAAAAAGATTCATCAGATTGGTGAAGTTCTATTAAGATGAATTTTCATCATTTCACAATCAGTTTGGTTATTAAACCAAATAACCAGATAACCAAATTGATTTTGAAATGACGAAAATTCATCTTAATACTGTCTGGCAGTATTTTACTAACATATCAGTGGTGTCTTCACACTGAAAAGCTGAATTGTACAGTACAGAGTAATGTTAATTTCTTAAGGGATATTCCAATTTTTGTAAGAAAATTATTGCGCAGTCTGACTGTAAACAGAGCATGAAATGTTCTCTAATGAAAAGATAAATGTTAAAGGCATTTTTTTGGCCTCTTACATGTAGCCTGGACTATTTTTGATCGTGTAGGTATATGCTTTTAGTGACATTTTTGTATGTTGACATTTGCATGATATGATTTGTACATACTCTAGAATATAGCTGGTAAATTTATTTCTGCTTTTGCATGTATTTATTATGCCTCCGCCCACCGTAGGTGGTAGCTGGAGGCATTATGTTTTCGGGTCGTCCGTCCGTCCGTCCGTCCGTCCGTCCGTACGTACGTCCGTCCGTCCGTCCGTCCCGTTTTCGTTCTCGCGATAACTTAAGAACCGTTTGACAGATCAACTTCAAACTTGGCTCATTTATGCATATGGGAGGGACAATGATCTGATTAGATTTTGGAGTCTCAAGGTCCAAGGTCAAGGTCATAGAGGTAATAATACACATAAAAATGGCTCGTTCTCGCGATAACTTAAGAACCATTTGACAGATTGACTTCAAACTTGGCTCATGTATGCACATGGAAGGGACAATGATCTGATTAGATTTTGGGGTCACAAGGTCAAAGGTCAAAGGTCATAGAGGTCATTATGTACATAGAAATGGTTCGTTTTCACCATAACTCAACAACCATTTGACCGATCAATCACAAACTTGGTTCATGTATGCATATGGGAGGTACAATGATCTGATTAGATTTTGGAGTCTCGAGGTCCAAGGTCAAGGTCATAGAGGTAATAATACACATAAAAATGGCTCGTTCTCACGATAACTTAAGAACCATTTGATCGATCAACCTCAAACTTGGCACAGGTATGCATATGGGAGGGACAATGATCTGATTAGATTTTGGAGTCTCAAGGTCAAAGGTCAAAGGTCATAGAGGTCATTATGTACATAGAAATGGTTTGTTCTTGTGATAACTCAGTAACCATTTGACAGCTCAACCAACTTGGCTCATGTATGCATATGGAAAGGGCAATGCTCTCATTAGATTTGGTGGTCACAAGGTCAAAGGTCAAGGTCAATGATGTTGTATAAATAAGAAAATAAATCAACATGAAGTGCCATTTATTTCTGATTTGGTAATGGCGGAGGCATAAAGTTCGACCACGCGTGGTCGAAGATTCATCTAGTTATCTTTTACCTCATTTTTGTATTCCTTATTTACTGGGAATTTTTCAGTTATACATACATGTATTGCATAATGGACGGGAAGGGTTTCCTTTTAGGGGAGGGGAGGAAAATTCATTTTCATGCTTTTTAAAATGATGTGTGGGATATCTGAAGAATGCATGTCTGTATTTGTGGGGAAAATTAGTGGACGTCCTGTGATGAGGACTATGCAAACGTGGCCATTTAGAAGAAAAGTAGGTGCTGGTCTGTTCGACAAATGAGATTAAGCTGTGCCCAGTTTTTAGGAAATTTTTATCTCTACGAAGCCTGGCTCATCAAAATTAGGCAGCGTTGATTGCAATGTTATTTCTTATGTGTCACGTGCTTTACATTGAATTGGCAATTGAAAGGTATATATATGTGTATATGTTACCAAGTGTTGTGGAATCATATTATAGAAGTGTGAACATAAATTTAGTTAAAAAATTTAGTTCAAAATATGTGCTTTTTTGTCTTTGGTAGGGCTGTTAGCTTGAAAAAGTTGTCAGGTATAACAAAATCTTACATGTGGTCTGTAATATCTGGGACGAAATACCCTGGAATTGCCCTCATACCATTCTTCAGCTCACACAATTCAAACAAGAACAGATTTTTGTATTCAGTTTGCAAATTAGTATCATCAAAGCCTGTTAAAATTAAAATGCAATTGGTAAAATGTAAGTTACATGAACACAACCATAGCATCGAATGGTCTGAGAGCATCTGTGCCAAAAAAAAGTACATACATATTATTTTTCATACTCCCAAAGGATTGTTGGTGCTAGTAGGCCATGAATATGGCTTACCAAAGCTGCACAGACATTCTACCTCTCTCGAAATTCACTGCATTTCTTACTCGAGTACTCTGAATCTTAAAAGGAATTTACATGTGACCCTTTATTCATTACAAATTATTTAATTTGAAAACTTGATGGAAGTGATGAAGTGACCAATATCCATGCCCTTTTTGTACAAAGAAACTAAATAACAGACAAGAAAGTATAAATTTGTGAAATGTTTTATTGATATTATTTAGTATTCCTCAAATTGGCAGCACATTGCTAATTCATGATAGACTTTCTTTTCCATTCATTTTACACTGAAAAAGAGATACATGACTACATGTATCTAGCACAAGATATTTACATGGCTTTGGATTGTAAGCATCATTGCAGCAGCTCAGGTATATTAGCAAAGTGTTGTTCTGTGTATTGCTAATTTATTTAACTTTCATTTTCATTTTGTTCATTAAAATAAGATAGTATAAAGTATTCTTACAATTTTTTTTTGACATACTGTCATACAATTCATACAATTAATAGTGAAAGTACATGTATACATTTATAGTTTTAATCATTGAAATGTTTATGCAGTGATGGGATTTTGTACGACTTACATACCCACCGAAAAGTACTGGAATCTTGTCTTGTTCTGGGGCCTCAACGTTTTTGAGGAATGTTTTACTGGGCATTACCGTTACCTGTAACATTGCTGTAAATGGATATTACATAATATTTGTGTACCACAATATCTTGAAAGGAGTACGTGTGCTAATTATTAGGATTACATTGTTTTTTATTTTTGGTATTTGTACACCCAAGTCTACTCTTGGTCAGCCCTTCTGCTAGAATGATGCTCAAATTTAAATGAATTTAATGCATTGTACACTGGCATAGATGCCAAATGTTCCTTTTTTGTAGTAATTTATACTGCTTTTTATAGAATACTAAAGTGTATCATGGAAAATACTTTTTTCCCCTAAAGTGTATTACTACAAGTGTCTCTTGCAGAAAAGCTGAAAATTCTGTTTTTCCAGCCAAAATACATGTACCCCTTTTTTTTCATCCCTCAAAATACTGCCGTGGTTTTTGCAAGGTTGGCATCCCTGCACTGTACATCAAAACATTCTTACGATACTGTATAAGCTAATATTTTAGCGTACAGATATATTAGGGATTTGAGACAAGTTTGACATATCTGCAAGTTATTATTTTCATGTTTTGAAGGATATTTCTACACAAGTATATAGGCATCTTACTGAGTGGAAATTTTGGCGAGGACATCATTGCGAAATTAGCGAAAATTAAACTACCGCGAAAATTTCAGCTTATACAGTAATATACAGTCAACTCTGCCTAAGTCGAAGTCGCATAAGTCGAATAATCACCTAAGTGGAAGGTCTGTACTGGGTCCCATTCCTTTATTTTCTATTGTTTTGACTCCTCATAAGTCGAATTTTCTCTAAGTCGAAGCATTTTCTTCAGTCCCAAGAAATTCGACTTAGGCAGAGTTGACTGTATTTCTATACAAGTATATAGGCATCTCACTGAGTGGAAATTTTGGCGAGGACATCATCGCGACATTAGCGAAAATTAAACTACCGCGAAAATTTCAGCTTATACAGTAATATACATGTATATGGACAACCAAATGAAGTCTTACATGCAAGAGGTGCATTTACTTATAATATAATATAATCAAACCTGTCATAGTGGCCGCCCCCTCTCTATAGAGGCTACCTGTTTACACTGACCACTTCTATTGCCTCCCTTGAAGCAGAAATATGAGTTATCCCATTCGTGACAGAGGGTCCACATTTTGTGGTTTGGCCTAATATCTTTTGATGCAAAGCCCTAAAAATCATACCAAATACATGAGCAGAAAGAGCAAAAAAATTCTACACATACTGTCCCCATTTTGGTTGCGTCAGTATTCGTTGTTTGATGCTGAAATTTTTTTAAAGGAAAATAAGCATTAAAATCCTTAATTGGCAATGTGATAGAAGGTTTAAAATCACCGTTTTCCCCTGCAAATTGGCAACTTTTTGACTTCTCATCATAATTTCTGTCAATTTATATTCATTTCAGATACATGATGTTTTACAGGAAAAATGTAGCAATGAAATAAAAAAGTTGGTGTTGCCAATTTGAAGAATAAAAGCTGATCAAATTAGGCTTTAAATAATTCCTGTCACGAATGGGTTATAGAATCCACCTTTACCACCCACCTGTATACCATGGCCACTTTTTCTGTTTCCTTTGGGGGGCCTTCATAAACAGGTTGGACTGTTTTTTGTTTTTTGTTTTCATTTTTTTTTACACACACGTCTGCCTATTCTGAAGATAATATATTTGACTAATCTAATGAATTCCACTATAGACCTGGTGCATTTTCCTAGAATATATTTTGAGTATATTTTTTTTTACATACACAGCCCATCTGCCTGTTATGATATATTTGTATAATTAAAAGAATTACATACATGTTTTTGATAATATAGAGGTATTTGGTTTGTAATGTTTAATCAAATCTTTCATACACATAATAGTTTAACTTATTTTTTACTGTATTATATTTGGATAATTTAATGAATTTTTTGAGACTTGTGTCTATCCATTCTAATGAAAATACAATGTAAGATTTCTTATTAAGGCTTATGTACAGCTTTGGTAGCAGAAAGAAAATTGGCATGATACTGATCAAATCAGTGGAAGGGTCGTGGTCTGGTGGTTCTGACTCTCGCCTTTCAATCAGAGGGTCGTGGGTTCGAATCCCAGGCATGGCGTTCAGCAAGAAATTCATCCACATCGTGCTGCACTCCACCCAGATGAGGTGAATGGGTACCTGGCAGGAATTCATTCCTTGAAATGCTTGCACGCTGTAAAAGGCTGCCAGGCTAAAGCTGGGATAATAATATCCGAGTCCTTTTGAAGCGCATAGAGACGTTATATCGTTAATGTGATATGCGCTATACAAGAACTGTATATTATTATTATTAAATATAGTCTCACACTGTCAAACGTAGACATGTATGAGATCATGTGATATTCCGTTCATGATTTTCGGTGACTTTAGTGTAAATATCCGAAATGAATAACGGCTACACTCGGCCCTGTACGCCTACTGCTCTCTGCACAGCAATAAAAGTTTCACTGCACTTGTTGTGTAAACATAACTCTCATTTTTTTACACGTGTGCAGGCCGTTGTGACTTTCCGTCGCTGACCTGAGATGAAAAATATTTGTCTCCTTTCATTACTTTAATGAAAAACTTCAGTGTATTAGACAGCATTTTTTTTCTTGCTCTCCAGCTTAAAGCAAGTATAGGCATCTTAGACTTTCTTTTATCTTGCTGCTGTCCAGCTAAAAGCACAGGAATCCAACAAAAAGTTTTTGAGGAGCTACCAAAATTGTACATAACCTATAACATGAACTTATTGTGTGCTTCAAGTCAGCTTTCAGTATTACCATCATTGTACCTTGTCCGTTTTCTTTCCCACCACTTTTGTACAAATTTTGTTTGTATATATTTTAGGTTTATTGTTTCTCTCTCCTGTGGTCGTGTTATGTAATGTATATATTTTCTTGCCATCTTCCTGTAATGTGCATTCTTTTCAACTAA
This sequence comes from Echinometra lucunter, assembly GCA_029962745.1. Lineage (NCBI taxonomy): Eukaryota > Metazoa > Echinodermata > Echinoidea > Camarodonta > Echinometridae > Echinometra > Echinometra lucunter. The sequence goes on from CM057164.1 coordinate 22,614,439, forward strand.
TTTTTGTCTCCATCTTATGCATAAATCTGTTGAATGTACAAGTGTTTGATTTCCTGTGAAAAGGGTATACATAACAAGGTTGCAAGTACTTTTATAAGCATGTTTCTTGAAATTTTGAAGCTGTTGAACATCTTTATCGGTATGGCTGTATAGTCATACTGCAGCATGAAACAATGGTGTTATGTTCACACATTTTTGATAATTCATGGGCAAGGGACCAAAACTTTGAAAATGTGAATTCAGTCTTGTTGCCACCTTCAAACTTGAGTCATATGAATTTAAGAAAGCTTGTGACTGTTTGCGTATTGTGGTGTTCTGTTTATTAACGATGGAATCATGATGAATTAAACAATGTATAAATACTTCATCAGTCATTTGTACTTCAAGTGTCACTCTTTAATTGGCTATGTTTTTTTTTATCAAGAATACAAAGGGAAAGCGAGTGAGACAAATATGACATGACAGAGAAAGAGAGGAATAAGAAAAGAAGGAAGAGAAAGAAGGAGCAGAGGAAATGAGAAAGAAAGAGATAGAGAGGAGACAGAGAGAGAGAGAGACAGAAAGAGAGAGAGAGAGAGGAAGCAATCGGAGTGCTTCGCCTCTTAAAATGACTCCTATCCATATATCCATGACAACACCAGCACATAAAGAGTGTGGTGGGTTTATTTGTACAAACACTGCAAACAAATGCTAATTAGGATCAATAATGTTAATTCTATCAATAATCATAACATTATGATCAATTATTAATTCAGTAAAATGCCCGGTACAGGTCACTTCACAGACACAATAAAATTATTATGAAGGAATGTCACGTTTCTGTATTAGTTTACTCCTCTGTATATATCCCTCTATTTGCTGTAATTAGAGTGATTTCAAAAAAATATAGAAAAATGATTATGATCCTGTAGTATGAATTGAGCGTGGACACACAGCAGGCCTATAGTCATACTAGAACCTACGTGAATTCTAATGGTTAAAACTACTTAATAACTGAAATAGTGAATGATCTTTTATTTTTGGAATATAAGCAATATGCTTCCACTTTAATTTGATTTTGAATTTACTTGGAGATGGTCCATAAATCGTGCAACACCCCTCCCGCAACAGATAACTTTACTTCTCTAAAACGCGTTAGATTAGATATTGGTGTCTAAAATATGCATGACAACCTATTTTCCGTTCTATATTACTCAGCGAATCGAAACTCATTTCCAAGTACAATACACACTGATTCATTTGCACTGATATCCAAAAGCAACCTTCAGAGGCATCATATTAGAAGTCACCCGATGTGTCCCTTTTACGTGACGTCAAAATTTCCGACAAAAGCCACGCTACCATGGCCGTACGCACTTAGGGGGGCATGGGGGCAGTTTCCCCCTAAATTTACAACCCCCTTTATCTTTTCCTATTTTTTTTTCATTTAAAAATTTCAACAAAAAAAACCCACCAAAGGGTGCACCAGATAGTTCAATATCAATTCTAAAAATGCAAAAGCGCCCACTCGGTCTCTTCGCTTGCGTGTTCCCTCAAATATTGAACATAATATTCTTGCCCCAACCCCCCCCCCCGGAAAAAAAATCCGGCTTTGCGCGCTACCAAAGCTGTACGAAAACATTCTGCAATTTGAATAAAAAGTTCCAGTTCATAACTTTGCAAATAAAGTGTAAGAAAATCATGGCTTTCAGACGGTAATACGCCCCTATCATCTGCAAAGATATCATGAACAACATTATTACAAAGGAATAAAAAGATTAATGAAATAATACTTATAATCGTTTTGCAGTGGAGTAATTCATTACTGACCACTTCTGACGTCCGGAATAATTAAGCGATGTTATTGCGGTTGCTTCTTTCACAACAGTCCTTTTTGTGGATTATAATTACGAAAGGGCATATCAAAATTTTGTAAAAGAGGGGGGGGGGGCAATATTCAGAGAAATATCCCGATTGGCAAAAAAAAACCAAAAACAAATAATGATAAATAAATAAATAAATTAATAAATAAATTAATAAATAAAATCATGATGATGATCGTCATAATCCTAAAAACTAACCCTAACCCTAAACCCTAACATTTGCACACATAAAATGGAAGGCGGGGCCTATTTCACGACACTGCCGTATATTGTTATATCATACCGTTATATCATATTGTATTATTGTATTGTAATTTATTATCATTGTATGCTATAATTATGTGAATGTAACCTGCCGGCTAACCCAATGGGTTGCCGGGCCTGGTTTTATGGTATGTTATGTTGCACATGATCTTTAATAAAAACATGATATACCACCATTATTAGGGGGTCCTTTTTTCTTCGAAATTATATCTGACAAGGAACCAAGAAGCGAATAAGTTTGTATTAAGGCATACTCAGCGGCGGCGATTTCATGTAACGAGTGTGGGGGGGGGGGGGGGGGGGGCGGAAATACTGAAGATCACCGCCGAAAATTTGGTTCGAGAAGTGGAAGGGGGATGATCGTCATTATGCAAGCGAGCGAAGCGGGCGAGCTAAAAATAATGAAATCATGAAAAGGGCCTCATTTTGCCATCAAAATACACTCTAGGCCTATTAAGAGGTAGGCCTAAATTTGGTCTGAATCAAAATAGAAATATGAGAATATCAAGCTCTAAAAATCGAGGGGTGGGGTACGATCCACCCCACAGAAAAAAATCGAGGGGGGGGGGGGCTTGTACCCTGCCCCCCTCCCGGGATCGCCGCCTATGGACATACTACCTTCGAAAGGGGTGAAGGGTACGGGCCGGATATGCCACGGAAAACCGCCACTGAATTTGTTTCGAAATGGTACAGCTTCACAAAGAGCTATTATTGTTTTCGGTTGAACGCTCGATAATAGTAAATACGTCAAACAGTGAAGAGAGTTTGTTTGGAAATCGCTGTGTTGATGAATTATTTGTTCCCCATTTTGAAAGAGGAATTATCTTTTTTAGAATGTTGTTTTGTGAACAACAAGAAAGCAGACCGTCTGTTAATGTTCTTTTTTCTTTAAAGAGGCAATCATTCTATCAAACCAATAAAATTTATTTCTCAATAAAGCTTTGTACAACAAATGAGAACAATCAGAACAACACAACAAAGAAATACATTAAAATGACGTGAATGCTAAAAAAAAAAAAGAATAAGTGATGATGTTGATGTAAGGCCATAAACCTGTCAAGGCTACTCAACGCATTTACAAACATTGCTGACGTTAATTATTATGCACTGCAAAAAAAAACAACAACAACTAATAACTAAAAAACAATTAAGTTACAGCACAAATCAATCATAACGAATAGCATGAAGGCAGGTTCTGACCATAAATAAGGTAAGATTAGTATTTTTAGCCTCTTTGTGACAAGGTTACCATGGATCCTAAACAAACACGCATTCTTTTCAAGCACGGATTTTGCACGATTTCACTCAAGTGGCTTCTGCTCGGTCAAGCGTAAAATATTGGCAGATCTTTCAGTGTAATTAAATGATAGAGGGAACCCTAAGCTATCTATACCTATGAAATTCTCTCACAAATATTTCGAAATAATTATTTGGGGAGACTTTTCCAACAGTTTTGTGTGTGTGTGTGTGGGAGGGGGGGGGGGCAAACTGACTAACCACTAACCAAAGCAATCATTTATGCAAGGGGATGATGAGGAAAGGAGATATCCTTTAAATCATAAAACAAGGAGATATGTTTAAACATGGCACAAATTTTAGTATTGCATACAACGATCATAAAAAAGTGCCTTTATATTTCCATCAAACCTATTTTTTTTTGTTCGAAAATTTAATTCATATATATATATATATATATATATATATATATATATATATATATTATATCATATCTGATTTTATTCAGTTAAAAACTATCAAAAACAAGGACAAACAGTCCGAAGACCGACATATGTCTTGTGAACAAATTAAAAGTATACGTACATGCACATGTCAAGTCAAAATTACAGAATAAAAAACAATCAATTACAACTAATGAAATACCCGTAACATGTAACAATACATAGAAGGAGAATGAGACCCAGCGGAAAACAAATCAACTTCCGTGAAAGGAGAGGATAGAGAGAAAACACCCCCCCCCCAAAAAAAGGTCATGAATTAAAGAGCCGCCCAAAAGAACCCATCACCCCAAAGCACCCTGTCAACCCGAAGAAGGTCACCAAATTTCATTTCCGTTTTAGAAAAGACTATATGCTAACCCATTTCGTTTTCCTGAAGAATGATAGATACAAAATAGATTTGTGATAACGTAAATTATGTTTCATATTTACACCGTTGAATCAAATAACGGGGGAAAAATAAACATTTTTGCCCAACAGTCTATTACCAAGAGTCACTAAGGAAGGCCAGTAACGCGGTATTCTTATACGGATAAACATTTAAAATTTGCAGCATATAATGAAATCTTGAAAACACAACATCTCTGTTGAACATGCTAAGCTAAATTCAGTAAAAAAAAAAAAAAAAAAAAAAGCATTGGCTATACTTATGAATAAACATAATTAGGATAGAAAAAAAACTAAAGAAAAAAAAAACGTATTCTAGAACTTCCAACAAAAGCTCCAAAGGGATATATCAGCTCACGATGTATGCAAGGACTGCTGAGATCAAAAATATCATTTGAATGACAGAGATGAGATTCTGAGGAGCTGCTCCTGTCATGGGTTTGGGAGTAGGGTTCTTCAATGTACCCTGAACGGTACTCTGGATAACTTCATCTGTCGTGGGTGTTGCATCCTGAGGAGCTGCGCCTGTCGCGTGTGTTTGAATAGGGTTCTTCAATGTACCCTGAACGGTACTCTGGATAGCTTCATCTGTCGTGGGTGTTGCATCCTGAGGAGCCGCACCTGTC
>CM057164.1:22619813-22724813 GCA_029962745.1 Echinometra lucunter
AAAACAAGGCCAGTTTACAATTAAAGTCACACATTCTGAAATTTGCTTGAAAAAATCTAGTCTTACATGATTGTTACCTGTCTACACCATCTACGGGGGTGCCGCCCCCACCATACCCGCAGTAGCAGCCGTAACCATTGTAAGATAGGCCCGAACGATATGTGGTACACCAAATCATAGCATCGAACTGAACCAGACCTCGGCGCCGACGACTGAGCAAGAGAGAGCCATCATGCGACGAAGCTAAGGCATGGGAAAGAGAGGGGCGCGAAGAGGAGCAGGAGGAGAGGGGGGGGGGGGGGAGGAAGAAGGGAAGATATAGAGAGAGGGAAGGTAAGAGGGAGACAGAGAGACATAGGCAGAGAAAGGAAAATAAGAGGTAAAAGAAGTAGAAGAAAAAAAGGAAAAGCGTGGGAATGAGGGCATGAGATGACCGCCATAAGAAAAGTGTTAAGAAAGGTTATATTGACATTTCCTTTGTATTGTCCTTGTTTACACTTCAGTAAATGGAAACTAATCATGTGTGTTGCCAGTTGAAATCAGGCGTCATAGGTCTTTACAAAATTGGTGAAAATGAGGGAAAATCCCGTTTTCATATTATTCTTTGTGTGTTTGGTCATATTTTCAATGAATGGAGAATTTTGAATAAGTATTATGAAGACCGTGACCTATTTTGAAAGAAAAAAATTCTTCTGAATCCGTTTGTTTAATAACGCATAGTTAGTATTTTACACGCCCTTCATAAACATTATATTCTTGAAAGGAACACGCGATCAGAGGGTGGGAGTGGTGGGCTTTGAAATTAAGATAGTGCTGAAATATTACGGATATTTTTTCCCAATATCATTTATTTATCCTATGCAATTTTAACTAAACTTTTTTCTTACGTCAGGGTGTATTAAACATGTTAAATACGAGTTACCCGTTCCACCAAATCTCTTTCTACTAGGTCTAAATCACTCAAATCTTGAACATTAAGATTAAAGAGCAAGTTTATTGAGTTTCTTGATCATTGCTATAGCCTCTTTTGATGAATATATATCTATTGTCTCTATCTTATAAATGTAAAAAGGTCTATATCATGTAATTTTGTTTGGTTTGTCATATCGATGCGTGTATAATTTTGACATGTATCATGTGTATATGACTTTTGTACTTGAAGAAAGGGACTTTTGTGAAAGTGTTTTTACTTTCATAAAAACGGTTAAAACATCATGCAAGCCGATTGTTTCTTCTCATACATGCAGCCCTCTTATCAAAGTGATATACCCAGGGATGAAATGGCAAAACCTCAACTTTGAAATATTTACTCTGTTGAATATGTTGAATGTAACATTGTTCCTATAAATGTTCCCCCCCCCCCCCGAAGGATCACACTTCAGGGGGTGTTTCACAAAGACTAAGATTGTCTCAAATCGCTCTTAACTATGGCAGGCCATTCATGCCACTGTTTCGCTTTCACCATCGGTCTCTCAAATGATGGGCAAATCATTGTCACAAACTTTGAAGAATTTATATTTTTGGTTTTCTTCATCAATGAACTATAAACAATTGTCGATGCTGCAGATTTATGACCATGATTTGCAAATCCTTTGAGCAGTTGAGAGATCCATGGTGAAAGAAAACAGTGGCATGAATTGCCAGCCATAGTTAAGTGCGATTTTAGTCAATCTTAGTCTTTGTGAAACACCCCCCCGAAGGGTTTTTTTTCCCCTCAAAGGTTCGTAATTCCGATGGTTCTTAGTCCGAAAATTATGTAAAGTTCTAATGCATTTTCGGAATAACGAACCGAAAACTATTTCATTTTCATGATTTTTCGAACTTTGAAGCCTTCCTTATTTTCTTAATTATGAACCCTTTTCCACTTTCTGATTTACGAGCCTTAGGAATTACGAACTCTATTCCATTTCAGGATTTAAGAACCTTCGGAATAACTGACATTTAGAGTAATGTAGTAATGTCAGAAATATTACTTTGAACTATGTTTTATCTGCTCATTTTTGGAATAAATCATATTAACGCTTTTCGCGTTAATATGTATTACATCCGTACCTGACATATTACACCACACAATTTATCTGACGTTCGATTGTAAATTTAATATTTCTTAGCTATCAGTGACAATATCATCGACAATTTGATCAAACAGTGGTAACAAATATAATTTTATGTAATCTATCCATAAAACTTGTACTACATGTCATCAGTATTCACTTCACTTTATAACATTTTAGTGCACATGACAATAAACAATATATACCCGGGTACAAATTTGGCACCTAGCTTAGCCATAACCTGACCACCAGCGTTAAAGCCCGACACCCGAAAATGCCTCCAGTCAGCCAGACATTCCCAGTCACGAGTTAACGCCGTCCATGATCAATTTACAACTCCCTGCATAACCGCCGAGCGGAAAGCTGACTGGTTCTAACCCCCAGCATACAGGCGAGTAACCAAAACATAACGCCATCCCTCGCGTACCGCAGAGGGGCATCCCTGCCCAATTGCTAGGGGTAACCGGGTGATGTTCGTTATTCCGAAGGTTCGTTATTCCGAAGGTTCGAATACTCCGAAGGTTCGTCATTCCGAAGACTCGCTATTCCGAAGGTTCGTTTTTCCGAAGGTTCGTTATTCTGAAAATGAAATAAGGTTCGTTGTTCCGAAGGTTCGTTAGTCCGAAAATGAAATAAGGTTCGTTAATCCGAAAATGAAATAGGTTCGTTAGTCCGAAAATGAAATAAGGTTCGTTATTCCGAAAATGAAATAAGGTTCGTTATTCCGAAAATTAAATAAGGTTCGTTGTTCCGAAAATGAAATGAGGTTCGTTATTCCGAAAATGAAATAAACTTCGTAAGTAACAAGTACGGTGTTTTAATTTTTTTTTTAATGATAGGATAGTACGCAATAGAATATTTGCATAGTCTTAGCGGAGGATGATACATGCGTAATTTTCGGCAGAGCATATGTTGCATCAAAAAATGGCGTGGATCAAGAATTTTGATTTTGATTTTATCTGAGCAATTGCCGCCTGAGCGAATGAATTTAAATTGTTGGGGGCTGTGTAGGGGCCATCAAGCTTACCTTCAGGCAAGACGTGTTTTTTTTTTTTTGGGGGGGGGGTTGGGGGTGTTTTATTCTGGGGTTGTTTTCGGGGGGTCATTATTTTAACAGCTTCTGCTGCTACTAATATTGATAATAAAGATAACATTGAGGATATTAGTAATAATAACGATGGAGTGGGGTATATATACATATAGCAGGCAAAAGTGACATTAATAAATAGTGAAAGTTACGCTTAACATGCTTCTCCATGCATGCAGATCCTAATTACTAGCAGATGAATCAAAAGTAGTTGTGATAGAAAATAATATTATTACTCTCCATGGGAACCTGATTCACAAGCTTTGCTCCACACATACAGCGAGCAGTGTTTATTTCATACTTGCAATATATTAATTTGATATACTGTATGAACTGAATTGATATACATAAATATTTTGTATAACTTTACACTGTTATTCCATAATGATTTTGAAATGTGAAATCTATTTGCTGCATTGTGGAAATAAATGAAATGAAATGATTACAATGATGATAACAATTATAAATATCATATTTTCACTAATAACAGTAAAAAATAATTACTGTTAACTTTTGTCACTATCATCATCATCATCATCATCATCATTAGCATTAGCATTAGCATTAGCTTAGGTCCTGTTGGTTCACATGTCGGCGTGCCCCATCCTTCTTCCTCTATAGGCGCTCTAGAATGCTGGAACGAAGTCACGATCATAACTGATGCGATCCAAGTTGAAAACACCCCCAGTTAGTGTGTATTCCCCCCCCCCCCCATTTCAAAGAGTTGTCCACGCTTGCTACGGGTGGCTGTTCCCCCCCCCCACACACACACACCGAATCAACAACAACAAAAAAAAAAAAAGGATCGACGTCCCTGTTTGAGGTGTTAAACTCTCCTTCTATTCTGGTCCAAACAACCCCCTCCGCACCCCGCCGAGCGACACTTTTAAGATTTACAAGTGAGAATAATCTTCGAACATGGACAAAACAATGAAACAATGCATGACCCCCCCCCCCCCCCCCGACATCAACAGGGCTGGCGACGAGCGGTAAACATAACATCGATTCTTGCATGGATTCACGATTGAAAATGAACTAGTCCCATAAGCCTATATCACCCCCTTTGAAAGAATCCTGCCTACGTGTACGCCCCTGCTCAGGATAGATAAGCCCCTCCCCCATAACAATCGAACAGAAAGGGTGATTCTCCCCAACGCCCGTCCCAACCGGCTTTCTGGACTTCGCCACAGATTATTGTAATTTCGGACTAACGAACCTTATTTCATTTTCGGACTAACGAACCTTATTTCATTTTCGGACTAACCAGCCTTATTTCATTTTCGGACTAACGAACCTTAAATCATTTTCGGACGAACGAACCGTATTTCATTTTCGGACCATCGGACCTTCGGAATAACGAACCTTATTTCATTTTCGGATAAACGAACCTTCGGAATAACGAAAATCATTTCATTTTCGGATTAACGAATCTTCGGAATAACGAACTTAATTTCATTTTCGGACTAACGAACCGTCGGAATGACGAACCTTCGGAATAACTCCACAAATGTTCGGATTAACGAACCCTTTTTCATTTCGGACTAACGAACATTGAGGTATACGCAATTTGCGTGTTTCGGAATAACGAACCTTCGGAATAACGAACCTTCGGAATAACGAGCAGTAACCGGGTAACCATTACATGCAGGCCCTCGGCATCTCCACCCCGTCTAGAGCTCGCGATTTGCAGAGATACACAGGGCGATCGGGCGAGCTGCTACACCGCCAAAATTAGCTAACGCTAAGTGCCGAGGCCTCATAACCTAACAATCCCTACCCATCAGGGATATACCAAACTCTTCACTATAGTTAAAGTAAACAATATACATCATCCAACACTACACCTTCTTAATTCTCCAGTAGTCAGTGTGCATATACCTTATGATTATAGAAAAACTGCGCAAAGGCGCCAAAATTTTGAATTATCCGCCGTTGCTGTGATCAATATGTATAAATATTATATTATAACCTATAATAGGTCAAAGCAGGTAAATTATTTTGCTTTTACCCGCTACCGAACACTGATCTCTAAATCCAATGTAGAGAACAATGCTCCCCGTGTCCCAGGTAAGGGTGAAGGCTTTTACTAAACACTCGGGTCGCGTCGCGCTGGAAAACACTCGGGTCGCGGCTCGCTGGCTATGGTGCGCCAAGTTTGAACTAGGTTATTCGGCAGTTCAATACTACAGTCAGTGTACAGTATAACCAAAACCCTCATAGCCACACCCACAAGCATTTTCTGGTAAACTGATCCTCCCACCCTCTGCTATGCACAAAGTGTTTGTAACGAAACAAAGTCAATGCCCGGGCGAAGTGAATATATGAGAGATCGTAATTATAAATCTTGTCTTTTTCATACTGGTGGGAGGTTTTTGTTGCAGAGTAGTCTATTGCATTTCATTTTGTAACGAAATGGTTCATGTACTGAATTCTATAAAGAAATGAAGTTTTGAGTGAACTTTTGACACCAAATTGTGCAGTTTTGGACCAAATAATTAAGTTAACACTTGGCGCCCCATACCCAGCGAGCCGCGACCCGAGTGTTTTCCAGCGCGACGCGACCCGAGTGTTTAGTAAAAGCCAGGGCGAAAACCTCCAAAACCGTATTAACGGAGAAAAATGGAAGGAAAGCCCCTTACTGCCAAGCGTAGCTTCGACAACGTCCACAGAACGTCTGAGACAAAAACAGCCCCGTAAAAAATAATATCGCCAACTTTGATTAACCGCTCGTCCAAAATATGGACGTCGAAGCACTGAGTTTGACAAATCAATATGTCCCATTTCGGGGACGACCACCAACCGAATTTACGGTGCCAGGTAAAAATGTCAGAGGTAAAAATGTCAGAGGGAAAAATGTCAGAGGTAAAAATGTCAGAGGTAAAAATGTAGGAGGTAAAAATGTCAGAGGTAAAATGTCAGAAGTAAGAAATTAAAGAGGTAAAAATGTCAGAGGTAAAAATGTCAGAGGTAAAAATGTCAGAGGTGAAAATGTCAGAGGAAAAAATGTCAGAGGTAAAAATGTCAGAGGTAAAAATGTCAGAGGTAAGAAATTAATTTCTGAGGAATGTCAGATTTGGAAATGTTTAAGTGACATGTTTCAGGTAGGAATATTGAATTATAGAAATTATGGAGAGTGCGATATATTCAAATATGCTCTGTAACACACTGTATCTACTTGAATGCCAATTATCCTGGCCATTTGGAAATAACGATTATGGTGTTGGCGGGCTGAACGTTCTGGTAAGCGCGCATTGCCCTCGTTTTCACTGCGGGGACGGGCATTGTAAAACGATGGTGGGAAAAACTGGGTTGGTAACACGAGTAGCTGACCACAAACATACATTCCACACGAGTGCGCGATTTTAATATGCACATTCCTCCTCATAATAAGCTCCCCTGTCCTACTCCCGGGGGGGGGGGCACCCCTATGTACAACACTGTAACCATGCGCGTGCACAAAAACGCGGAATAAGGGGTGTTTTTTCAGGCAGAGCACGGATCCGCGCGGATCCGCGATAAGGGTATCAAAATCGCCGATTTGAGAGAAAAAGGGGGTCTTTTCAGCGCTAAATCGCGCTAAGGGTCATTTTTTGCATAATCTGAAGTGAAATAAAAATGTACCTAATTCACAGTGATTTTCCCCCTTTCCATCAATTTCCCCCAATTTTCACTGATTTTTCAATTTATTTACAGTCGCATCATTCATATTTTTGTGACATTGTACCCCCGGAGCGAGGTGTAAACAAAATGGGTGTATATAGCTTTGGTATATACGCCAAACGCGTGCGTCATGCATACTGTGCGTCATGCATACTCATTTTTAAATGTCCAGTTTCTCTGTTCTGTTGTTTATCTATTTGAGAAACACGGATTTCCTTAACAAATACTGATTGGAGTACTGAAATGTTCCAGTGAAATGTGGCAGCTCTGTTGATGCAACCCGAGGAAATGGCATGATTTTAGAATTAGTTAATTTTTTATTTATTATGTTAAAACTAAAATTATTGTTTACCACCCCCTTTTTTATTATCAAAATATGTACTTAGTCCCTGTTGCTTTTGAAAGAACTTTTAAATGATACATTCTTACTATTCCTACAGTCTTGCTCTAATGATAAGAGTTATATCTGACCTAGTCCTTGTTAAGGGTGCTTTTTAAGTCCAATGCTCTCAATCACCTTTAAGGGGTCCGCCCGCGAGGCCGAAGGCCCGCGAGACCGACTTTTTTTTTTTTTTTTTTAAGTCTTATTTTCCTTCATCAGGTGCCGCGGTCGAGTGGTTTAAGGCGCCTTGTTGCAGCGGCGGCGTAACAGGTGCCTGTTATCAGAAAGGGGGGGGGGGGGCAGAGCCAAATATATCCCGGTAACTCCGTCTAGAATTATTAGTGGCGTAGCTAGGATTTCATTTTATGGGGCGGTAGTGAGCACGGGAAGCGCGTTCCCAAGGGGGGTGCAGGGAGGGGGAGTGTCCCCCGCGAGAAGCGCGGAAGCTCCGACGTTCCTTTGAATTGTTCCTTGTCTGCTCCCGCTCATCTTAAGACGTCCTCTGCCTGTTATCGGGGGGGGGGGGGGGGGTGGGGGCAGAGCCAAAAATGTCCCGGTACTTAATCCAGAATCAGTGGCTTTGCTAGGATTTCATTTTAGGGGGCGGTAGTGAGCACGCGAAACACTTGCGAAACACTTAATACTGAGCGCGCGAAAGGCTCTCCCTATAAGGGGAGTTTTCCCCCTCCCCGCGAAGCACGGAAGCTCCGATGTTTTCTTCGAATTGTTCCTTGTCTGCTCTTGCTCTTCTTACGTTTTCCCCCTTCTTTTTCTTTCTTTCTTTTTTTTTTTTTGTTGGCGTTTTTTTTTTTGGGGGGGGGGGGCGCGACTGCCCCCGCCTTTTTTGCTACGAGGGTGTAATCAATTAATAAATATAGATGTTCATTTATTTATTCATCATTCATTCATTCATTCATTCATTCAGCTATTCATTAATATTGATTCCTTTTTTAATATCAATTTTCTGAGATAAAATTTCAGCTTCTGCCGGAGTATTAACTTATATAGACTTGGAATAGTTTGCAAAAATGCTTTTCATGATACTACGAAATCGGACACCCCATCCCGTCTCTCACTTCATCGTCTAACGAAGTCATGCCAAAGTCTCTGAAGAAATCTACACAACCGTGGTGAAACCAAAAAATGTTACAACAATTAGAACAATTCTTAATGAACTGATGAACCAAAATACAGTGGTGCCGCATCCGAAGTGGGCTGTTGCAAATTACAAGCTTTTCTTTTTTAAAAGAAATATTCTAACCCTATTTTGCATATAAACGCACACACTCATCCCACGCACTGAGAGACACAGAGCACGCTCAAATAAATTGGATATTCTTCTAAGTTCCTTTCCTCTATACTTTTCTCACAGCTCATTTTACTTTCAATTTCTCCTATCGTTCCTCTTGACATTCCCCCCTCTCTCTATCTTACTCTCTCTCTCTCTCTGTTCTCTTCCAATTAAGTTAACATCTTGATTCCTAAATAAATGCCCCCTCTCTGCACCCCCCCCCCCTCCCAGAGAGCCCGTTTCGCGCGCTCAGTAAGTGTTTCGTACGATTCGCATGCCCACCACCGCCCCCTAAAATGAAATCCTAGCAACGCCACTGATTCTAAACTTAGTTACCGGGAATTATTTGCCCCCCGATAACAGGCAGAGGACGTATCAGATGAGCGGGAGCAGACAAGGAACGATTCAAAGGAACGTCGGAGCTTCCGCTCTTCTCGCGGGGGACACTTCCCCCTCCCTGCACCCCCCTTGGGAGCGCGCTTCCCGTGCTCACTACCGCCCCCCTTTACTGAAATCCCAGCTACGCCACTAATTCTAGACGGAGTTACCGGGAAATATTTGGCTCTGCCCCCCCCCCCCCCCCTCTGATAACAGGCACCTGTTACGCCGCTGCAACAAGGCGCCTTAAACCACTCGACCGCGGCACCTGATGAAGGAAAATAAGATTTAAAAAAAAAAAAAAAGTCGGTCTCGTGGGCCTTCGGCCTCGCGGGCCTTCGGTCTCGCGGGCCCTCGGTCTCGCGGGCCCTCGGTCTCGCGGGCTGTCACCATTTTTAAAGGTATACGGAGAGAGAAAAATCCTAGTTTAAGGGTATGCGTTGAGAGAAAAATCCTAGTTAAGGGTATGCGTGGAGAGAAAAATCCTAGTTAAGAGTATACGTGGAGAGAAAAAAATCCTAGTTAGGGGTATGCGTGGAGAGAAAAATCCTTGTTAAGGGTATGTGTGGAGAGAAAAATCCTAGTTAAGGGTATACGTGGAGAGAAAAATCCTTGTTAAGGGTATGCGTGGAGAGAAAAATCCTAGTTAAGGGTATACGTGGAGAGAAAAATCCTTGTTAAGGGTAAGCGTGGAGAGAAAAATCCTAGTTAAGGGTATACGTGGAGAGAAAAATCCTTGTTAAGGGTATGCGTGGAGAGAAAAATCCTTGTTAAGGGTATACGTGGAGAGAAAAATCCTTGTTAAGGGTATGCGTGGAGAGAAAAATCCTAGTTAAGGGTATGCGTGGAGAGAAAAATCCTAGTTAAGGGTATACGTGGAGAGAAAAATCCTAGTTAAGGGTATGCTGGAGAGAAAAAATCCTAGTTAAGGGTATGCTGGAGAGAAGAAATCCTAGTTAAGGGTAGCTTTTTTGAGCTCCGCGAATCCTAGTTAAGGGTACTTTTTGAAAGGGTGTGCACGAGCATGGTTACAGTGTTGTACATAGAGTGCCCCCCCCCCCCCCGGGGTCCTACTCCAATCAAGTGTGGTTTACGTGAACGAATGCTTCAACAGTATTGTCCTCAGAATAAAGGAAGGATATGAAGTAAGCAAAATTTTATCGTTAATTCGATCTATTTCTCAACCTTTTGTATTATTTCATCCGCAAATCCGCAAAATCCACAATCAGTTATGACTCTGTTCCCACGCTTAGCGGGCATAATTGTGCGCGCAGAATTGTAATTGACACGCTAGTGACGGATTCGCTTCGCCTTGCCTTTGAAGTCTACCGCCGCACAGTGGGCCAGGATAGCTCCAAAGTGCGCCAAAATTCATATTCACTAAGTTTTACTCTAATATTATGGTTAAATGATGGGTTTAAGGGTAATCAGACACGAAGAATCCGATGAAAACAATTTCAAACACATGTGACGTCATTAAAACACTGATTTCTGATTGGCTGCCGAAATCAGTGAGAGCTTATGTCTCTATGAGCCATTCGAAGTTCTTCTCAATAAACTTTGCACATTATGTCATTGCTTTTTCTCCTCTACATATCTCAGTATAGTGTACAGAAAGTCCTTTATAGGTATGAATGTATAAAGTAATTCTTCAGGTATCATGGAGTTAAAAAACACATGATACTGACTGATGAAGTCCATGCTTTCTTCAGTCCATTATTCGTAATAGGCCTATTGTTCATAATGTCATAAGAATGCATAACTTCGAAGAGTCTTTGAAATTATTTCCGAAGAATTACCTAGAAGAGTATTTGTAGATAGATAGATAGATAGATGGATAGATGGATAGATAGATAGACAGGTAGAAAGATATAAATGTGTGTAAATCACACGAGTAAATATATTGATGAATATGAGACAGATGGATGAATAAACAGAAATATACCTATAGATATGTGGATGAATAGGATATAGATAGATAGAGGAATACTACGGATATGGATGGATGGATAGATAGACAGAGGGATACGCGTAGATAGGCGGATGGATAGAAGGATGGATAGAGATAGGGATCGTGTAGATAGATCATGGATAGACAGATAATTTATGTAGATGATGTAGATGGATGGACGGATGGATGGATAGATAGATAAAGAGGGATACTTGTAGATATATAGGTAGATGAAAAGATAAATCGATCGAATCGATCAATCATGAGCTCAACACCTTGAACTATGTGCTTTCTTTTAAATACTACTGGAATGAAAGCAGATTAGGAAAAGGAAAATGAAAGGTAAATAATTAAGCAACTAAGAAAGGGTTTCAGTTGTATGAAAAATTGCATGAAATAAATATAATAAACGAATTAATGAATAAGTTTTAGGAATCCATACGATGTGAATCGTCACGTTTTAGCTGTGAAGTGTAGAATGGAATTCATGTACCATACATATGTCGCAGGGGAAAGTTTTAGCTTGTAGTTAGTACAACCTAACCTTTGGAAGAGAGGGTTTTTTCATCAACTAAAATATCAAGTCCTAGAATAATATAAGTCTTGTTTACTTCTTATTGTGTTTATGGGACCTTGCCGTGTAAACAGTACCACTATAGAGAGCGTCTGGCCAACTCGGTTTCATTAGGCTACAACATGGCGCCATTTCTTTTGCATATTGTGCTTGCCTAACGTACAAACAAAACGCGCCATGTTGTTACTTATATGGCATCGCGTGTAAAGAGCAGTAAAGAGTCATGCGCGCCCCCATGCGCCGCTGTATAATGACGGAGAATCCTTCAGCAGCCGCGCGGCCCCAAATAACCTAATTTTCCGGGTAATGTGCCAAGGAAAATCGGCTATAACATAAAAAGTGGCAGAAGGTGGCAGCCAAATTTGGTATCAACTTAAAGCTGAGACATCAAGGAAAACGCTGGTGATAAAATTGATTTGGAAATCCGTGGAAATCTAAACCTTTCTTATGGATTTATAAAAAACACGGAAAATCAGTCTATTTTGATCGATAATTACCCTATTATATTCACGAAGATTGTGTTTCTATCCATTTTAACCAATTCATACAGTCAAATGAACTATCAGGAATATGTGGGAGCAATTTTAGATCGATAAGTTAAAAACTTCATGTTGAAATAACTTATTTATTAAGTTGGTCACTGTTTGCACTGAAACGCACAATATGTCGAATTTTGCGGTTTGAAGTAGGAAATTCACACCCTTAATGTACATACCGGAGTTAAATATTTTACTGAAGTATTCTTCAAAGTATTGTCTTTCAATAGGGCATGACAAAAATTGAAAAAAATAAATTGCCCAAAATGACTTTTGGCGCACTTTGGTTTCGCCCTGGCCCACTGTGCGCCGCTACGCGTGGGAACGACCAAGCCACAAAGGTTCAGGAACAACTCTATTGAAACGAACGCCCTCCCTTGGCCTTATACGCAAAGAAAAACTTGTTATTTGTCACTCGTCTGTAATATGTGATACCGCATGATGTGTATGCTCTCCCTGTGTAATTATTTCATTTATTAAACGTGTGTAGCATTCACAAGGACAATAATTCACGATTGTGATTTTGAATTTGTGTGACATTCAAGTAAACTTCAAGGTCCCAATTCACAAAATAGTTTTGAATTTAAATCTAAATCTCCAAATGCCCCGTAAAACACGCATGTCCTTTTGTTGTCCAGTGGGCGGGCAACAATACGCTAATATACGCTCACTTACGCCTATAAATTTACTCTTATTTACGGTTATTCCATTTACATAAACCATGATTTAAATATAAACCTCTTTCGTGAATTTGGGCCAAAGAGATTATGAAATCATAATGCGTTCTCCTATTAAATTATTGTACTTTTCACAAGGCATCTAATTTTCAATTTTTTCTTCACAGAAAAAAGGAAAAATATAGAAAGTCGGATCAACGATTCGTTATTTTATGATTAAATACTACAACAAGAAAATGGGCTTTAAGTTAACGATAGAGCAGTCAAGAGAAAATTATTTGACTAAAGCGTATTTTGTTTGTTCATGTGAAGTGAAACAATGACATATTTATCAGACTGACATATTCCTCTAATTGTATAAAAACATTTCTTCCAATGTTTCATTTATAGCGATCAAACGGTTACAGCTCGTTATTCCGAAGGTTCGTTATTCCGAAGGTTTGTTATTCCGAAGGTTCGTTATTCCGAAACACGCAAATTGCATATACCTAGATGTTCGTTAGTCCGAAAATGAAAAAGGGTTCGTTAATCCGAACATTTGTGGAGTTATTCCGAAGGTTCGTTATTCCGAAGGTTCGTTGGTCCGAAAATGAAATAAAGTTCGTTATTCCGAAGGTTCGTAAATCCGAAAATGAAATAAGGTTCGTTATTCCGAAGGTTCGTAAATCCGAAAATGAAATAATGTTCGTTATTCCGAAGGTTCGTTTATCCGAAAATGAAATAAGGTTCGTTATTCCGAAGGTTCGATATTCCGAAAATGAAATAAGGTTCGTTAGTCCGAAAATGAAATAAGGTTCGTTAGTCCGAAAATGATTTAAGGTTCGTTATTCCGAAAATGAAATAAGGTTCGTAAGTCCGAAAATGAAATAAGGTTCGTTAATCCGAAAATGAAATAAGGTTCGTTAGTCCGAAAATACAGTAATCTGTGGCGAAGTCGGGACGGACGTTGGGAGAATCACCCTTTCTGTTCAATAGTTATGGGGGGAGGGGCTGATCTATCGTGACCAGGGGCGTATACGTACGCAGGATTCTTTCAAAGGGGGTGATCATAGGCTTATGGGACTAGTTCATTTTCAATTCCTGAATCCATGCAAGAATCGATGTTATGTTTACCGCTCTTCGCCAGTCCTGCTGATGTCGGGGGGGGGGGGGGGGTTCATGCATTTTTTCATTGTTTTGTCCATGTTCGAAGATTCATTCTCGATTAGATGTTTACCACTTGTAAACCTTTAAAATGTCGCTCTGCGGGGGCCGGAGGGGGCTTGTTTGGACCAGAATAGAAGGAGTGTTTTACACCCCAAACAGGGGCGTCGATCCCCTTTTTTATGGGGGGAGGGATCACAGCCATCCGTAGCTAGCGTGGTCGACTTTTTGGAATGGGGGGGGGGAATACACACTAATTTCGCAAGTATAAAATAAACAATGCTCGCTGTGTATGTGGAGGAAACCTTTAATAGCAAAGCTTGTAAATCAGGTTCTCATGGAGAGTAGTAGTAGTAGTATTTTCTATTACAACTACTTTTTATTCATCTGTTAGTAATTAGGATCTGGAGGGGCATTGTTAAGCATAACTTTCACTTTTTATTAATGTCACTTTTCTCTTCTGTATGTATATGTACCCCCCCCCATCCCCGTCCCCTTCTGAGTAGGCTAATGTCAAAGGCTCGAAGAGTCAGTATCATGAATGGAATAGCTATAATTATCTAAAACTATTGATATTATTGCTTTGCCTAGTACCTCACCATTGTAACGAAATGAGCTCAAATTTTTTCTTGGGAAGGGGGGGGGGTGAGATTGGCATGCATCGAAACAAGGATTTCAGGGGTTCTAAGTACAAACCTAACCCCATCGCCTAAGCACACACATTTGTTTTTTTGTAACAAAATATGCACACGTTGGTATCAATATGCATATAGCACATCACTTTATTTTATTTGAAATACGATAAAACAGCAATGTAGATAAAATGCCTTGTTCCAGGGCATAAGTGCCGTGCCGGGGTTCGAACCCCCGACTTTCGCGTCTCCAGTCAAGCGCCTTAGACCACTCGACCACGGCACCTCCACGGCACACACAATACACACACCCGCACAAAATGCTGTTCCGGGGAAACGAACTGGAATACAATACCTCTTCAAATCCCACATGATAATGATAATGAAATAAAAACAATAATTATAATTGCTTTTATCATTTTTACTATGATTAATAGTATTATCGCCATTACTACCATCATTATCATTCTTATTCATATCTATATTTTTGTTTTGCATCGTTATTATTACTAATATCATCAATGTTATCGTTAGTATCATTATTATTAGCAGCAGAAGATGTTAAAATAAATAATGGCCCCCCTCGAAAAAACCCAGAATAAACCACACCCGGTCACCTCCCCCCCCCCCCAAAAAAAATCCCTCTTGCCTGCATGGAGGTAAGTTACGGATGACCCACAAACAGCCCCCAACCCTCTAAATCCATTCGCTCAGGCGGCAATTGCTCAGATAAAATCAAAATCAAAATTCTTGATCTACGCCACTTTTTGATGCAACATATGCTCTGCCGAAAAATATACAAGTGTTCATCCTCCGCTGAGATTATACCAATATTTTTATTGCGTAATATCCTATTATTTTTTAATCAAAACACCGTATTTGTTACTTAAGGAGTTTATTTCATTTTCGGAATAACGAACCTTATTTCATTTTCGGAATAACGAACCTCATCTCATTTTCGGAATAACGAACCTTATTTCATTTTCGGACTAACGAACCTTATTTCATTTTCGGATTAACGAACCTAATTTCATTTTCGGACTAACGAACCTTATTTTATTTTCGGACTAACGAACCTTATTTCATTTTCGGATTAACGAACCTTCGGAATAACGAACCTTTTTTCATTTTTGGACTCACGAACCTTCGGAATAACGAACCTTATTTCATTTTCGGACTAACGAACCTTCGGAATAACGAACCTTATTTCATTTCGAAATAACGAACCTTCGGAACAACGAACCTTCGGAATTGCGAACCTTCGGAATAACGAACCTTCGGAGTATTCGAACCTTCGGAATAACGAACCTTCGGAATAACGAACATCACCCGATCAAACTTGCTTAAAATTGGAAGAAATGAGGGAAAAACCATCCAATTCTACTCTTATTTGCTCAACTCCTTTGCTATTTGAAGAGTCTTTTTTCAGTTTCGAGAAAACTACAGTATTTATCTTATGACCTTGATCAAAGCCACGTAATACAGGTGTAACTATAATCTTTTCACATTCTGCCAAGATAAACATTGTTTTTTATTTTCATAGTCAGCTCGCTGTGCTATTGGTAACAAAATGTTTGTTTTACTCCTTATTTGGATAGAAATGTACCTCAGTTGTGAATCTAACAGTAGTGATTATAGCATTCGGCCTATATAGGTTTATTCAAATCAAGCTGACAACGCAGGACTTATCTAGATAATCACGGACATTTGTTACTCATCTGAAACCTGGTAAAATGATTTAACTTTTCTTATTCTCTTATTGAATTTCCATGTACTGCTTTATAAAGTTCACTTTGATTTCATCGTAGATTTGTCACACATCTTCAAATTTCAATTTCAAAATGACAGTTATATCTGTCCCTGTAACATGAAGATATCTGACTTATCATTTGTGAAAGTAGATTGATTCACCTTTTTTTTTCTCCGATTAATTATATCTTAGAATGATTTGCACGGTCTACACATAAAATCATTGAACGATAAGTTCCTTTTGATTTTAAAGATACGGTTAAGCGAATAAGAAACGATACAACAAATTTTAAGTCTTTATGTTACTGGACCCACGATAAATTTTATTGGGTTTATGTTTACACGGGCATGAACTTAATAGGAGATGCACAGACATTACAGAGGGATCCACATTCTACAAGCCCTGATTTTAGTGGACCCCTTCATTTCCTCACGTTTTCTTTAAAAATGAACCAAACATATTAGTTATAAAATTGTTGCATATTTATGTATATTCTTTGTTTTATAATTCAATTCATGTAAAATGTACCATGTCATTGTACAGTGATTCATATGTTTGTTGTTGTTTTTTTAACCGAAATTGTTATGAATTATTTTTCTTGGGAATGGATATGAATTAGAATGTATAGTAAGAACATTGCTTCACGATTGTTGCGTTATAGGAGGATCCTGAAAAAGTTGTGCTTATATGCAGCTGTATATAATTTTATTTTACATCGTAGTTACTATTTCACTTCAGTTTATTCTCATGATTACTTCCACATCCATGATATAGATCATCAGTTTGACAAGACATTAGAACTCGATTAAAAAAACTCGAAAA
Source organism: Echinometra lucunter (assembly GCA_029962745.1). Taxonomy (NCBI): domain Eukaryota; kingdom Metazoa; phylum Echinodermata; class Echinoidea; order Camarodonta; family Echinometridae; genus Echinometra; species Echinometra lucunter. Next base: position 22,636,751 of record CM057164.1, read on the forward strand.
ATCAACATAAGAAAAAAAAATTCTCCTTGGGACTGCTGAAATATGCGAACTTTACGATGACGTATCACGTAATCCGAACATGATTTATATGAGACATTTTAAGATTTCAGTGTTTCAGGATTGGTTTATTCGCCGTTTTTTCCCAATACAAATTATATAAGTCAAGCCATTTCCATAAAAATTATTCAAATCAAGTGATCACGGAAACATAACAGTTCATATAATGAATAGGGGCGGCGCTACGGGGCAGGGAGAGCCCCCCTGATTTTTCAAGCGATAACCGAAAAGAAAAAGAAGAAGAAAAAGAAGAAGTAATAGAAGAAGAAGAAGAAAGAAGGGTATGGGGAAGAGACGGCAGGGTCGCCTTATTTCTTCATTCTTCATTCGGTGCAAGTTGCGCTGTCCTTTTCAACGAGTTGAATATAGGACGGCACAACTTGTACCTCAGGTAATATTTGTTACCATCGCACTCATACACCATGAATATTCGTATATTAATAAACATAATACTCTATATTAAATCAGCAATTCCATTTTTTCTCTTTAAACAGAATTTATGAATCATGCACGTTGAAATTGCTAGAACTCAATTAACAGAGAGACTATCACCATCATATTCAATCAAGTCTCGTCTACTGACAATGAATTATTATCAGCTTATTGAATGGTTCACTTTAAAAATAAGATTAGTTTTTTTTTTTTGTCATCATTTCCATCATCATCATCACAATCATCATCAGTTTATACATTCGTAATGTGACTATTCTTCATAATGTACTCGGATTCGTTTTTTTTCCCTTTATGATGGCAACACCAGGCTTAGAACATGTAGAATCTTCTCCTTTTTAAATCACCGTCATCTTTATCATTGTCATTAACGCGCATATAAAAAATTTAAAACAACTATCAACTTCACCGTAACCTTCTACGCGACTCACCCCACAGTTCAGCAGTTCTAATACTTTTCACAGAAGGCGACAATATTCTTTAAAAAAAAACACGAAAAATTGTCATTCCAATTTTATTTCATCACAAATTAAAACGTCTTTTTCCAGTGCTTTACAACAGCTCACATTATCTCATCGACAAGAAACTACGATGGCTTCCCAGCAAAACGATCGACAGTCTAACGACACCAAACTGGCTCCTCAGGAAAACAGTGGACAAGACACTAGACCAGCAAATGGACATCAAGAACAACAGGTAATCACCAAAATCCATATTTTAGCTCATAAACTTGCTAGGCGATGGTCGTGTGGGGCGGTGTATGTGTGTGTGTGTGTGGGGGGGGGGGGGAGGACTTCACCTCGAATATTTTGCTGATATGAGCATTCGCACAACTTCCACCGCATACAATGTGGACTTTTGGTTATTTAATTCTTTATCTCGCAAATGCTAATGACAAAATTAATTTCAAAAGCTTTAAAAAAAAAGAAAAAGAAAGATTTAAAAAAAATATCCATGCACCAAAAGTGGATAAACATAAAATACACTCGCAAGTCTTTTCCAAGACAGAATGTAACTTTCTTGTAATACAAAATGAAGAATTGAGAACGAGAAAATGATGAAATGAAAAATATTATTAGTTTATATTTCAATGCTTTAAATTTTGCGACGCAGAATCATTCTGACCTACCAGTGGCGCAGCAACAAATGCCGGCGCAGCAACAAAGGCAGGTGCAGCAACCAGAGCCGGCGCAGCTCCAACTTGGACCACCAGGACCATACCAAAATCAAGGCCTACCCATACCTAGTCAACAACAGACAATGGTGTCTCCTGGACCATACCAAAATCAAGGCCCACCCATACCTAGTCAACAACAGCCAATGGCGTCTCCTGGCTATATTCAGAGGGTTCCAGGGCCTTATCCACCTCAAGGTCCACTTATAGTGGGGCAACCGATGCTGCAACCAGGCTACATGCAGGGATATCTTCAAGCTGTTCAGACACAACCGCAAATACAGTCCCCAGGCTATAACCAAGGATATCCTCAGCCAATCCAGACGCAGCCTGGGCCGGACGACTTCACTGCAGGGTTTATTGGACAAATGATGGGTCTAGGCAGGGTTGGTGGAGGTCGACGACAGCCTTCACCAGGATCTTTCGACCGAGAAGGTCCATCGGTCGGGGTCGAACTGACCCCCTTGGATGATGAAGCATGCTTATCCGTGTCTGCAGAATATGGAGAGGTCTCTAAAGACATCTGCGGCGGATTCACCACTCTGATCTGTGCGGGCCCAACTGCCGGCTGCGACATGGGATGCGGTTGCGACACGGGTGAACTCAGCGTCGAGAACGGTTGCACGTTGTCGCTGTGTGGCGCTTCGTGCATCTTCGGTTGCTGTCTGCTGACGCTCGGTCTAGCCCTTGACTCCAAGGTCACTTGGTCTGCTGGTGGCGCCGAGTTCGAGCTTCTAGGTACAGGGATCGACACGGAGGAAGGCTGTGCTCTCAACGTTTTTGGTTCAAAGATAGGTTTCATTGATGAGGAGAAGAAGAGGAAATATGAAGAAAAGAGGCAGAGAAGAAAGGCAAGAAAGGAAGAAATGAGAAAGGAAAATGAGCAAACGATGAATCAACAACCAGAAAGCGATCCAGCCGGTGTAATTAACAACGGGGCGACCGTCGAGGATGCTATGTAATTGTAAATATCAGAGCCCTTTATTGCAATGTTTGGCCAACTCGGTTCCAGTAGGTTGCAACATGGTGCAATTTCTTTTGTACTGTGTTTCCCTAACATAGCAATACGCGCCATGTTGTAACCTACTGAAACCGAGTTCGCCAAACTCTGTAATAAAGGGCGCTGGTCAATGCTAGGAGAGTATGATAGTTATGTCACAGGAACAGTGGCGTAGACAGGTTCTTACACCTGGGGGGGGGGGGATGATTTGCCGTTCACGAGAAATCGAGGATCAATTTCGTATACGGATACACACACGCGCGCACACGCACACGCACCCTCTCACACACAAACACACACCCACACACATACACCAAAATGCACAGCACCGGCGTAAATCCACCGTGAGGAGTGATCGACTTTTTTGCCGATTTTTTTTTTTGTCGAACTCACACTTAAGTATAAACACATACCCTCACCCACCTGCACAGACCCCCTTATACACATTGTGATTATTATCTTGCAAGCGAGCGAAGCGAGCGAGCAAAAAAAAGTACCATTTTTCAGATTTTCAATCGCATTTTCAAATAGAAATTCTATAATATGATGAGCGAGCAAAGCAAGCGAGCCAAAAATAACCACTTTTCTGGTTTTCACTCGCATTTTCAAACAAGAAAATCTAAAATATGATGAGCGAGCGAAGCGAGCGACCCAAAAATAAGTGCTTTTCCGGTTTCTAAATCACATTTTCAAATAGAAATTCTAAAATATGATGATTGTTTATGACAGATTATTAAAATTTTTTCAACTGATTAATTCAAATATCATTTCTTCCTTAAAAAGTGTGTGTGTGGGGGGATATTTGTACACGCCATCCCCACTCTCAAAAAAGTGGGGGATATATCCCTCATCCCCCCAGGATTTACGCCGATGATGCACAGACATAAATAGAAGATATACACACCGTGAGAAACGAATATAGAATATGGACTGACACACATTATTCATCTTTTTTTAATTTTTTTTTTTACACCACTTCAGAAAAACTGTGAAGTCACCGAAATTATCCCAAAGTAATATGAATAACTACATAAATCAGAATAATGATCGATATAGTTATGATAGTAATCGTCATTTCAGTCACATTAACGATATTGATGATGATGATGATGATGATAACTATTATTATTATCATAAGCATAATAATAATACATTGATAATTATCATTATTATTATTATTATTATCATTATTATCATTTTTATTATTATTGTTGTTGTTATTGTTATGTTAAAATGATAATAGTTATTATTATCATTTTTGCTGTTCCTATCATTTCTAAACATGTTAATTCAGTTTAATTGTAAGCAAACATCCTTTCCTAACACCTGGGGGATGATTGTACATGTCGTCCCCCCCCCCCCCCACCTTGTGATTTGGGGGGAGGGTGCATACCCCTCATCCCCCCCCCCCCCGCTGTCTACGCCCCTGCACAGAAACGAGTCTTGACTGATCAGTTTTTTTCATGAGGTTCCAAATATTTCCTTAGCATTGGGGAAACAATTCGGAGCTCTACGATTTCAGCTGTGACAGGTCTGGAGTACGTGTCCATACCTGTACACAGCTATCTCTCCCAATACGCTATATTATAAAACATAGACATGTATCAAATTCGATAAATTTAGGTTATGTAATATTGCATGTAGAATATTGATATATTTAAAAGATTTAACAGAATAAATTGTCATACTCAATAACAATATACTACGGTTCAATTCCGCCATTTCTGTTTTCTTATTTAGTTTATCAACTGATTATTATGCAGTCCATTTTTAAAAAAAAATCTGATCATGATGATATCTTAAGCGATTTGTGACTCGAAAATGAACTTTGCAAGCCAAATTTTCTGTTTTAACCTGATAAATAGTGTCATGTGATATTCAATGCAGATAATACAGGTTGTCTTTGATAACTCCCTTTATCTCATTATGCTATAGTAAAACAACAAAATATATTCATGCATGATGTTAAACTGATATTATTCATATTCATGTCATGTTTTACCACAATTTTCATAAACGCTCATGTTCATCATTTGTATGCTATTTCAACCATTGTAAATCTTTCTCCAATCAACCACTACCTGCGATGAAAAGATATAAAAATCAATTCAATTTAATTCAATTTTGTTTCGATTCAGTTCAATACACCGGGAGAATAGGATCATTCAGTGTTGTCCGATTTTTTAATGCACAATATTTTTTCAGTCTTTTCCGCTTTTTTCCCCGTCATCCTTTTATCAAACTCTTGGCCACAATTTATCATTCGAAATTTGCTTGACATAATAACATACATGTCATGATCAAATGCCATAATTTGTGAATCAAACGATCAAAAGTAGATGTTTTAAATATTGATTATTTTGTTCAGACAGTTGCTAAGTATGTTAAGTTTATAAAGTAATGTATTTACAAGCTATGCCATTTTGATTTGTGTTGTGTTGTTTGCTTTTTTAATTAGTTGACCAGCATAGCAAGATCGGGAAGGTATTAGAATAACATCGTTTGTCATTAAAAATTCGTTTTCTCATGAAATGATTTGTTTTATTTGAACATCTATTAATACACAATTATACATGTATAGAACTTATTAAATAACACGTTTCTATAAAGGTTTGTTTCTTGTATAGTACTGTATAATTTTATTGATTGAAAGCTTTCTAAAAATGTTAAATAAGATTGAACATAAGAACATAATAAACCATTAAATATCCACCGAGGAAATCTGACACGACCTTCTGCAGTAAACATAAAATACACAGTGGTTCTAATCGGGGGGGGGGGGGGAGGGAGGGGGAGCAGATCTTCGTTCATGGAAATGTAACAGCTGTACCTTTTCGTATTACTCCAGGGCCCCGTTTCATATGATAAAACTTGCCACATTTCTATGATAAAATTGCTCTCAGCCAATCAGATGCAAAAATTTCGGTAGCTTATAACAGTTATTGCTGTTTATAACAAATTTTATGAAACGGGGCCCAGGTACGCATATCCTTCTTAAGTATGTTAAGCCCCGCTTGAAAGATTCGCAGAACTGAAAGAAAAGTTGTCAGATATGATTCTGTATTTTCATTTGACGCTCTAGAAAACTCATACAAATTATACCTGAAAATTATTTGTCATCCCCTTTACCAGATGGACTATTTTATCTCCATTTCATTGCATTTAGTCTTCACAAAAGGAGGAATTTCCGAAAACCGCATTTTATTTCTTTTCTGTTCTTGCCGAGATTTTTCTATTTAAAAGGTTGAAATGAATGGCATGCCTAAGAACAAAGACTTTAGAATTCACGGCATATTCTAAAATGTTTGACTGTGGTTTCAGTAAATCATTTTTATGAAATGCTCTGAATAATTTTCATAAATTCATAATCCTTCTAGCATATTTCTTCTAGTGCATTCAGTTACGCTGCAAAACTAATTTAATATTGAGAAGAAAATTATGGGAAAACCCAGCAAAATTTATTTATTTTGTTCATAATTATTTTACTTTAAAAAGTATGCATGAACCACTAAGTCATTGTACTGGGCTTATTTAAGAGGGCCACAAAACTGAAGATATCTATTTAATACCGGGCGATTGTTATATATCTTTCTGCACAGTCATGTTAGTGGCGTAGCCAGAGGGGTACATGCTCTTCCCCCCCCCCCCATCAAAATATTGGCGAAAGAAGAAGGAGAAGAGGGGGAGATGGAGAGAGAAGTAGAGAGATAAGGAGAGAGGGAAATGTAGCGTAAAATAAAAGAAGATTATAAAACATCATCTCATAATATAATATGCCGTTCTTGTATAGCACATATCACATTATGATATGTCTCTATGCGCTTCCAAAGGAATTTGGATATTATTACCCCGGCTTTAGCTCGAGCAACCGTAGCGCTTCGTGCATTCAAGGAATAAATCCTACCAGGTACCCACTTACTACACCTGGGTCAAGTGTGGCAAATGCAGTTTAATGTCTTGCCGAACGACTTAGTGCCGTGGCTGGGATTCGAACCACGGACCTTGTTAACAGTCCGGAGACTTATCCACTGGACCACAACACCTCTACCCCTACCTCTACACCGTCCCCCTTCATGTCATCCACTTACATAATCTTTCAGCCCCTCCCCCCTCTGGCACAAGACCACTGTTGATGGTTACAACCTTCCTACCACACTGCCTGTCAACTTGGCATCAACATCAACATGGCCATAGTTTAATTTGTAATCCCGTCAGAGCGCCTCTGAGATTAAATGAGATTTACTGCTCACATTGTGATGAATACGTAGCTAATAATCAGATCATCTCCTATCAAACAAAACTGCTCATCGTTTTCTGCTAGTTTTATCTTATTTTCGTTAGAGATTCCGTCATAAACTGGATACATTTGGTGCTCATCTGACATAAGGTACAGTTTTATTTTACGCTGTTTGAACATCCCGTATACTTTAATTTGTTTGAAGGTTTCCTCAAACATCTAATTTTTTCTTTCAGTTTCAAATTTTGATTATGTGATATAGCTACTCTCATCTCATAGCTTCTTTTTAATATGCTTATTTTTTTTTAAGTTTGTACATATTTCATAAAACTTTACAATGGCAACATTGTAAAAAAAGAAAGAAGAAGATCGTTATTATATTTACGTCACAAGTAACATCATTGCCGCGGATGAGGAACTTTCTCCTCAATTTCCTTTCATTAAACTTTTTTTTTTTATCTTACGAGAATTTTTAAAGTTGAATTTCAGCTCACAGGTATATTTGTTGAAGAAAGTAACATATTCAATACTAGTTTTCTTTCGTTACATTGGCGCGTTTATCAGAACATCCTGGGGGGGGGGGGGGTGATGCGGGATAAAATCTTTAAAAACATTATCAGTAAACTAGCTTCTAACCAGTACTGAATTTATTGCAGTGATGTTCATATATGACCATTTCCTGGGGAGTGTTTCATCAATATTGTCGTCTGACATTAAGTTGTCAGATCTGACATCTTTCCTTGATTTTGATTGGCTGAGAAGCATCGTTACTATGGCAACTATCGGATAAAGCAGACTTTGTCTGATAAAACATCCGACAAGTCCTTTCATGAAACGCTCCCCTGATGAAACGCCGTCCCAGGGAAATTACGACCGAGAAGGGCCATCGGCTGAGATCGGACCCGGTGAAGATGGCGCATGCATCGACGCGTCCGCGGAATGCGGAGGAGTCTCCACGGAAATCTGCGACGGGCGCACTACTCTTATCTGCGCGGGCCCGGCTGTCGGCTGCGACATGGCGTGCAGTTTCGACGAAGACGATGGAGCCAACATCGACAACGGTTGCATGTTTTCGCTCTGTGGCGCTTCGTTCATCTTCGGTTGTTGTCTGTTGACGCTTGGCCTAGCTCTAGACTCAAAGGTCACGTGGTCTGCTGATAACGTCGAGTTCGAGCTTCTAGGTACAGGGATCGATACCAAAGAAGGCATCGCTCTTAACGTGCTCGGATCACAAATATGTATCGCAGATCAAGAGAAAAGGGAGAAGTACAAAGAAAAGGAGCAAACGAGAAGGGAAGGAAAGAGAAACTAAAATAACCCAGTCACGAATCAACTGCTCGCTAGAAAATTTTAACGTGGAAGGGGTGATTGGGTTAATTTGCGGGACGAAAAATAATGTAAGTTGCCAACAACGGCCCAAAACTTTCTAACAGGAGTGCACAATGTCTTTAGAATTAAACATTTTTGTTTCATTTAGTTAAAAACCCTTTTGTCGGATTTTGGAAAGTTGCCTACTGGCGACAGTGTTCATTCTAAAAAACATTCATATTTTTGCGACTGCTTCCAAGACTCCTATGCAATCAAGTTTCAATTAATACATTGGCGTAAATCCCGGGGGGGGGGGATGGAGGATATATCCTCCAAATTTTTTGAGGGGGGAGGGGCATGGCGTGTACAAATATCCCCCACTTTTTAAGGAAGAAATGATGTTTGAATTAATTAGTTGACAAAATTGTTAATAATGTGCCATAAACAATCATCACATTTTAGAATTTCCATTTGAAAATGCGATTTAAAACCAGAAAAATGCTTATTTTTGGCTTGCTCGCTTCGCTCGCTCATCATATTTTAGAATTTTCGTTTGAAAATGTGATGGAAAACCAGAAAAGTGGTTATTTTGGGCTCGCTTGCTTCACTCGCTCATCATATTGTAGAATTTCTATTATTTTGAAAATGTGATTGAAAACCGGAAAAGTGGTAATTTTTGGCTCGCAAGATAAAAACTGAAATATGTGTAAGGGGGTCTGTGCAGGTGGGTGAGGGCGTGTGTTCATACTTAAGTGTGAGTTCGACAGAAAAAAAAATCGGCAAAAAGTTGATCACCCCCCCCCACTCCTCAAAGTGGATTTACGCCGGTGGATTAATAAATGAATAAAATTCCGCAATGAGCACCCCCCCCCCCCCCGCTTGCTCTAGCGACAACCCTGGTTGAGAATATTATAGAATCCGTTTGACATAAAGGGGTTACAATACACTCTAATTTCTGCGGAGTCAGATTTGACTCGGAACGGCGTCAGCTGGGAGTCAACTCTATACCCAGTTTTCAAAGTGACTCAGTAATTTGACTCTGAATGGTGTGGGGTCAACTAAGAATCGACTAAATTCGAGTCAAAGTAACTCCATTCTGAGTCAAATTAATTCGGAAACCCGAGTCACATTAACTCCGAATAGAGTTGACTCCCAGCTGACTCCATTCCGAGTCGAATTTGACTCCACAGAAATGCTATATGACTCGGATGTAGTTAAAATGGTGTTACTCACAGGAGAATACTGAAAAATATATACCTTGGATATTGGTACTCAGGATATCATACGCATGTAACGGAATTCACCATACATGCCGTAATTCATTTATTATTAACAATTTATAATGCAGTTTAAAAAGTTTGCAAAGCAGGAATGGCGGGCAAACTGCAAGTTTTTAATGATTTGTTTTTAGCTGTTTTTAGTTTGTAGACAAATATAGGGCTAGTGTTATCCTAAATTTCCTATTTTGTGCAAATTACTTGGAACAGAAGTGCTTATCATCTCTTTTATGCATTACCTTTTCGTGTTGTAATGATAATGGGATATATTACGAACGGTGAATGAATCCACCTATCACCATTTGAGTAAATGTTTTGATGTTAGGTAGGAAAGGTCTCGGGTTCGATACCTTCCCAAGCTCTATTAACATGATAAAAAACTACTTTCGAAAAATCAACTTAACATGCTTAAGGTTACTTAAATAATCCTGTCTATCACCTTTAGAAATGTGCGGACTTTACCATGGCTTATTACGTAGGCCTAATCCGAACATGATTTATATGGACAATATAATAAGCTTTTGAAATTGCACTCGAGTTGATTCTTTGAATTTAGTGTTTACATGTTCAAAATGTTCATAAACATGATAAACATAGAACACCTGAAGAAGGCCGAACGATACTTTGCGATGCGACGAAAATGTCGTTTTAAACTGAATAACACTTCGCTGAATTATTCTATAGTAACCACTTCGTTTCGTTGTTTATTCTGATCGTGTACATTTCACTGCTTTGTATGATTCTGTTGTGAAATCAGTAGAGGATCCAGGGCGGCGCTCCTTCTTTTTTTTCCATAGCGCCGAATGCGTCGCTTGGCTGTTTACTTGAAATCTGCGCAATATATGTTTCACATAAAACGGCGACACTGCGCATAATTCATTAAAAAGGGGCTTTCACACTGTCAACAATGGTGCCGTTGCCCACATACGCCGCTCGCTCCCGCGCCTCCACTGTTTTCAAACCCTGGACCCACTAGTGTGAAATGTATTTCTTTGACGAATGGAAGAAGGATTTATGTTATAATGACGGTTTAATATATTAAATCTAAATTCAATACACTGCGATCAGGCACTACATTGTCAGCGGTGGTATTCAATCCCCCCCCCCCACACACACACACATTCCAATCACAATGATCTCTTATAAAATGCCTGTAATAATAATGAGGATTAGGATAGGCCTATTACTAGCATGATCCATAATGATTATCAGATCCCTCTATTACATGGTGTATTGCCCACCATACCACTTCAAACATGTCAAACGAGTGTAGGTATATGGTTGGCCTAAACAAAATTTATTCTAGATCTGACGGTAGTCATCATAGTTACTGGTGGAGCTTTCAGAAGTTTTGAAAACAGAGGGTCTGTTACTCTTGATGTAGAATTAAATGAAGCTATTACTCCCCATCATACCAGGTCATTCATGATTGGAGGGGGGGGGGGATGCACCGACTTAACTTTCAGCGGGAAACACCATCAACAAAACCAGATGATTTGCAGTGATACTATTCAAAAATCTGGAAAAAAAAATATATCCTAACACAAACCGCATTTCAGAGGCGTAGCTACTGGGGATGGGGATGGGGGGGGGGGGGGTTACGTGCCCCACCCCACCGAATGACCCAGATGAAAAAAAGAGTGAGAAGAAAAGAGAGATAGAGAAAAAAGGAAAAGGAGAAGTAGAAATGAAAATTAAGGACGATGAGACCCTTCCCCTTATTAATGGGCATGTAGATTTAAATGTAATTGTCCACTGTCAAGTGAAGTATGGGCCCCAGTGACGCTGTGTCTCTCTGATGACTAGACTTCACGCTACGCCACTGCTTGTGCATCCCAGTGAGTGAGTCGCAAGTGTGAAACAAAGGACAGGGTTATACGGCACATGCTACGACGATAACTGCTATATGTATGGGCCCTCTTGCATACAAAGTAGCGATTAAACGCAACTCAAAATAAATCAAACAAAAGTCCCATAATTATACTCAATCCTGTTTGGTTGAAAATCAAGTTGCATACTGTCAATTTCCTACGCTGCCCGCATTACCTATACTAATTTCCATAGGCGGCGATGGGGGGGGGGGGGGGGGGATGTGTCCTCGATTTTTTTTCTGGTGATCGTCCCCCTCGATTTTTAAGCTTAAAATTTATATTTTTCTATTTTGTATTTTGTAAGAATTTTGGTAGATTTTGCGAACCTGTTCAAAGTGTAAATATGATGGACATGAATTATTAAACCTTGTTAATGCAGGGGGAGAGGGAAATTTCAAATTCACTCTTTATCTTCGGAGTGTTTTTTTCCCGCAGAGGGTATAATTATCACGCCTAATTCGGTGTTTCTGCCCCCCCCCCCAATCGTTACCTGAAATCGCCGCCACTGCTAGCTTCAGTCTCAATCCTAAGCCTATAAAACTAACTTCAAGCACAATTGCAAGCAACCCTGTCTCTATATTATCATATCTTTGATGAAATAAACCCTGGAGCGATCATCACTGGTGGAAAGGTCGAAGCATCTTATTAAAAACTGGTTATGTTATGGAAGGGCGCCAAAGTCCGCAGCTTTCTTGTTCAACGTCGCAAATGCTATTCATAGGCAAGTTACATCATCAGGCTTATAGTTATGTAAGCCCGAATCTCACGGTAAGGGAATCTTGAGAAGCATGTCTTTTGTCACATGTTTTAAGGGATTATTGATCCTGCTTTTATTCCCTGTCTTTGAATCATGATGTCGATGAGCAGTTTGAAAGGCGGAACCAGATCGAGTTCAAGTACGCCACACACACACGCCCGCACACACATCCATATACACACACACATACACCAAGGAGGTATGGTACATCCTTGCATAACTCCTTGTTCCTTGTTCCTTGCATAACTCAGAAGAGGCATATCAACAAGGCATACATTCTGCCGATCTTGTGGTCTCGTTCTTAAACCGATGCATCACGCCACATACTGGCAGTAAATATGGATATAATACACCAGGGCAAATATTTTCAGTGAAGAAAAAGACACCGTGGCAGGTATCAACTTTCTGACAGTAAAATCAGTCACTTTGCGTGGAACTTTCAAGATTAAGATAAGGCCGAATCTCCATATGACATCTTAATGTATAGCTCTCCTATCTGTCTTCGCATTATCACGAAAGCGTAAGCAGACACTGCTAAAACGAAACATACATAGACAACCTGATGAACAAATGAATATTCTTCTTCCTAGAAACCGTTCGCCTTCAAAAATACTTTTTTGCGAATGTTCGAAAGAAAGCGTGTGTCTTGTGTTTATGTCTAGAGTCTTCTGGACCAATGGGCATTTGTGACTTGAGTTTTGTTCTTATACTGAAATCGCGATGGATGATGTAATGGAATTTCTTGGATCTGACAATGATGCAAGTTCACCAAACTCGACCTCGTCCAGCAATCAGTTAACAAGTTCGTCTTCCGCCACAGCATCAGCCGTCCTGCTGACACTTTTTTCCTTGTTCAACGTCTTTGCGATCGTCGGAAACTTGCTGATCCTGAAGGTGGTGCCGAAAATCCCCCATGATGCAATAGGGGACACGAGCAAGGTTTTCTACATCGGCCAGGCTGTGACTGACGCCGTCGCGGCATCACTATTTATCATTGCACCCTTGTCTGGAGTTGTGGTCGAATGGGCAGGCTGGACAAATGGAAGATTGACATATTGCAGAGTGATTGGCTTTTTCGTGTCCACTTCGCCCGGGATCAGTATCCTACAAATCGCACTCTTGAACACAGACAGGTATCTCTTCATCGTAAGTCCTATGTTCTATTTACGATTTGTTTCACGGAGGTTCGCAGTGGCAGCATCCGTCAGTGTTGCAGTTTTCCACGTGACCCTACTGCTCCTTTTCGTTTGCTTCAACGACATTTCTTTTGATATACTACGTTATTATAGGCACTTGAAAATTTGTATCGTCGATTTTCCGGATGCATCTTTCCTACCGTTTTCATTATGTACGTTGGGACTATCATGGTTGATAATGCTTTGCCTCGTGCTGCAATACTGTCATATATTTAAAATCTCAACGAATCACCGGAATCGCATTACACCTCAAATCGGTAGGACCAAAGAGATTACGGTACAACCGTGCCCCTCTAGGCAATGCGATTCTGTGTCTTCTTCTACCTCAGACGCAATGAACAAATTGCACAGTGGCAACGATAAGGAACAATATTACAAGGGATGCACGTATGATTCTCCTGAGGAAATTATAGTATACGGAGAAACACTTGGTCATACAGACTTACGAGGAAGTCCCCAGGATTGTGATAACACAATACCCCAAAGTAATTGGACTGGACTGGACCGCAACAGACAATCGGTTGATAGACATGATAGGGGTATAAGTGAAAAGTCAGAGACAAGCGCTTCTGGATGGAAAGGAGCAGCTGAACCGTCAAAACTCAAAGATAACGTTCAGACAACCAATTCTTCTCCGCAAGGCCTCTGTGACAGCATGGGTAAACGTTCGCCAGCAGAACTGACACCTGACAGAAGAAGCTCTCGATGTCCTCTCCGCCATTTAAAGAAATCGACGTTGCGCCAAAACCTGCGAGTCCTACGAACTCCCTTGATCATAACTTCTTGTTTCTTCTTCTCTTTTCTGCCGCCGACGTTCCTAAACATCTATCTAGCTGCAAAAGATGCGACCGTCGATCCTTTCGTCCATGCCGCTTTAACTACAATCGTAGCATTCAATGGAGGCGTTAATATAATCGTTTACTACATCACCATTAAGCCTTTCAAACAATATCTTACGAACATGTTTCGTCGTCGATAGAAACTAAATCCCACGTACATTGGGCTTATAATCCCACGAGTGTTTGGATTTCTATAAATGCAACCTCCCTGACCCATTATTCTTGCAGGGAAAACTATAAATCCACTGCATAGCCCTGTTATCGAATACTTCCAGTGTATGTAATAAAATAAAAAGTTTAATGCTGATCTATGAGCAGATTATATTGTTTTATGTTCCTTTCCATTTTCATTTCGTATGTACATGTAGTGGTAAACTTAAAAAATAAGAGATGTAACATTCCTTCGGTGATTTCTTTGTCTTGTTGATTATGTCATATTCTGTAGACATTATAGCTTTGACTATTCTTTTTCTCTTTTTCATCTTCTCTCTCGCTTCATCTTTAGTTGTCTCTCTTTCTCATATAAGATTTCGCTCACCTCTCTCTCCTGTGTCTCTACCCCTCTGCACTCTCAAAACTATCTCTTTCAAACTTTGTTTTCCTTTTATTCTCACTCTTTCCCCTTCATTGTTCTTTCCCATTCCTATATACTTAGGCTTATGAACTTACTGACGGTGCTCCATATGCCATATACCAAATTCAAATTTCAGATTGTTAAATTTCTAAATTAAAACTTTTGATATGAATCGCAGTTTTTCTTAGGTCGTTTGTGACCTATATCTATCACCATGATCAATGCTGCATATTATGTCATAAAGATCGATTTCCATATTCTATTCTCCCGTCTGAATTGGTTTTTATCTCATACATGTACAGTTAACATCGAAATAATTCATACCCCTGTGAATGTTGTTTTTTTTTTTTTGTATTTTGCTCTTTTCTAACGGATGAGTAGTGGTATTGCGAAACTTGGTCCCTAACATAATAACATCAATATTCCCCTGTCACTTGACGATGATACAGAAATTACCTGAAGAAGCTCAAAGAGTGCTTAATTAGGCCTACAAGATATTTTCACCATTATAAGAGTTGCTTTTCATTAGATTTTCTTTCCTCAGTGAGGGGGTCGAGACCCGTTTCACCAAAGATCTACCAGTTTTGGAAAGACCATTACCGTAAACATTATGCAGTTTTGTAAAAGGCATTGTGGGGGATCACCACGTTCCAGTGATCGGAAACAAAAACAAAGAAAAGTGAACAGAATGAAAGAACAAAACCAGTGAAATAACGGAAAAGACGACAACAACAACAGCAAAAAAGAATCATTCTTACCTACTTTTCCGGGTTCAGCGGGAGTTGTTACTATGACCAGTATCACGGTAATCAAGGCAAAATACTGCATTTTGTTTCTCCAATCACAAGTACTGCAACATACTGGGGGTTAATTGTGATCTGTCCTTCTTCTGTGCCTCTTTTTATATTCCATGCCGTGCATTCTTGAGTGCAGGCGATGTAATTAAAGAGCGATTGGGAATACCATAAAATTAGTGTAAGGATGAAGTTAAGTTGATAAAATCTAACCATATAAATGGCCACGCGCGAACCAACACCATTACATGTGCATTTCATGTGCACATATATGGCGAGGGGGGCACACGGGGGGGGGCACTGCAAAGAAGCACACGCCTCCCCAATCGATGAGAGAGAGAGAGAGAGAGAGGGGGGGGGGGGGAGAAGAGAGAGAGGGAGAGAGGGGGAGAGGGAGAAGAGGAAGGAGGTTAAAAGGCATAGACATATCATAAAAGGCTATTAACATAATCGTACTGTATGTTATTCTATTCTACGTTTTGGTGAAAAAAGATAGACCCTCTCTCACACTCCCCTGGTCAATGGCCTTGTTGATTTTAATTTCATGTCTAGACACACGGTGCCCCTCCCCCAACGCCAGCTCCCCCATTACACCATTGTACATAGTTCATAAGACACTTAACTGATATCGTTTAAGTTGAATCGCCGGAAAAGCTATTAATTGGATCCTCATTAAGGGCCTTTTTCCTGTGTACAGTTATCTGATATGGCGTTGCATTATGCTTCGATCTATTTTAGGGGAAATATGACGCAAGTCCTGCCATGGCAAGATTATAGGCCTAATTTTGTTTTTAACTTCGGACTGCAAAAGAGGGCAGGCAAAGCTAAATTGGGAGTAATGTAAAGTGTGAGAAACGAAACTCAGAATTTCAATACTTCTGTACATCTACATACCCCCGTTTCTGTTTTCATTTTTCATTTTTTTGAATGCGTGAACATTGCAAACATTATGTAGTTTCATTCTTAGAATGTGTCAGTGAGCTACGATAAATTATACAGAGGGTTATATTTGATGGTCTCTTCGGGTGGCCTTCATTCATTTTCTTTGGGCTTCTTTCGAACCATCGGGTGATCACGTTCACCTCACATCCAGACCTCACATCGGGTTTCCCGACCTTTCATGAATGGTAGGCCCTAAATCTACAAAGTGTCGGGTCTAGATTACCCGACATTATGAGGAAAAAAACAACAACACAAATCTACGAATAATCACGTTTCCAAACCGACACTTCACTGATAAGAGGAGTGTATTTCACCAACGTTACACGTACACTATCTTACGGGAATTTATGGTCGGGTAACGCGACGACGTGACGTGAAAGTGATCACCCAATATATATATATATTTTTTTTTTTTTTCAAATTCATATTTATCCATTTCTAGCAGAAAGTAAATACAATGACATTGCATAGATGTAAATTATACAAACATTATGAAATTAAGACATATACATAATATTTTTTTTCTTCATAAGTTAACAATAAATAATTGGAATAAATCATTATGAATTATTGATTTCTGTGGAAATGGAGGGATCTACTAAAGAACAATTGCTTGTAGTTTGCGGAAACCCTCAGAAAATAAAACTGTTGCAAATTGTGCCTACGAAGACTAAGAAAATACGGAACAATACCAGAACAGAACAGAACACACAAAAAGGAAAAACAAACAAACGAACACGAAGCGACAAGGAAAGGGAAAACAAGAAGGAAAAAGGGAAAAGAGAAGAAAAGATAAGAGCAGCACATCAAGACCGAAAAAAGGAACTAAATATAATGATAATTTCAACGAGATCACCCCCGTTTCGCAGCATAAATCAATGCAGGGGCGGCGCTAAGGGGGGGGGGGGTAGGGGGCGGTCGCCCCCATGATTTTTCAAGTGGAAAAAAAAAGAAAAAGAAGAAAAAAAGAGGAGATAGAAGAAAGAACAGTATGGTAAAAGAGATGATTGAGTCATGTCACTATGCAATACCCCATATTTTCGTTTAAAACGTAAATAAACTCACCTACGGATCATCTTGCCCCTATCAATATACCCTGGTGCCGCCCCTGAATCAGTGTCAGTATGTCAACTTGCATGCCTGATGTATGATTATGGTTTCCTATGTGAATATTGTCTTTTTTGCATACATTTTCTCCACTTCTCTCTCTTACCCAGGCTGATCCCCCTCCCTTCACTGCATGGTATCCCTTCACCCAATCCATCTTTCCCTTCTTTTCCCAATTTTTGCCCTCCCCTTAGTTCCTTCGATTTCTCCCTTTCTCTCTTCTTACATAAGTACTTGTATAGCAATGACTTTGTCTCACCAAGATTTTTCTTGTCTTTATTTTAATGCTTTATTATGAATGGATGTAGAAGGCTTCACGGTACACCAAGTATTCTTTCTTGAGATGAGTATGGTCCTGAAAAGGACCTACTCACTCTCGACTCGATGTACCGTGAAGCCTCCTACATCCATTCATACTACCACCATCGAAACCTTCAAAGGATATCTGCTTTGTTATGAACCATGAACACACTCTGTTAAATATGCCGAGTTTGTACATTTGGGCAATTTTGTAATATTTTGCCATTGTTTAATAATAATAACAATATCCTTTACTTGTGAATTCTGCATGCATCGTCTGCCTCATTCTACCATATCTACGCCCTTCTCTCTCTCTCTCTCTCTCTCTCTCCATCGCCCTCTCCTCAGCTGCAACCCCTCTTCTTTTATCTCCTTCCCAATTCTCTCACATTATCATCTGTGTATACATATGGATTCAAATGGATTCAGTAAAAGTCTTTGTATTTTCATTTTGTTCATATGCTATTTTTTTTATTTTTGATTGTAACGCAATTGTATATACATGTATTCACTATATTTCACATGTATTGATCCTTTCAGCCTGTGCTGCTTATCAATTTTTATATAAAGCTGAAAAGTTCAGGGTAGCATTTCTGCCAGATTTATGTGTGGTCCCATGATATACTCATTTCTTGGTGTGCAGTGCAAGTACCTTTCGGAGAAAGTGAGAGAATTTTTTTTATCACTTCGGTAATCTCCAAATCTCACACCTGTTTATATTCAACTAATCTAACCCTCCCAGTTGCTTTCGAACAGTTTCTTTCACATTATGATTGGATGACTAGGGCCCTGTTGCATAAACTTGCTATTGATGGTAACTTCCATGGTAACCTTGAATTTGATTGGCTGTTGAGCAATGTTACCATGGGAGTTACCATTAATGGTCAGTTTTATGCAACAGAGCTCTGGGCTGGTATTCAATTCAATATTTGGATTAAGTAAAACTTTTACTAAGTATTTTACTTGGCTAAGAAATTTGCCCAAATCATATCCAATTCAATACTTTGAATTTTACTTTAGTAAGCCAACTTTAAGCCAAAATCCTTACTGATATGCATTGTGACGTGATATTTTCAATGCGCAATTAACATGTCGCATCAAATACACTTGAATACGCCATGATATAAGTCTGCGCAGCTCATGATGACTGCGTATAAAAACTTATGCCTGCCAATCAAGGCCTCCAAAATAATTGCCTTAAGTCTCCTAGGTAGGTGTCTTAGATTTAGAGTAAAATACTTAGCGAAAAATACTGAATTGAATACCAAATTTTGCTCAGTATTTTATCTAAGTAAAAATCTAAGACAAATACTCGTATTTCTGACTTAACCCATTTGTGACAGAGGTCCACATTTTGTGGTTTGGCCTAATATCTTTTGATGCAAAGCCCTAAAAATCATACCAAATACATGAGCAGAAAGAGCAAAAAATTCTACACAAACTGTGCCCATTTTGGTTGCGTCAATATTTGTTGTTTGATGCTGAAATTTTTCAAAGGAAAATAAGCATTAAAATCCTTAAATTGGCAATGTGATAGAAAGTTTAAAATCACCGTTTTCCTCTGCAAATTGGCAACTTTTTGACTTCTCATAATTTCTGTCAATTTATATTCATTTCAGATACATGACGTTTTATAAGAAAAATGTAGCAATAAAAGAAATGTGTTGGTGTTGCCAATTTGAAGAATAAAAGCTGATCAAATTAGGCTTTAAATAATTCCTGTCACGAATGGGTTAAGTATTGAATTGAATACCGGCCCAGAACTCGTTTATTTTTAACCCTTGATTTGCTACATGAATACAGTGGAAACTCAGTATAACGAGGTCCTTGGGGCCATCAAAATTACCCTGTTATAGCAGGAATCTCGTTATATTAGGGTTAAAAAAAACAATAGAATATAAAGAGCTGGGACCGGAATATTACCTTGTTATATCAGGAATATTGTTATATCAGATCTCTTTATACCGAGTTTCACCGAGTTTCACCGAGTACCAACATAACGACCACAACTAGTTTGTGTTGAATATTTCAGTTTTCCAAAAGTTCATAGTGATACCATACCCACAATAGACAAATGAAGAAATCACACAAGCACAATATGTCTCCTGCAAAATGAAATGTACTTCATACTTCATATGCATTCAATTTACAACGATGATTTGGGAGCACTTTGACATTTATAACCAGAGCAAAATAAAATAGAACAGAAACACTGTTACGTTGCACAGCGAACCATAACTGTACAAGATACATAATTACAATATTCAATATTTGTTTTAAATTCCTCTAAAGTGGTGTTCAGATATGAGGCGACATTGTGGCACCACACAATTTTTACTGTTCAGATATGGCGCGACGTCGTGGCGCCACTTATGTTGATGAACGCGCATTAATGCGTCAACTCTCAAATAAAAGAGAACTTTCTCAAATCTTGCACAGACAATCTCATGATAACATATTTTGCACTAACTTTTTAGGAATTTGATTGGTGCACATTTTTTTGCAGCCGGGCAGCAAAAAAAAAAAAAAAAAAAAGTGTCCTGCCTCAGTGACATTTTTTGTTGCCTCATACCCCATTGACTTGTATACCAAAGTGGTGCAGGGATTTTATGGCACCACAATGTCGCCTCAGAACGCCCCTTTAGGTAAAATACCACAATCAACTCTACAGGAGACTGCGGGTATCAGTGTAAAAAGCCCCTACATTGCAATAACTCTTCAATAAATTTACAATGCTGGTGTATGGCATTTATCTTCTTTAAAGACACACAGCTTTCATGGGGAATTTGACACCATTCGAGTGCTTACCCAGTAACAGGTGTTGTCCATCACCCAGAGTGGAATTGAGTTTTATGACCAACAGACCTTATTTGATGTTCTGCATATTCCACCCACTGCCCCATATGGTAAAGCCATTATCTCACTTTCCCTGGCCGTACAATGTCAGAAACAGGCCGAAGAATGTCTACGGTGGGGCTTATTTGCTGTGCTCCAAAGATGTAGTTCTATTACAGGTATTTCCAGGGCTTTTCATGAACTCTGGTGTCAGCAAATTTTGATCCACTCCCCATGCAAGCCCACGACTGAGTGTCTTTAAGGTAGAGGCAAAACAGAATGGATTTAGCTTGGTAAGCCTTGCATGCACATAGTAAAACAATAACCTCTGCCAGCCTCCTGTACAAAGGTGTACAGCCTTTCTTGGCAAAAGGAAGCAAGTAACAATTTGATGAAGACCAACCTTTTCTTTTATTGATGTGATAACCTGATGGCGAGGAAGATACGAGGGAGATCTCCCTTTAACCCATAGTAGTACAGAGCTTTCTTAAAGTCTAAATTAATCACCTTTCACTCCAAAAATTGGCAACAAGTATTAAACTAAAATTAATGATAATTGCATAATCTAATACATGTACAAAGAGTTGTTGATATGCACATGGAAGGAATGGTTACATTATTTCCACTGCACTGCCAATTTAGAGAACTTAATTTATAGTTACTATTTAAATGCTTGCATCTGAGAATGGCTTAACACAACATTCTGCATTCGATTGGAGTCAAATTCTTTTTCAATTAATTTTTCTTTCTGCTCTTGTATAATGATGTGCCAATTGCTAGCATTCTGAACCAACAGCATTTGCAAAAGGAGACACTTTACTGCTTTGAGTTCAACAGGATAACAGAATACATCATTATGCAAACCACAAAAATACCGAAAGGTTAAGTTACTGGTATTCAAAATAAAGAGTTATAACAAAATTAATGCTTGTACATGCTCATATTCTTGACATAATCATTTAGTTTTCTCCCTCACATTAAGAACATAAGTACATTGGAATCATTTCAATACTTACATAATAGAGTATTTTTTGTCCAGATATTACGATGGATGGCAGGGACACAAACATTTTCGCAAGTTGTTTTTCTTGACAACTGCGTCATGCTCTTTACTTCAACAATTCGTAAAAACTACCGTGAAATAGTAACTTCTTCAATAAGTGGATGCATTTCAATCTAGAATGGTTAAAATAACATCATATTAGCTAAATGGGCTTCAAAATTTACAAACATCACTCAAGTTTGGAGAAGTCCCTGAAAAATAAAAACACCTTTCCTTTGAGCTAAAGTTTGCTAGTACATAGCTGCCAGACATGATGAATCCCTTTCATGTTATATCAGGCAGGCTGAATATCTGATGCTCCTTGATTGAAGAATGAATGCTCAGTGGGTCTCGAGAGTCTGACTTCATAAAGTTTGTTTTCCACATGCAGTCATCACTTTGACAACACAGATTACGTTTTTTTTTCAAAAAGAAGACTGATCTCCCAGCAGTAAAACTTCAGGATAGTTGGATCATGCAGTGCTAGGCTTCATCAGTTTCCAAGATGTCATGTAGAGCGATTCTTCTAGTCTTTTCTTGCAGTTATTGTTATATTCAGAACAATTTATTTCCACTGCTGTATCCTCGGACCTCCCCTTCCACGACCTAAGATTATAGAGACGAGAAAAACAGGGAAAAACATAAATAATAGTTACAGTTACATAGTGCTTAACACTGTGTTTCTAAGCGCTTTTCATGTACCGGTAGTAGTTATTACCATGGTTATTGGAATCAATCCCTATTCCATACATAGAGTGCACATCTCCATTTCCCTAGGAGCATTCCTTCCAAGTGCAGGATGTGGAACATAGTATAAATTTGTTATAATGAAGACAATGGGACCATGAGAACTACCTTGTTATATTGGGATAAGAAATAAAATATAAAGAGCTAGGATCAGCAAAATTGCCTTGTTCTAACATATACCTTATTATATCAGAGCTCTCTATAATGTGTTTTAGTTTTACATATGAAGTTTGACATCATACCTCTGTAAGCTACATTGCGGTGAAGCAGTCGCCCCCGTCCTTGGCCCCTATGGGCCACGTTCCTTGGCCTCTGTTCAAGATTCGGACCAGACTGGGAGGATGAGCTGTCGCTCCAAACGATACGTTTGGGCTTTGGACGTGAGTCTCCTGATTATGTGAGTATGAGGCAAGAGAGAATATGAATGCATGTATATACAATATCAACAGAAGAGTGCACACACAGAGACAGCTTAAGCCCACTGCATACCATACACTCTATATAATCTGCGATCTAATTGTGCAAAAATTTGTTACACCATCTGATATGAACATTCAAACATGTACAATCTTAATGATAAAAGTTTCAGATAGTCCTATAAATACTCAAATAAAAATTTCAGGCTATTGCGAGCCTCTCTGTACGAAAAACAGGGAAGTCAATTCCAAATAGCAGGCTAGCTACATGTATCTTGTTTAACTCCTGTAATGTCAGATAATTAAAGTTTTGGTGGGTTTTCACAGGTACTTGCTGTACACAAATTACTTTTTCAGGTAATTGATACACTTAAAGATAAATGACAGACCATGCTTTTTAAATAAACCTAACATCCACATAAAAAGTGATAAAGTTCAAGACAATGAAAAATTCAAAGGATCTGTTCCAAAACAGAGCTAGTTGCAACCTGTAAGGACCAGATAATGACCATGAAAACAAGAATGGCTTACCTTCGGTACCAGCTGCTGTACCAGTACTACTAGAAGGCTCAGAGCGTGCAGGTTCTACCCCTGTGCCCGCAGAATCCCCACCGCTTGGACCGGCTTTATCTTCGCTGGCTGCTGCTGCTGTTCCACTCTCTGACTGTCCTCCCCCTGATGACATCGCTGCCTGGTCAACACTACAGTGCAGTAGGATATGACAATGCAATAGTTTGTCTCTTTTGTTTCATAATACATGCAGTTTATTGGTTATATAGAGAAGTAGTGATCCATTTGATTGGCCCACTGGAGCTTTCAGTGAGAGTCTGTTGCTCAGTACATTTTATGATTCAATGAATGTCTGGTGAGGCTTTTGTTCACGTTTTCATTGTATACAAATACAAAGCAAAAATTAAAAATAACCTTATTAGACATTCCATAGGGGCTGAAGGGAATGTCAAAACAATAAAACAATAAACAAAATAAAACAGTATGATCTCTGTATAACAATATTAATTACTGAATTGAACTGTTTCACAAAACTTGTTATCCATAACAACTACCACATTTCTATGACAAATTTGCTCTCAGCCAATCAGATGCAAGAATTTCAGTAGCTTATTGCAACTTGTTATTCATAGCAAGTTTTACAAAACCGGTCCCTGATGTTTTGCTATATCACTGTAGCAAAGCGTCTTGCCTTGTCCTGAAAATTCATTTGATAAAATCTTTCTCTCTTTTTGGTCAAGTTGAATAGAATCCAATAAAATATAGAAGAAATCTTCTATGAATGAATGCTCACCCTGGTTTGACCTGCCCAGGCTCCGTATCTGGCTCATCACCACCACTAGGGGGTGGTGTGATGCTGGTCCTGGTTGCAGGCACTGACTGAGATGCTTCCAATAGTCCTTCCGAGGGGCTGGTACTAGAGGCTAACAGACTCACTGGAAAAGAGGAAACAGAATACCAAGACCCACTCATCAGAAATGAAGGAATATCAACCCCTGGAATGCTGAAGCCTGGGCCGGTATTCTGAAAATTGTTTTATCTTTTCTCTCATCTTTAGTCTGTCAAGTGTCATGATAAACTTTGAAGATGAACTTGTGATTGGTTTGAACTGTGCAAAATTGCACCCATGGATCAGCATGCAAGTCAAAAGTGAGCGGTGTGAGCCAATGGCGCATCCTATTTCTGACTGCCATGACAATTAAAGATAAAAGATAAAACAATTTTCAGAATATGGCCCCAGGTCTTCTGAGTGCATCACTTGGTTGGGAAGAGGGACCATTATGATTACAGTGACGAAGTCTGCTTTCCTTTTCCCCGGCAACCAACTGTTGCACTCAGAAGAAGGCCATATACATGTATCTATTCATAACTGACATTCTTAGTTCAATGCTTGTTCAATCTCAATGAATGAATTGTTGTTATACTTGTGTGTGAAATACTGAATAAATAATAATAATGATAATGCTAATGATAATGAACAAGAAAGTTTAAGAGTTTATTAGGATTATGACTCCGCTAGGAAACTGGCATTTGGGTGATTTCCTTTGCAAGCAACTCTCTACTTGAAAAGACTGGTATTGTCTGGAGAAGGGTAATAATAACATATTATGTCATGCAGGGCCCGCTGGAAGATCAGCTGATAGCTGAAGTGGCAACCCTGGGTAAATAAGAGTTATTGTTATTGTATTGTACTATTAATGTACACCTTTCTTTGTATCAAGAACAGAAATAAAATGGGCTGCACATTTATACTAAAAAAAAAAGATCCCATCAAATAAAATTTCTGATGTGCATCTGATGTGCAGCTGATGACATGTACACTTAAGGGATAAATGGACAACACATGCTTCACTGGGTGGCTGGCTAAATAAAACAATGCACAAACTAGGGCATGACATCCTCACTTTTTCATTGAAGGGGCAGCTTAGTAGGTCAAAACGGCTTAGTCAGTGTATTTCTTTAAGGGACAAGGCAGAAATAATAATGATGAAAAAAAAATCCTATCAAATATCTTTTTTTTCGCAAAGAAAATCATGCCTCTCTTCTTACGATTCAAAACAGATTCATCAGTGGTCAAGTTATATTATCGAGCATGAGTAAGGGAAAAAAGGCACTGTGACTGGAAACTTTTATAACAATATACACCGACTGTCATACATAACCACTTTTTGGGATGCAATGTTTGGGATGCAATTGACTTCCAGTTTGCAAGCTGATAAAGAAAATCAAAAGTCTGGAAAAAACAAGGAATTCATGCACCATAATGCAAGCAGAAAAGTACAAATAAAAATGAAGCTATCAAGTAAAAACAAAGTTTCCTTCTTGCTTTAACTGTGATTTCAGCATTCTGCTCATTCTAGAAATTTACTCTAATGGGTGCAGAACCAAATGCATTAACCCATTCATGACAGGAATTATTCAAAGCCTAATTTGATCAGCTTTTATTCTTCAAACTGGCAACACCAACATTTTTATTTTATTGCTACATTTTTCTTATAAAACGTCATGTATCTGAAATGAATATAAATTGACAAATTATGATGAGAAGTCAAAAAGTTGCCAATTTGCAGGGGAAAACGGTGATTTTAAACTTTCTATCACATTGCCAATTTAAGGATTTTATTGCTTTTTTTCCTTTAAAAAATTTTCAGCATCAAACAATGAATAATGACGCAACCAAAATGGGCACAGTTTGTGTAGAATTTTTTGCTCTTTCTGCTCATGTATTTGGTATGATTTTTAGGGCTTTGCATCAAAAGATATTAGGCCAAACCACAAAATGTGGACCTCTGTCACGAATGGGTTAAGTGCATGTATATTCAGCACCTTTTACAAAAATATATGTTTCAATGAAGTAAAAGCAGAATATGTTCATAGGTTAACTAACCTAGCTATACAATACATTTGGATGACAATCAGGGGAGTGTTTCATGAAGTGTCTAGTCAGTGATTTTTACTCGCAAATTTGCTCTCAGCCAATCAGATGCAAGGATTTCAGTAGCTTATAACAAGTTGTCAGTAAAAATCACTGACAAGACATTTCATGAAACACTCCCCTGATTAATGAAGAGCAAGACTACCATGCTGAAATCTTTTAAGTGGTACATACTCTGTGCAGGCCGGTCCCATGGAAGGCCTTTTGTGTCCAAGATAAAACAAGGGTAAAAATCAGTTACTGGTAGCTCGTTTCCATAATTCAATATCATTTATTTCCATCAAACGTGGTACATATATATATATGTATACAAATAAAAGATGGAATATAAAAAAGAGCAAAATATCATCAAATCAAGCATAAAAACACAGAGAAATATAGGTCGCATAAAAATTACATGGAAAAAGGTACATCCGTAAAAGCCAATAAGGCTTGACAATTGGATGTACCTAGAGACGCATTAAAATCAATAATATTCATAGAAAGACAATAGCAATAAGTGAAATGAAGTTAAAAGAAAGAAATCAAGGTACCAAACATTATGCATCATACAGAGAGAGAAGATATTTCTTATACAGATTTTTAAATGAGTTATTAAATTGAACAGATTGCAAAAAAGAAGGTAATGAATTCCAAATTTTAGGGCCTACAAAACGAAGTAGTTAGAATTAGAGCAAAGCCTTAATGCCCTTTTTCGAAGTCTGTGTAATTTATTTAACTTGGAGGGATGCTTCAATGCCCCTACAGAATTACAATACATGATGTGTGACAAGATGAATGCATTATACAACATAAACAAAATAATTACAGAGAAAACAAAAATAGGGAGGCTCTTTTGTACAAGTTTATGTTAGCCAGATACAGGTCTTTGAGTTCAGGGGAGTGTTTCATGAAGTGTCTTGTCAGTGAATTTTTACTGAAAACTGTTATTAGCTACTGAAATCCTAGCATCTGATTGGCTAAGAGCAAATTTGTCAGTAAAAATCACTGACAAGACACTTCATGAAATGCTCCCCAGATATCACCCTTGACAAAGCTCCTCCATGTTGCTCACAAACACTATCACACAATAAAAAACTTCCATGTATATGTTGAGTAGATCACGCAAGGTAAATTTCTAACACTGTTCCCTCCTCAGTCCTAGAACAAACATTATAAATGCACCTTATCCTAAACTGAAGTGAATACCCAAGTCATAACCTCTAAGCAAATGTCCATGGATTAAGTGTCAGATCAACAAATTCCTTTGTAAATTAGTAATAGAAATAATCGTTAAAATATGGTCCATTTATACAGCACAGCAACTATACAAATACACTCTACCGAGCTTTACTTAGTGCATGTATCATATGATTACTCGACTGTGGCTGAGCTACCAAAATAAAGGCACTAAAGCAGGAATTAGTCCCTACCAGGTAGGCAGGTACTCACTTATGATAGCTGGGTGAAGAGTGGCATACACGGATTAACCCATAGAAGTACAAGGCTTTGTAGAGGTCTAAATTAATCATTTTCAATCCTCAAATTGGCAACAAATATTATTTTTTTCTACTCCTACATAATTTTAAAAAAATAAATATAGAATGAACCAAAATGAATTATGATTGCAAAATTTAAGCTGAAACTCACAATTTGAACACGGAAATAGTGATTATATAATATTCACTGTGTTGTCATTTTAAAGAGATTAATGATTAAATACATTTAAACTGCTCTAATTCGAAAACACAACAACATACTGCATTGGGAATGAACTCAAAACTTTCAGTGAATTTTTCTCTTTCTGCTCACGTATAGTATGTATTGCCCAGCATTCTGGATCAGCAGATACTGCAAAAGCGTCTCCTAAAGGAGACACTGTACCTCTGTGGGTTAATGTCTTGCCAAGAGATGTTAGTGCCAGGCCAGGATTTGAACTCTTGTCCCTTTGATTGAGAGTCAAGTGAATAAACCCCTTCACCAAGACACCTCCACACGTGTAATGGTATAGATACTTTTCACCTTGAACCCACCGAATACCCGATCCAACATTGAACTTGACATTCAAGTCCAACAAACTAATATAAAAATGTCCGATCATCAAGGCTCTCTGTAAATTGGCAACACATTACTGAGTGTATGAACTCACCTGGTGCTGTGGTCTGAAGTGGTGTAGTAGGAACACTCCTTCCGCTAGCTTCATCCTCACCCACCATCAGGTTGATACGAGTATCATCCATACCAAGGTCTAATAGGTGAAATAGAAAAAAATAATTCCATATAAATAGTGTACTATTCTCTTCTGACATAATCACATATGATACACCATCTGCCAGCAATAGGAGGTGTAGTAGGGACACTCCTACCGCTAGCTTCATCCTCACCCACCATCAGGTTGATACGAGTATCATCCATACCAAGGTCTAATCGGTGAAATAGAAAAAAATAATTCCATATAAATAGTGTACTATTCTCTTCTGACATAATCACATATGATACACCATCTGCCAGCAATAGGAGGTGTAGTAGGGACACTCCTACCGCTAGCTTCATCCTCACCCACCATCAGGTTGATACGAGTATCATCCATACCAAGGTCTAATCGGTGAAATAGAAAAAAATAATTCCATATAAATAGTGTACTATTCTCTTCTGACATAATCACATATGATACACCATCTGCCAGCAATAGGAGGTGTAGTAGGGACACTCCTACCACTAGCTTTATCCTCAACCACCATCAGGTTGATACGAGTATCATCCATACCAAGGTCTAATAAGTGTAATAGCAAAAGATAATTCCATATAAATAGTGTACTATTCTCTTCTGACATAATCACATATGATACACCATCTGCCAGCAATAGGAGGTGTAGTAGGGACACTCCTTCCGCTAGCTTCATCCTCACCCACCATCAGGTTGATACGAGTATCATCCATACCAAGGTCTAATCGGTGAAATAGAAAAAGATAATTCCATATAAATAGTGTACTATTCTCTTCTGACATAATCACATATGATACACCATCTGCCAGCAATAGGAGGTGTAGTAGGGACACTCCTACCACTGGCTTCATCCTCACCCACCATCAGGTTGATACGAGTATCATCCATACCAAGGTCTAATCGGTGAAATAGAAAAAATTAATTCAATAGCAATAGTGTTCTATTCTCTTCTGATATCATGAAAGATGATATACTGCCTGCTAGCAATAGGAAGTTTAGTAGGGACACTCCTACTGCTAGCTTTATCCTCAACCACCATCAGGTTGATGCGAGTATCATCCATACCGAGGTCTAATCAGTGAAATAGCAAAAAATAATTCCATGTCAATAGTGTACTATCGCTTCTGATATCATAAAATATGATATACTGTCTGCTAGCAATAGGAAGTTTAGTGGGGACAATCCTACCATTAGCTTCACCCTAACCAATCAGGTTGACGCGAATATTATCATTACCGAGATCTAGTCAGTAAATAATATGGTAGAAAATTCTGAAATAATGTGGGATTGTGTATGACTTTATTAACTTGCTGTCACTGGAATGGGTGGGGGCCATTTCATTGCTTTACTTTTTGTATGCCAGTTTGGATTTTGAGGGAAGAGGACAGATGGCCTTCCATTACCCCCTCCCCCCCCTCCCCCCCTCCCCCAACTCCCCCCTCCCCCTCCCCCAACTCCCCCCCCTCCCCCAACTCATGGATCAACCACTGTCATGAATATATGATAATGTCTTAACCCATTCGTGACAGAGGTTCACATTTTGTGGTTTGGCCTTTTTAAAATTTTTTTAAATCACCTTTATTGATTTCAAACAAAGGGAAACAAACATATCTGTTGATGCAAAGCCCTAAAAATCATACCAAATACATGAGCAGAAAGAGCAAAAAATTCTACACAAACTGTGCCCATTTTGGTTGCGTCAATATTTGTTGTTTGATGCTGAAAATTTTTAAAAGGAAAATAAGCATTAAAATCCTTAAATTGGCAATGCGATGAAAATGTTAAAATTACCGTTTTTCCCTGCAAACTGGCAACTTTATGACTTCTCATCATACATTCTGTCAATTTATATTTATTTCAGATACATGATATTTTATAAGAAAAATGTAGCAATAAAAGAAAAATGTTGGTGTTGCCAATTTGAAGAATAAAAGCTGATGAAATTAGGATTTAAATAATTCCTGTCACGAATGGGTTTATCAGGTTGATGAATATCCAAACTAAAGAAAATTGATAATTCCAAATGCAGCATGATGAACCATGGAAGAGAAACAATCTGCCCTGTGTGATACATAACCCTGACCTATATGGTCTGCTCATTTCAACAGACTACAATTTTATAGGGAAACAAGACACTGGATTTGGTCTTACCTCCTTGAGTGGCAAGCTGGGCAAGGCCAGGCGCAGGAGATCGGCTGTCACCCTCAAACTGGAATCGGACTGGAAGAAGAGGGGAGCTGAAAGGAGAGAAGGTACAAAGGGTTTGGTTGTTGTGAATCATGAATCTCCATCATCATTTTCCTCCTCCTCCTCATCTCCATCTTCATCACTGTCATCAACATCATCATCACCATCACCATTATCATCATGATATCATCTTTATCACTGCCTCTGCAATCACCACCTTTATTAAAGTCATCATCATCATCATCATCATACCACCACCACCACCATCATTGTTGACATCATCATCACATCCTTATCTTTATCATCAGCATCACTATCACATCATCATCATCATCATCACCATCATCATCATAAAATCACCACCACCACCACCACCACCACCACCACCAACCAAGACGTACTTGATAGCCTCAGCGAATCCATCTGTTCCTCTGTGAGGTACAAAGAGAGTAGGAGTACTGGGGACCTGCCCATCATCATTCACATCCTCAAAGGGAATGCCCCCACCAGCAGGAATCTACAAGAGAATTCAACAAATTTACAGCTAATGCACCATCAGCAGGAGGAGGGGGGGGGGGGGGGGGGGGGAGGGGGAGGGGGAGGGGGATTGCCCCTCTGTATCCAGAAGTAGATAAAGTAGCATGAATGAAGGTATCATCGATTACCCATATCATTCCAATGCAAACATAAATTCATAAATTTTGATCCAAAAACAGTTTTCATTATTTTTTATTATCGCTATTTTTTTTTTATTTGGGGGGGGGGGGGGGGGGGGGGGGGGGGGGGACAAGATTTCTACATTTCTATCAACATACATTACATGAAAATGTTACATGTATGTACTTTACTTTTCATGTATTGTAACCTTTTACAACTATATATGTAAGTGATCAGCATTGATTATAGAAGCAAGAGTTAACCCATTCGTGACAGGAATTATTTAAAGCCTAATTTGATCAGCTTTTATTCTTCAAATTGGCAACACCAACATTTTTATTTTATTGCTACATTTTTCTTATAAAACGTCATGTATCTGAAATGAATATAAGTTGACAGAAATTATGATGATAAGTCAAAAAGTTGCCAATTTGCAGGGGAAAATGGTGATTTAAACTTTCTATCACATTGCAATTCTAAGGATTTTAATGCTTATTTTCCTTTAAAAAAATTTCAGCATCAAACAATGAATATTGATGCAACCAAAATGGGCACAGTTTGTGTAGAATTCTTTGCTCTTTCTGTTCATGTATTGTGTATGATTTCTAGGGCTCTGCATCAAAAGTTATTAGACCAAACCACATAATGTGGACCCTCTGTCACGAATGGGTTAAAGGCATCAGCTTAAAACTTTTTCAACACAGCAGCACTAGATCTGGATAACTGTAAATTCATGTTGAATAACAAAATCTAAACCATTTATTCCTATATTCATGTTTATGAGATTCAAAAAGTTGAGAAGATGCTAAGCTTACCAGTGAGAAGGGAGGCAGTCTTCCATGAGATCCTAGTCTCTCTGGCCTCATACCATGACGCTGTAAAAATAAGATAATGAATAAGCTAAAATTTTCGCAGTGGTTTAATGTTCGCCAATCTGCAATAATGTCCTCTCTAACATTTCCACTCGATAAATGTCTTTACTTAAGTATTGGAACATCCTTCACAACGTGAACACAATAACTCGTTAATAAGTAATATGTCAAAATTTTCCCAAACCACTAAAATATCTATATGGTAAAATATTGGCATATACAGTAATACTTGCTGATCTTTTTATCTATAATCAAATTTGCCAACCTCAGGGAATGCACTAAGGAACTGGAGTGAAGTAGTGGACATAAAGTGCCTTGCAGTCCAAATTACTAAAGTTTATTACATGGTCCCATGGGAGAATAGTGTCCTGTCACCAGTGGGGTTACTATACCATGTAAAATCAAGCTGTTAAGTGCACTGATATTATACAAATAATGCACAGATGTGAGTGTGTTAGTGGCGATGCAGCGCACTCGAGGGTATATTTACAATGTGCGATAGGCACGAGGCACTTGCGCTGAGTGCTTTTGCACAATATTGTGAATGCCTGAGATGCCTACATCGCCACTAACATCACAAATTTAAATCTGTACATTATTTGTTTTATAAAACGGGTTGGCAGTATGACTTTTTAGTGGAAAATATATGTTAAAACCCCTCCAAAATTCCTCGATCGCACAGACAAAGAGGCAACATCTGCTTTCTATTATGACATCACAAGCGCAGCCAGTGTTGTGCGCCCCTGAATAAAACGCATCAAAATCCTTATGATACTTCTCTCTGAAAGAACGTGTGTTTCATGGCGTCTCAGTTTTTACACGCTAGAGGTAAAGTGATGCATCCAAAATGCAGAGTGCTGTACAAAACATGCACGGCTGTAAGGTTGCGTAGAATTAAAGCATGAACATGTGACATGCATACGCACTCGCTATTGGCTACATCCTTGAATCCGTTTTATAAAACAAGATATATCCTGATATAACAAAACAATTTTGCTGGACCCAGGTCTTTATAATGTTGAGTTTCCACTGTATAAATATGACTAGATATCAACAACAACAACAACAATAGCAGAGCTGCCAACCCCAATTGGGAAAAAATCCTATTCTTTATTTCTGTTTATCCTATTTTCAAGCCCAAAATCCTATTTGTTTCAAATTTTGAAACATCCAACAGTATAAAGAATCATTCTTACAAGTTTCAAAAATCTTATTTCAATGGGAAAAATCCTATTCAGTGTCATATTCCCCTTAAAAATCCTACTAAATAGGATAAAATCCTACTAATTGGCAGCTCTGCAATAGTACAAACCAACCGACTACAACACTTCTACTGAGAGAACTCTCCACTCACTTGAATGGGAGGAGCATGTGTGGTGGAATCCTGACTACTACTGGTTGGGGTAGGGTCCGGGGGCACCACCCTCAGCTGGGGAGGGGGCACCCTGGGGATCTGCTGAGCCTCCATGGGCTGCGGCGCCTCGCTCGGCTGATCGGAGCTGTGGGTATCCATCTCGGAGGCGACCTCAGCACTCTGGTCATCGTCGTCTATATTGAAGTCAAGATCAAATAGAAATTACTGAAAATCAGTTTAATGACATAATTTTCTCAAATGTATTTTTCATTTTGAAAATGTATTTCAATTTTATTCTTGTTCCATATGCATATAGTGTACATTAATTTACATATGCAAGCAAAAGATATGGATAACACAGAGAGTACAAAAATATATTTAATAATAATTCTTAGGCAAAAAAATTAGCTTATAAAAGGGGACTGATCAACGAAAGTTTATATGAATACTGTTAGGAGACATGTTATTGTCTCTACAAAACTGTAATATAAATTCAAAAGGTAAATGATTATAGAGTATGAAGAAAAAAGCGATGATACAGCTCAGCCTGAAAGGATCCTTACACACAGTCTACTTCTGCACGTGTGGAATTTCATGCAAATTAGAGGAGTTATTATATCTAAGCAATGGGCAAAGCCCACCGCACACTATACAATCTGTCTGTATCCGATTTTGGAAAAATATGTTATATAGCATTTGAATGAACATTCAAGCATGTAAAATTTTCATGACGAAAGTTCTGAATGGTCGTATAAATAATGAAATGGAAATTCCGGGCTATTGTAAGCCTCCTGGTACAGTGTAGGAATAAAAACGAAGTCAATTCCGAATCGTAGTGACGTCATATTAAAGGCATTGGCTAACTTTGTGAGTAGCTGATTTAAAAAATTCTCAAACTAAGATGAAACATGTGTATGAGTACTATTTGCACTCAAAAACCCTGAAACCAACCATACTTTGGAATGAAAAAGTGTAAGTTAGACGCAAACGGCAATTTTATTATCCTTCGTCTCACGAGACAATCACTAAGAGGACTACTTTGCTTGAATATGAAAATGCCGTTATGTGCCTCCCGCCGCGTGATATGCCAATACACACGGTACGGTAAGGTGAGTCATACGCGCATGCGCACTCCTCATGTCTATTCTGTGCAACCGACCCTCGTATATTTTTCAAACATTGGTTCACATTTTTTATATTTAAAAATACTTCCTGTGGATATTATACTTTGAAACTTTCAGACTGGTATTTTTTACACTATAACCCTTATGTTTATCCCATTTTCAAGTAACAAAACAAGATTTTTTAAAATCATAACAATGCCTTTAATCTTGCAATTGGCTACGATTTGAAGCTGATTTTGCCTTTACTCCGACCAAAAGGCTTGCAGTTAACCAAAATTTTGATTTCATTATTCATATCATCATTGTGAACTTCAAATAAGATAAGTTTACTTGTTTAAACTTTCATTCATCAAATGCAAAAGGCCATTTGTTCGAAAAATTGGGTCGCAGTCAGTTCGTACAGTGTGTGAACCCACCTATAATCTCGACTATATCATCTTCCATGGTCTCTCCGTTATCTTCTCCAGTATCTTCCATCTCTTCTTCCTCTTCCTCTTCATCATCATCCATTTCTTCTTCTCCTTCTTCCTCCTAAGATGGATGAGATAATAAATTTACAGAAAAATCAAATAAAGATTTTCAATTATCAATGTTTTACAGAGAGTCAACCCCTGAGATAAAGGGGGGGGGGGGGGGTGGGTAGTCAAAGGCCATGACAGCTGATTTAACAGTTTGTATCCTAACATGAGCTAAAGAGAAATTTACATGAATTCACTTAGGGTGGAACATCTGATTTTAATCTCAGCATGAATTCCTTCATTCTGAAAGACACATGTGCCCATGTTTACTGCACTTCATGGGAAAATATGTGACTCGTCACAACAAAATCAGACAGAAGTCGCGCGAAGAGAAGTCGAGAAAATGGGCAAAATAGTAAAAAACTCCAAAATTTTCGAAATTTTGTTTTCTTTATTTTCTGGATCTTCCATGTTTCAAGTAAACTCTGTAAAAAAATCTAGCGAAAACAATAAAGGGAAAGGGTCGAAAAAGCAATTTTTCTGCGAGTGTTTTTTTCGGTCAGTCAGATCTTTTTCGGACACACGAGCGAGATCCAAAGATCAAATTTGGCTCCGCGCTAAGCTCCGCCCCCTAGCGACACACGCCTTCGCTAATTGGCCATTCAAAGTCACGTGATCTCAGCAAAGAATGGCGCAATGTTGTGTGGTTTTTCAAAAGCGAAAACGCGATTTAGGAAAGAAAAAAAAAGGAAAACCTTAGCGGGTTGGGATTACTATTATTTTGACGGAGATAACAAAGATGTGTCTCGTCGTGTGTTGTTACTTTTTAAAAATGAAAACTTTCATAGAATTTTTGAACAGTGATGAAAAAAAAAAGAATTATTTTTCTGAAAAGGGGTAAATGATTAAACGGAAAGAAGTACAACTCGCATACAAGTCATGCCCTTCTTCTAAACTCGTGTTTCTGAGAGTTGAGAAAATGGACAAACCTTGATTAAGACATGTAATCCGTTTTATTTAAATTTTAATTTTAACATGATACCAGATTGAAATGAAAGAACAAGAGAGAGAGAGAGAGAGAAAGGGGGAGATAGAAAGAAATAGAGAGAGGGGGAAAAGAAAGAGAAATTACCAAAGGAGGGGAGATGGCGGTCTGTGTAAAATAATGTCCATGATTATTGTTGCGTGATTTTAGACCGAAGTCAAACTAATTAGACAAAGTCTTGGTTGTGGTTTGGTGGTGGGGAAGTTAACGGAATTAAGAAAAGAAAGAAAGAAAAAAAAGCTCGTCAAAATTACTTCGGTATTTAGGTTTTGGCATGGTTGGTAAGGGCTCTGTTGAACATTTGCAAATTCCCCGGAAAGTGTAAAATAAAATGGATGACAGTATTGAACAAGGAATCCATGGGCAAGGGTGTTTGTGGGTCGGGATGGGGCCTGGCCGGGAGGAAGATAAGTAAACGCGTGGATGAAAGAGTGAAACACTTAGGAAAGAAGTTTTCAAAAGCCTCGAGTGTTTCATGATGTATAACAGCTATTAACACGAGGACATCGGAAAGACAACCAAAAGGACCTAACCCCGGGACCTACCCCTCCTCTCCCCCTTCCGGGCTTTAGAAAGAGAGAACAAAGCTATAGCTTTCAGCGATTCTGATCAAAGCCGTGCCTTTATACATCCACAAACGGCAGCGAATTCTATAGTAAGGGTGGGGTGGGATGGGGATAATAGATCTAGAGTGACCTCTAAAAGAAAGTAAGGAAAAGCGTTTTCAAAAGGCGGTTGACTTTATGGATTAAATTTTATTGAAAATTGAAATGAAGCTGGGTTATAGTGAAAATAACCATTATTCTGTTCATGATCGTGCTCTTTTCACTTCGCATCAGTGTCTAAAAAACCAGATACAACCTCGAAAAAAAAGATCGATTTAAAACGCTACAAAGTTAAAAAGAAGTGATTTTTTTTGTTGATGTTGAATTAAAGGAATTTGCTAGTGTTATTTCTAATCCTTTAAAAACACCAAACTGCCAAATACTCAGTGTACTGAGTGTAGCTTATTTAAATCGGGCAGAGAAGAAATGGGACTACAGATAAAAAAAGCGGAGAGGAAGAATAAGGAGAAAGGAGAAGACGGTGTCGAGAAGACAAAGGTCTTTGGTTGCGTTTTATGAAGAAAAAATGTAGCTTAACCGAAGAAACTATAGGCCTATACTCTTGCAAAAATTGGCCAAAGAAACTTGGAGATAAACATGATAAAATATACGTCGCCTTTGAATAATGCTCGAACTCGTTTCCGTAACAGATAGCGTGGAGAAACGATAGAGAGGGAGAAAAAAGAAGAAGGATGAGGAGAAAAGGAAGAAGAAGTACAAGAAGAAGAAGAAGAAGAAGAAGAAGAAGAATGTGTTTTGGTGTATTGAGCGTCTCACAAGTTTGGTGATAACAAATATTGTGGAGAAGAATTGTGGCGGTGGTTCGTTAAATAATGACGCTTTCGGTTTTTAACTTTAGCAAAAAATTTTAACAGTCATTGAAAAGAAAGGTATTTTTCTGGAAAGAGGTTAATGACTCATATCAATAAGAGTGGAGAAAATGGACGACCCTTGATTAAGACATGTAATCCAATATGCAAATTTAGAATTTAACATGATACCAAATTGTAATGAAAGAGAAAGAGAAAAAGAAAGAAAAAGGGGAAAAAGTAAAGAAGAAGAAACAGAGAGACAGAGATGTATTTAAATTCATGTTCATGATAATTGGTGCATCATTAATTAGACCAAAGCGAAAATAATGAGTCTTGGTTGTGATTTGATGGAGTGCGACTTAACGGAATATACCAAAGAAAAGAAGAAGCTTGTTGGAACGACATCGGTGTCTGGCATGCTTGGTAATAAAGGGATATCTCTCTTGAACATTTGCAAAACCCGGGGAAAGCGTAAAATATATAAATGATAGTACTGAACAAGGAATCCAAGGGCAAGGGTGTGAGTGTGGGTCGAGATGGGGCCGGGCAGGGAGGAAGATGAAACGCTAATGTCGCAGTCACACACACGAAACTGACTCCAAACGGACCAATGGCATGTCATTGAAAATAACGTATTAGTTTCGGTCGGTTTCGTTGGTGTGACTGCGACATAAGAAAGGAAGGAAAGAAGTTTTCAAAAGGCTTGAGCAGTGCTTAGTGCTTATGACTTTTAAAAGCTAAAAAAGAGGACAAAGAAAGGATAACCAAAAGGACCTATACCCCTCCCCTCCCCTTCCGGGTTTTAGAAAGACAGAACAAAGGTATAGGTTTCAGGATTATGATCAAAGCCTTTAACGGGCAGCGAATTCTATGGCAAGGGCGGGGGTGGCGATCGATAGGGCCAGGCCGGGAATGATGAGGAATGATAGATCTATAGTGACGCTAAAAGAAAGTAAGGAAAATAAGTTTTCAAAAGGTAGTGGACCGTGGATTAATTTTTATTGAAATCAAAATTAAGAAGGGTATAGTGAAGATAACCATTATTCTGTCCATGATCATGCTCTTCTCACTTCGCATCAGTGGCTTTAAAAAAAAGACCCAGAAAGCACATTCAATAGAAAGATCGATTTAAAAACTCCACAAGATGGTTTTTCAGTGAACACGAGTATTTTCTTTAGTAGAGAACACAAAAAAGAAGGTAAAATCAATCATGTACAAAAGCTTGTAACTTCATGAACCGGCTGCGAATTCTATCGCATTTTTTTTTTTTTTTTGTTGAGAGATGAAAGAAAAAAAAAGAACTGGGACAAGAAAATGATTAGGAAGGAGAACACAAACTTGTATACACATGTCACTTTTTTTTAATGGTTAATGATTATTAGCCATTTTTAAAAGTGGAGAAAAGAAATGTAACGATAATTTTGTTGAATCTCACCAAACTGGGGTAAATAAAAGTTCATAAGGAAGATTTCCGTCGAATAATACTCGAACTCGTTCTCGTCATTTCACTTGTTGGCTTGAAGGAACGATAGAGTTTAAGAGAGAGAGAGCAAGAGAGAGGAGGTTGAAAAAGGAGAAAAGAAGGAGAAGATGAAGAAGCAGAAGAAGAAAAGAAGAAGATGAAGAGACATAGGTGTTTGGGTGTATGGGGCGTTTGATAAGTGCGGTGAAAAATTGTTATTGTGGAGGAGATTGGTGGGGGTAGTACAATAATGACGCTGGCGGTTGAAAAATGGAACCGTCAATTTTTATCTGCAATTCGCTTTCCAAATGATAACAGGTTGACTGAAATCACGGTGGCAAGAGAGACAAATCTCTGTCCAAAAAAAAAATGATGGAGAACACTGTGTTGAGAAGGCTGTAGCTTAACCGAAGGAAAATTATAGGCATACTCTTGCAAAAGTCGGGTAAATGTATAGAATAATCAGTTAATCTTGAACTTGAAGGTGCAAAATGAGGAAAGAAAAAAAATGATAAGAGTCTTATAATAATCATCGTATTAATGTGTGATGTCAAACCGTGAAGATAAAGAGAAAAATGGAAGAACTGTCAGGTCATGATGACTGATCACGGCAAATTAAGAAGGAAAAAAAAATAGGACTGAGGAAACAGGTATTTATTTTTTTAAAAATCACGCAAGACGACTTTTATGTATATCATGTCTTTCAGTATTGATTCTTTTCAAAGCATCGCGGTGCTTTATCCTGGTTTATCCAAATTACACTCTTTGTTGAGAAAACAAAGCGCGGATTCTGGAAGAGAGAAGGCCCCACGCGATGACTGCCCTGAAAGGCCCGCAACGCACAATAGCAGAGTAATACGGCTGCGAGTCTCGGCGGGAAGCTTTTAGGAGGCGTAAAACAACTTGTCTTTTTCCCATGAAAAACATTATAATTCATGACCGAAACAATTCAAAACTTATGTTTTTAGTGAGTAGAAATACTATAGAATCAGGAAAACCAGTTTTTATTCCATTTCATAAACGGTTGCTAAGGCCTTTTCCAGAATTAATTTGACATTACCCGTTGGAAAATGCCTCGTGAAGACAAAACGGAAGTCAAACTTTAAAAGCGTTTTTCTCGAAGAAATACTTTTCCCGAGCCCCCGCCTTCTCGGGGTTTAACTGCAATTATCTCAACAAATACTCTACCCCTTAGCTTGAGCTATATATCAAATTAAAGCTTGAGAAATGGGGAATCATAATCATTCATAATATGACACTTGAAAAAATGCGACTTCTGTCTGATTTTGACGTGACGGGTCACATATGTGAATGACAAATTCTGACTTAAAACACTTTTTTCTTGAGGTTAAATTTTTCTGGCAAAACTGGCCAATAAAAGATCTAAAGCTCTCTCTCTCTCTTTCTGACCCTAACATCTGACTTAAAAATTGTTTCACACTAACCCTTTGGAAAAAAGTTTCATGAAATTTGGAATGTAAGTGATTTTAAATATGTGGACACCACTAATGCCAATGGAAAATGCACGGCCCACTGCTCATCTCTCTCCTGAAACAGACAAAACAAAGCATGCTGTTCTTTGTCTATTGATGTCGGGGGAAGTATTACCCAGACGAATCATTCTTTTATAATTAACACATGGACCATCCAAAACCGGTTGGCAATGGATTAAAGTCCAGGCAGTTCAAATGACGTTGGCACAGAGAGGGTTGCAATTTTTCAGAAGATATGCTTATATGCTTTCAAAAAAAAAAAAAAAAAGAGGATCACCTCATCATATTCCACGTCCACATCCTCTCCCTGAGCCTCCTCGAAGGCACCATCATCCTCTCCATCCTCCTCCCCGATGTCACCTTCAAATTCCTCCTCGTCATCATCATCCACCTCATCTTCTTCATCATCCTCCCCTTCGACATCGGCATCAGCATTATCGCCTTGCTGGTCATGCTGGTCCCGTGTGGGTACTGGACCAAAAATGTCCTGTGAAAAAGAAGAAGGTGATGAAAGTAGAGGACTTATCTTTCGTCATCAATATATTTCTACTATCAAGGGTTCCATCAGGGCCCGTTTCATAAAACGGGTAACATTTCTATGACAAATTTGCTCTCAGTCAATCAGATGCAAGGATTTCAGTAGCTTGTAACAGTTCTTGCAATTTGTGATTGATAGCAAGTTTTATGAAACGGGGCCCTGATATCCAACACAAAACCCCCGCAGTGTTTGCAGTGTTCACATATGGCATGGTAAACCACGTCACTCGGTTTACCAATGAAATGTGCATTAAAGGGAAAGTCCACCCCAGAAGTTTCACTGTTTCAATAAAAGGAGTTAAATTTGAACAGCATCTTAAAAAAGAAATGAGCAAAATCAGTCAAAGAATAAGAAAATTACACTCATTTACATTTTCTAGTAAATTACTCTCGGCTCTGCAAATTGGCAACACTGATGACATCATGTGTGAGCAGCTCTCCATTCACTTTGTACATGAAATTTCACATTTTCTCAATTTTCTTGGAAGTTACACATTTTCTCACCCCATAGTCAAAGTATGTTATGTAAAAAGCAATTCTTCTGAACATACATTGATTATGGGGTTTAGAAAATGTGTAACTTCCAAGAAAATTGAGAAAATGTGAAATTTCATGTACAAAGTGAATGGAGACCTGCTCGCATATGATGTCATCGGTGTTGCCAATTTGCAGAGCCGAGAGTAGTTTACTAGAAAAAGTAAATGAGTGTAATTTTCCTATTCTTTGAACGATTTTGCTCATTTCTCTTTTAAAATGCTGTTCAAATTTATCTCCTTTTATTGAAACAGTGAAATTTCTAGGGTGGACTTACCCTTTAACGCATCAACGCTCAAAGGAAAGAGAACTCTGCAATAAATTGCGCAGACAAACTCATGACTTCGTATTTTGCGCTACCTTTATAGGAACTGAGTGGTCCACAGCTTTTTGGGGTACAGGAGGCAAAAAATATGCCTCTTGCCTTGGCTTTTTTTTTTTTTGCTGCTGCATTATATCTCTTTCATTTGTACACACAATACAAAAACATGTTGGGAGTTTTCTGCATCATATGTGACCTAGCCTTAAAGGTAGCCCATCCCTTTTGCAGACCTAATTCCGAAAGTTCCCCGACTCTGTCATCATTTGAGAGAGAAAGGCTATATAACCTATCCCTGAAATTGACAAGGCATGAAATTTGGCTTTAAGGAAATAATCTTCGATAATGTATCAGAGCTTTCTTTCTTCGTACCATGAAAAAAAGACCTGAAAATTCGAGATAGCGCACAACGAAAGGATTCACGTTACAGCGCCGCTATATTATGTACGGTACGTGTCGTGGCCGCGAGCTGCACGCGGCTGAGCTAGCTAGCTATATACAGCTGGCTGCGCTACTGCCAGTGAGCTGATCTGACTTGCTTATTCAACGTTGGTAGCCAGATTTTCATTTTACATTAAAGCAATGTATGACCGTAAGATCAAATGAACAGTATCAGAAGGGCATATCCTAAACTCATGCCAAGTTGTATGGATTTTCGTCGATTTTGCAAAAGGGACGAGTTACCTTTAAGACTTAGCACTGGACAACATTTCCTTGCACACAGAAGTACATTTACCTTATCTCCTGTCATGGGCTTTTCTAAACTTAAAGATAGAGTTCACGAGTTTAAGAGTTTATTTTTCATTTCCAAAACACAAATAACAAATCATGAAAGAAATCAAACATACATAACTATTCGTATATTTTTTTACAATGACAAAAATATATATACAGTAGCAAACTGACATGCATCATATCCTATGGGCAAATCGCAACCACAATAATTTTAAACCAATATTTTTATTACATCAGCAACAATTTGCATAAAACCAAAATAAACTGTTTATTTCATCTTTTTAATAATCACCATCTAGGAGTGTACAATGTAATTAACTTTGTTCAATCGTATTGTTTACACATATCAGTATGTTTGTATCTTATATATTTTTGCTAGATTACTGATGGAGCCACCCTAATGAAATAAGACAAATAGATAAATGAATAAATAAATAAATGAATAAATAGATAAATGAATACACAAACAAATAAATAAACAAGTCAATCAATCAATCAATCAATCAATCAAAACCCTCAATATCAATCAATATCAGCATTATTATCCAAATTACTGTCCCTATCATTAAACTGTACTAATCAAAGTTCCCTACTGCTTATTTCCATCCCATTCACTCATTATTTTTCACAGCTCAACGTCAAACTGTCTACAGAAACACACAAACTCACCTCATCGCTATCGACAACAATGACCACATCATCCGACTTGCTCTCCCCAGTCTCCTCATCCTGCCTCTCCAGTGTTGCCTGCTCAGTTATTGGTTGCGATTCTATATCTAAAGTGAGAGAGAGAGAGAGAGAATATGTAAAAAACACATGAAATTGCTGAGAGTGAAATCGTATTCGAAATTAAGTATTAAAGTGATTACACAATGGTAAATTTTTTTTGGATATATCATCTAGGATAGAATTCTAAGAAGAATAACATTAAAAATTTGATGATTTTCAATCAAAATCAATGCATTTTGGCTTATTTTCTTATGAAAACTTAAGAGTTGACCAAAAAATCTAGTATGAGGTATGACGTAAAAGTGGGTACCCAGCTGCGCGCTAGACTGTACAATTTGTATATAATTATACCTTGCGCGTATTTTGCTAGAATTGCGCGACAAGGTACCCACTTTGACGTCATTTTGACGTCAAAGTGGGTACCCAGTTGAAACTGGGTCTCAGCTGAGGGGTCGAAAATATCCTGAAATCTTACCATATTTGGGGGTTTCCTTGGCAACACGACTTTTTAAAAAACTTTAGGCAGATGATTTTCTGCTAATAAAATCATGCTCTTTTAAATGAACTAACATTGTTTCAGCATTGGGTACCCCCTTTAAAGGTAGCCCGTCCCTTTTGCAGACCTAATTCTGAAAGTTCCCCGACTCTGTCATCATTTGAGAGAGAAAGGCTATATAACCTATCCCTGAAATTGACAAGGCGTGAAATTTGGCTTTAAGGAAATAATCTTCGATAATGTATCAGAGCTTTCTTTCTTCGTACCATGAAAAAAAGACCTGAAAATTCGAGATAGCGCACAACGAAAGGATTCATTTATCTTATTTATTTGTTTTATTCTAACAGAGTAATTACATACCTGCCAACCTTGACTGCCAAGAAATTGAAACAAATTATCAAGAAATTTTCAAAACAGGAACATTCCTAATTTTCCTATTCAATACTACGGACAAATTTGTACAAAACTAGGAACATATGCGTTAAAATGGCAGTCTTCTTTTACCCCAAATAGGAGTATTCCTATTAAAAAGGAACAGTTGGCAGGTATGTAATTACTCTTTCAGTTATAGAACTGTTCTTCTAAGAGGCCCTGTGATAAAACAGTATACAATAATTCCAGTCATTTGTGAATAAACATTCATAAACTAAATCACAAAGCATGCGTAATACAAAGTAATCTAATGGAGAAGAATGTTACATACAAAGTGACACCGGAGATTAAGTTACATATAAAAACTGAAGTCA
This sequence comes from Echinometra lucunter, assembly GCA_029962745.1. Taxonomy (NCBI): domain Eukaryota; kingdom Metazoa; phylum Echinodermata; class Echinoidea; order Camarodonta; family Echinometridae; genus Echinometra; species Echinometra lucunter. The sequence goes on from CM057164.1 coordinate 22,681,490, forward strand.
CAGAGTGGAATGCCATTAACCTAAAGTTTTAACAATGATTAATGAAACTTGAAGGCCTGAATTCACAAAAGAGGTTGATATAACCATGGTTTATGTAAATGAAATAAGTCTAAATAAGAGTAAATAAGTATAGATAAGTATAGATAAGCATAAGTGAGCATATAAAGGTGCATTTCTGCCCGTCCATTGGACAAAAGGACATTAGCGTTTTATGCTTTTGGAGATTTAGACCATGGTTTAAATATAAACTTTTTGGGAATTCGGGCCAAAAATGTAACATTCTTATACAAAAATACACCATCACAATAGGTGGATAGTAAACATGTGAGACTTCCATGACTCACCCGCTTCCAGCGTCTGTGCTGTCTCTAAACTGAACTCTGTTCCAACCTGTCCCTCCTCCTCCTGAGTAGACTCTGTCTCTGTCTGCTGGGATGGAGTGGGGGTGGTAGTGGTGGTGGTGGTGGTGGTGGTGGTGACCAGTGTGGGAGTGGTTGTGGTGGTGGTAGTGGTCTCCGTTGTCACGGTTTCTGTCTGTTCTGGTTTCTCGTCTTTCTCATCCTCTTTCTCTTCTGGTTCATCCCTGCTGACTTGCTGTTTCAGAGAAAAGGATAATGTGGAAAACAGGTCAGCAGCAAGCTGCAATAATGGCAGGGGATAGGGGCAGATACCAAATATTGATGATTATTATCTATATAGGGCATTTTAGCGGCGCATTAAAAACACATATTTCATGTCTGCATGATTTGTCTGTGCAATATCAGAGCATATTGTATAAAACGCCAAATTCCCTATATGCTCATGTACAAATTTTGCAAATGCAATATTATGCGATATTGCATGGTCTCTTCGCGTGCGCGCAATAAAACAAACATGCGCAATCAGGATTACAATGCACGGATACGCAATACACGCAATGCACAAACGATACTTTGATGACGTCATAAAGAGGTAAGTCAAACTTGTGTGATCAAAATAAATGTACCATGGGGGCCCTTTTTAGTTGCTGGAATGACATTTATTGAATTTTAAATCCCTTTCCTGTTGGGTATAGATAATAATAATTATATTGGATGGCTTTATTTCATGGGATACCAGGAATATTCCACTCGTTAGGGCCAATATTGCACTCATCTTCAATTCGTGCAATATTGACCCTAATTCGTGGAATATTCTCTGGTATCCCATTCAGAGCCATCCAATATAATATAAATATTATGAAAAATATTTGATTTCACATTTTCTTCAAATGTAATAGGTTTATACAGCTTTTGTATAAAACATGACATTGGATTTCATCATGTACGTATGGTGATGGATGAATTGATGTTAGACCAGCACCCGTTTTATAAAACCTGTTATCAGTAACAACTACAACATTTCTAAAGACAAATTTGTTATCAGTCAATCAAATGCTAGGACTTCAGTAGTTTATAACAGTTAGTGCAAATTGCTATAGATAACAAGTTTTATGAAATGGGGGCCCAGATGACTACTGGACTAAATGGCAATTCATCGTTATTTCTACCATAGCATGTATCATTGTGAGTGTTTCCTTACCGGTTGTGGAGCTACCCTCTGTCTCTTCTCGTTGGGTGGCTGTCCCTCTCTGTCTGATGTCGCTGTATCACTGAAAAGGAAACAGAGAAATATCCAACTGAATGCAATCAAATAGTTACGTGAATACACTCAACATAGGATGTCTCAAAATATAGGATAGACAATAAAATGTCACAGCATTACCGAAAGCCAGCTTTTGCTCTATAACTCTCACTCCATCAAAACTGGGTATTTTAAGGGCTGTTTTTTTTTCTTGTTAGTTTGAAATCATGAACCACTGTAGTCATGCAAATAAAAATAACAGAAAATTGCATCTGTAAAAGTCCAAAGAGCAAAGAACTTACATATTCATCTATGAATTAATTGCTTCAGCTGATCAAATGTCAGTGCACCCATTTATGACAGAAATTATTTGAAGCCTTATTTGATCAGATTTCATTCTTCAAATTGGCAACACCAGTATTTTCTTTTATTTCTACAATTTCTTATAAAATGAAATGAATGTAAATTGCTAGACAGTATGTTGAGAAATTGAAAAGTTGCCAATTTGCATGGAAAACAGAGATTTTGAACTTTCAATGGCACTGCAAATTTAAGGATTTTAGTGCTCATTGTAAAAATATTCAGCATTAAATGACACAACCAAAATGAGCCCAGTACAGTAGAATTGTTTACTCTTTCTGCTCATGAATTTGGTATGCTTTATCGGGCTCTGCATTAAAAGTTATTGGGCCAAACCACACAACATGGAATTGTGTCGTGACTGAGTTAGAGTCATCTTACCCTTCTGTCGGTTCATCCCTTGGTCGCTTTGATGCAGCACTGCCCGGTGATGAGGATGACCCTCCAGTCTGACCACCTGAAGGTCCTGCAGAATTACAAGAAAAGAAAGGCTTGGAATATTTACCGGAAGAAATTTGTATTCAGAAGCCAAAGCACTACACCATCTTGATAACTATCGTTTTTAAACAAACTAGATGAAACACGTGGCCGAAATTTATGCCTCAGCAATTGCCAGATCGGGAATATATGGCACATTTATGTTGATTTTTTATTTTCATGTATAAAATGACATCTTTGACCTTGTGATCCCCAAATCTAATGAGACAATTATGAGACTTCCATATGTATACATAAGCCAAGATTGGAGATGAACCATAACAGAGTTGTTAAGTTATCGCAAGAACAAGCAATTTTCATGTATATAATGACCTCTATGACCTTTGACCTTTAACCTTGAGACCCAAAAATCTAATCACATCATTGTCCCTCCCATATGCATACATGTGCCAAGTATGAAGCTGCTCCGTCAAATGGTTGTTGAGTTATGGTGAAAATCAACCATTTCTATGTACATAATGACCTCTATGACCTTTGACCTTTGACCTTGAGACCCTAAAATCTAATCAGAACATTGTCCCTCCAATATGCATACATGTGCCAAGTATGAAGCTGCTCCGTCAAATGGTTGTTGAGTTATGGTGAAAACGAACCATTTCTATGTACATAATGAACCTCTATGGCCTTTGACCTTGTGACCCCAAAATCTATTCAGATCATTGTCCCTTCCATGTGCATACATGAGCCAAGTTTGAAGCCAATCTGTCAAATGGTTCTTAAGTTATGGCAAGAACGAGCCATTTTTATGTGTATTATTACCTCTATGACCTTGACCTTTGACCTTGAGACTCCAAAATCTAATCAGACCATTGTCCCTCCAATATGCATACACGAGCCAAGTTTGAATCCGTCAAACGGTTCTTAAGTTAAGAACGAAAACGGGACGGACGGACGGACGGACGACCCGAAAACATAATGCCTCCCGCAACACATAATACATGCATGAATTGTGAATGTTACGGTTAAGTTTTTTTTTTTATTTGATGAGAATTATTTTACGTCATTACATGAACTCAAGATTACCATCAATATACAATAAGATTAATCAAACAGCCAGTCTGCAGGTCATATGCTAATGAGCAAATAAGCAGGATTCACGTAAATGCTCTCGTGGCCAAATCTTCCACCCTGTCAAATCTCATGAATTATGAGGCTTTCTATCTGGAAGAATTTAACTACTTTATCATCAAGTAAAATCATTGGTTGATACACCATTGAAAAGAGTAAATATCACACTTTCACATTCTTGTATTCATTTTGATAATATATTTTGGGAAATATGTGTAAATCAAGGTGAAAAAGATGCTTCAAAAAACAATTCTCTTCCTCTCACTTCTCTTGCAGATTGTGCAAAACTTTTTATTTTGAGCCCAAATAATATTTACAACAAAATAAAGCTGAAAGTCTGTACTTTTTCAAAATACCATTCTTAATGTGGGGCACCTTTTAATCGGGTCAAGAGCACACTTTTCCCAAGGAAGTTCAGGACGAGATTTCTTGATTTTTTGATCAGCATGAAATCCAGTGTTCTGATTGGCTGAATAAGGCCAGAAACATGCCAGCGCGGTTGTTTTGAAAAGATTACCACACACGGAATGTGACCTTCAGTGACTCAGTAAGTGACCGTTAGGATTCCAGGATGAGTGTGGGGTCTGAATGGACCAATCACAGAGCAGTATTTATGGTTTTGGGCTGAAACTTGCACTTGGTCTGTGTAAAGTGTGCTCTTGACCCGATTAAATTACATCATGTGTTAAAATAGGTATTTTCATAAAGCATAGACATTCAGCTTTGTGGCCATGTGAAAATTATTTGGGCTCATTTACAAAAAGCCTTACAAAATGGCAACTTTTGGCAGGTGAAAAAAATCATTTTTGTGTCGTTTTTTTTTATCAAGAATTTCACCTCTTTTCCCAAATTTTTCATTAAATTCAAATACATGACATAAGAGATTGTTTAATCGCCTTTACATAGATACCAAAAACATCAAATCTGATAAAGTATTAGAGCAGCAAGGGCAAATTTGAAAGTAGTGTTCTGACAGGTTCAAACTCATTAAATATGCAGGCCCTGTCCCGTTCATGCATACCAGTTACATGAAAGAAGCCACTTTTGGGGGACCTGCAGACTGGCTGTAATCTTGGCAACAATTGTAAAAAGTGCTTCAATGTCCTTTTACTATGATTGGATAGAGAGGCGATTGTTCATAAAATGCCTCACCTGTATCATCATCTCTGTGACTCTCCTGTCCCTGAGCCTCCTGTTCGGTGGCCCGTCGCTCCGCGGCTGCCATGGGAGGAGTCTGCTGGGTAGGCGGAGTCTGTGCAGTGGGCGGAGTCTGCTGGGTAGGCTGGACTGCCTGGATGGGCGTGGCAGGAGCGATGGGGGCTACAGGAGTGTCCTGCTGGAATGGTTGGTCATTGGAATCTGTGAACCATGCAGAGGACAAATGAGAAAACCAGGATCATTTCAATGCACAGCAATATCAATTTCTCTAGAATCTTTTCTTTTTTATAAGGTGTACAATCCCCTAAAGAAATTTCGCTTTTTATGTAAGGGGTTTCATGTCATTTCATTATAGCCAACATATGAGTGTCAAATACAACTTCTATAAAAAGATGGCCTTCTTTCTACCATTCCTTCTAATCAATTGGTCCATGTTCAAAGACTACAGAATTGGGCGGCATGATTAATATTGCAGGTTTCCAGGGATCATCCTTCTCTACTACTGTTGAGTTCACTCCACTGGCTTCCTTTGAAACAAAGAATAATTTTCAAATTACTTGTGTTTTGTGTACAAAATACTTAATAATCAAGCTCCAAAGTATTTGGGTAATTGTTTGAATTTATACACACCCACCAGAGCACTGGGGTCAGCCAGTGATCCTCTTCGTCTCACATATTCAGTTACTCGTACATTAGCTGGAGATAGGACATTTACTGTGTCAGCTTCAAAACACTGGAATGATTTGCCACTCACAATTAGACAGTCTCCATCAATTACAACATTCAGAAAGGCATTGAAAACCCATCTTTTTGCAGTTTGTAGTTTAGGATATACATTTGATTATATGTTTACTGTTTGATTTATTGTAAGCGCTTTGGGCCTTATGGGAAAAGCGCAGTATAAATAATAAGTAATAATAAAGATACTGTAAGTTCAAATATAACATATTAACATAAAAACGCCTTGTGAGGTAGACTTATCTTCATACATGGTTGTCATCAGCATGAATTTGGGGTATTTATAGCAGTTCGATTCTGTCAACGCCCTAATTATGCGGTCTTATGCTATCCTTTATTTTCTTCAAACTACAACTCTACACCTAGAACAGAACATCACTCCCAGGAAATGTCGTCTATGCAAAAATAGTAACAGGTCAGTGCTAATCTACACTACAAACCTTCTTAATTCTTTTTTCTTGGTTGGGAAATAAGCTTTTGTTGAAACTTTGAATAACACAAATAGAAAATAAAAAAAAACAATTTCAAGGATCTGTAAACAATTTTGCTATCACGTGTAACCATTGCAAATGAGTATTTCAACTATGAATATTGAAAATCTTTAATAAAATCCTTTAATCCATCAACAATCAAATTACCTTCTTGTTCTGAGCCCTGGTCAGCCACCGGGGCTTCTATCGTTTGTGGCATAACGGTTGCCATGGGCGTGACCATGGTAGTGGGTGTAGCCATGGTGGTGGTGATGAAGTTGACACCGGTCTGTATCCTAGTAACGGCTATGGGGCGGATGCTGGCCGTCACCTTGGCGGTGCTCTGGGAGGAGGTGCCCTTAGACTGGCCCACGGAGGAGGCAGGAGACGCCATGGGGCGGATGTTGGCAGTGGGCGGGGCTTCTTCCCTGGACGTACTTTGGGTGTAACAAAATATAAAACAACCAGTGTTGTAATGGTAGTTATCTATCATTTTCTGAAAAGCATTTTATGACATCCCACTGTGTGACAATATCTTGCTGCCAATTCAGTTCTATTCAACTTGTAGTCAATATCTCTGAAGTCTTACTCACCGATCCCCTATTTCCTAGCAACCAATACCAAAATGTGAAAATACCTAATAAATCCTAAAGACAGTAAGATTGAATTATCCCCTTGTGTAAAAATTAAGGCAGTAGACCCCAAATGCTCAAAGATGATATCCCATGATCTTAGAGAAGCTTCTTGGTCCCTGTTCTGAGGAGATTTTCTAAGACCTAATGTGAGGACTACTCATGATAACCTGTTGAACACGATTTGGTTTCAGTATAATACACATTTCCCATAGACCCTAGCCTGAGTTATCTCGGGCATAGGGCTCAACGGGTTAAAGAAGGGTTACACTGTTTGAGATCGCTATTTCCCGTTTTGTTGTTGTCGTTAAACTCTACTTTAACCCATTCGTGACAGGAATTATTTAAAGCCTAATTTGATCAGTTTTTATTCTTCAAGTTGGCAACACCAACATTTTTCTTTTATTGCTACATTTTTCTTATAAAACGTCATGTATCTGAAATGAATATAAATTGACAGAAATTATGATGAGAAGTCAAAAAGTTGCCAATTTGCAGGGGAAAACAGTGATTTTAAACTTTCTATCACATTGCCAATTTAAGGATTTTAATGCTTATTCTCCTTCAAAAAATTTTCAGCATCAAACAACGAATACTGACGCAACCAAAATGGGCACAGTTTGTGTAGAATTTTTTGCTCTTCCTGCTGATGTATTTGGTATGATTTTTAGGGCTCTGCATCAAAAGATATTAGGCCAAACCACAAAATGTGGACCTCTGTCACGAATGGGTTAAAAAAGCTACAACCCACTGCCTCTTTAAACCTTATCAGAATATGGACTATTGAATCATGACCTCACCTCTGCCTGTCTGATGTCCCTGAAGTTCCAGGTTGACTGAGTAAGGTTTGATCTGATTGATCAATCAGGGGCTGGATTTCTCTCACTTGGTCCTGGTGTTGCTGTTCCTCCAGTGCTCGTTGCTTGTGAAAGGGGAATAAAATGAGGAACGGATTTAGAGATGTGCTTGTTACTTGTTCATAGGAAGAGAGGCAGACCAAGAAACACTTGGCGCAGGGACATGGAGGCAGAAACCAAGAAGACGGGATGTACCAGGGAGAGTTTGAGAGATTGGCCGAGGATCGGGATGCCTGGAGATCTCGTCAGCGGCCTATGTCCCGGGTGGGCCCACGGGCAGAGTCAGTTAGTTAGAGTTAGTTGCTTGTTTATAGCCTGTTCATTTGGAATAAACAGAACAAATTGGAAATATGTCATGAAAAAGAGACTGCTTTGCAACAAATTGGTAATACATGTACATCATGACAGAAAAGGGTTTCAGAACAAATGAGAAATATATCATGAAAAAGAGATGGCTTTTCTGTTAAACCATGACAACTTACACATACCATACAATGTACATCATCTGTTGGTACCATGTACATAAACACCCTTTAGAAATTACATACAAATAATGACTTTAGGGATTCCCAGTCCTTACCAGGGTTTGCCGGCTCTCCTCTAGCTCCCTCTGCAGTTCTTGGATGCGAGCTTCGAACTCCGACTTCTGCGTGGCTAGACTGCGCTCCTGCTGACACATGATGCCGTTGATGGCTGATATCTCGCCTCTTAGCTCATCCATCTGACTCTTTAACTTGTTGTTCTCGGCCGACACCTTCTCCTTATCAGCTGGAACATTAGAAAAATAATACGGTAAGGATGTGATTCAATCCAATAATCAAAGGTCTCAATCACTGCAATACAGATAGTATCAAGAGCCTATGATTATACCTAAGGCTGTAACAGGTGTACCCCCCCCCCCCTTCTTGTATATCTTTTCATGGATCAAATCTATGTCCTTTGGTAAGACATCAATCTACATCTTCACCCAGAAAAGAATTTGGAACTTGATTAAGCCAATTAAACTTTAATTTGCTATATGCATGAAGGTCACAATACTGTTGGAATATTTTCCATGGAGTGGAGATATTTTTGCATAAACTGTATCAAGCATGAGTGAATCTAATGACCAGAGACTGGGTCACATTAGTTTTTATCACTTCCTTCCTTACTTACTTCATTCACTTCATTTATTCCTTCCTTACTTAATTCACTCATTCATTCCTTCCTTACTTAATTCACTCATTCATCCCTCAATCCGCCAATCCATTCATTCATCCATTCATTCATTCTTCATTTATTCATTCATTCATTCATTCATTCATTCCTTCCTTCATTCCTTCATTCATCCATTAATTAATTCATTCTTCATCCATTCATTCATGCTTCATTTATTCATTCATCCATTCATTCACTCATTTCTTCATTCATTCATTCATTCATTCATTCATTCATTCATTCATTCATCCATTAATTAATTCATTCATTCTTCATCCATTCATTCATTCATTTATTCATTCATTCATTCATTCTTCATCCATTCATTCATTCATTCCTTCATTCATCCATTCATTAATTCTTCATTCATTCATTTATTCACCTGTATTATTAAAAATACATTCAAAGTAGCAGCCAAATGCTGAATCACATTGAATTCACAATAAAAAGTAATAAGACAAGAAATCATCTAATAAAATACACCAAAAATACAAATTAGAATAATATCAAACATTCACATTGAATCAAATTCAAATAGAAGTACTGCAATTGATGATTTAAGTTGAATAATAGTTAATTGTCAAACCATACCACTGAGGTTGTTGATTTTCTGCCTAACGTTTGCCATGAGCTTCTTGGACTTTTCTATCTGTTCTTCTTTCTCTGTCAGCTGAGTCTGGAATGGAGGTAGTTAGAAAAATCAAACAATATTATTTTAAACAACAATATACCATGAGCAATGCAATAAATAACAGGGTTGAAATGATATAAATATCGCAGTGGAACTTTCTTTTTCCTAAAAAAAGGACATTTGTCGTCATGTATTATGAACAAAATTTCTGAGCTTTCACTGAATCAGGGGGGTGGGGGACTTTCCAAAATCTGCTTGTAGACACAACATGGATGAATGAAGACTTTCCATCTCAATTCTTCTTATTTTTCATCTGATTTTTTGACACTTTCACAGGATCTGCTTTGGTATTTTTTCTCATGATTTTTTTTCTTTTTGCGGCTACACAAGCCAAGAAGATACATGCAGTGAGATGGAGGGATAGATAATTCAGAAATAATTATGCATAAACCCTAAAGCCACCTTTAACCCATTCGTGACAGGAATTATTTAAAGCCTAATTTGATCAGCTTTTATTCTTTAAATTGGCAACACCAACATTTTTCTTTTATTGCTACATTTTTCTTATAAAAGGTCATGAATCTGAAATGAATATAAATTGACAGAAATTATGATAAGAAGTAAAGAAGTTGCCAATCTACAGGGGAAAACGGTGATTTTAAACTTTCTATCACATTGCCAATTTAAGGATTTTAATGCTTATTTTCCTTTAAAAAATTTTCAGCATCAAACAACGAATATTGATGCAACCAAAATGGGCTCAGTTTGTGTAGAATTTTTTGCTCTTTCTGCTCATGTATTTGGTATGATTTTTAAGGCTCTGCATCAAAAGATATAAGGCCAAACCACAAAATTCGTGACCTCTGTCACGAATGGGATAAAAGACATTTGTCGTCATGTATCATGAACAAAATTTCTGAGCTTTCATTGAATCAGGGGGGTGGGGGACTTTCCTAAAGCTGCTCGCAGACACAACATGGATGAATGATGACTTTCCATCTCAAGTCTTCTTATTTTTCATCTGATTTTTTGACACTTTCACAGGATCTGCTTGGGTATTTTTTCTCATGATTTTTTTCTTTTTGCTGCTACACAAGCCAACAAGATACATGCAGTGAGATGGAGGGATAGATAATTCAGAATTATATAACACCGAAATAGATCTCTGTCATTTGATTGGTTGTTTGATATTGATCATTTGTCCCATTGCACTATGACGTCATCATTCGTGCAATTGTGGCTCCATTTACCGTGCAATCTTGGATCCATACGATTTGCTCCATTGCACGAACGCCGAGAGCCCGGCACACTACACATACAATAACGCTTGCGTTTGCAGTGTGCACCACGAACAGCGCGCTAGCGTATAGCGCTATTGATTTATTGCAATTTGATCTATTTTTAGGTGTATATAAAACAAATAATGAATGTATTTTCATTCGTGCAATGATTCGGTGAAAGATGAAATTATTGATCCATTCAACGAGGCGCGCAGCCGAGTTGAAAGGATCATTTAATCTTTCACCTCATGAAATATTCTGTCCATTGCACTCATAAACATTCATTATTTGTATAATAATCATGCATAAACCCTGAAGCCACCTTTAAAGGCAAGAACAAACTATTCACTCACATCATACATACTTGGAAATCACATTTTGAATACCTCAATGTGACCTTGAGAGGCTAACTGACTGCTTGTAAGTTACACATTCCTCCTTGTTTACAAATTTTGACGGGACATAACTCCCTTGCCAATTTCTTGTACTTTACTCCTGCCTGCAATGTACAAAGCTTGTAATTTACAAGCTCACCAATGCTCCACACCTGATTATGTAGATTTCACTTAAGAATTTCCTGTGTCATTAACGACCTGTCAATCACAAATTCCCTAGCAGGTGGATGACCTAGTTTTCTCTTTAATCTAGCTAAGTTCAATGACCATGAAAAACGAGTAGGCAATGACATACATGTAACTTTACACCTGATATTTCTACAAAAGTCATGTAAAAGAAATGCGAAGGTTTCTAAACTTCAAAAAGCAAAGAAACGAGGAGAAAGAGCATTTACCTTAGCTGATTCTTCGGCTGATTTCAACTGAGTGGTTTGCTGGAAGGTCACATAGGGACAGAAAAGAGAGAGAGAGAGAGAAATTTTTAAACTTATATGTATGATAAATTGTATGCATTTATAAATAATAAAAATTATTAACATTTACATATTCTTGCTCCTAAACCTATTGTGCCAGCCAAATTTATAGCAGGTGTAGTGAAGCATGCAAGCATACATGCAACTCTGTGCAGATCACTGTGCAGGCTTTTGGCAGCTTAAGGGTTAATTAACTCATGTCCAATGTATGATAAGGTGCAACAACAACACAACTTTTCTCAAATAATGTACATACACGTATACTTATATCCATCATCATTTGTTCAAAGCATCTGCTTATATAGTGTCAATTGATATAAATAAGACAATACAGAGCAAAATCAGGCCCCATTTAATAAAACTTGTTATCAGTAACAACTGCCACATTTCTATGACAAATTTGCTCTCAGCCAATCAGATGCAAGGATTTCAGTAGCTTATAACAGTTATTGCAACTTGTTACTGATAACAAGTTTTATGAAACAAGGCCCTGAGATACAGGACAGTCTTTTTGAAATCAGCCTAACTTTAGGCTCCCATGCTTTTGTCACGACTACTCCAAAAAATAGAACATTTAAAATTACGACATTTGAACAATATCATGCACAAGTACGCCTCTGGAAAAAAAAAAGGATAGTTACCTCCTTGAGTTTTGTTACTTCCTCCTCCAGTGATTTGACCTTTGCCTCTGTCTCGGGGTCAGGCTGTGGGGTCGCTGTCTTCTCCTTGGCAACTTCCTCCTGTAGTTTGTCCAGCTGACCTTTAACCTCTTCATACTGCGCTTTGTATCGACGGCCAATCTTTTTCACCTGGAGTGGGAGGATAGAATGTGGGTAGTGTCAAATCTGTTTTTAATCTTTAAATTTAAATTTTTAATGTTTTTTTCCCTCTTTCTCTTTCTCTCTCAAATAGATCCACAAAGCCAGAATATCATTGTAACCATCAGTACCATATCACCACTATTATAATCACCATTATCACCACCATCACTACCACCGCCATCATCATCATTGATAATCACCACCATCATACTCATCATCATCACAACCACCACCACCATCAAAGTCACAATCATCACACTACCACCGCCATCATTATCATTGAGAATCACCACCATCATACTCATCATCATCAGAACCACCACCACCATCAAAATCACAATCATCACACTACCACCACCATCATCATCATCATCATTATCGTCACCACCACCACCTACATCATTGTCTTCATTGTAGTCCTCATCATAAAGGTTTTGTCATCATCTGGACTGAGAGCATAATCAATGCCATGACACTATCAACATTACCATCCTCCACCTCTTCATCTTCCCTCTACCTTCCCATTATAAACATCGCAATTACCACCACCATCAACATCATTTTCTTCATCACCATTATCATCCTCTTTCTCAACATCCCCACCATCACCACTACCACCATCAACATAACCTTCGAAGTCATCACCACCATCATCATCCCTACCACTACCACCATTATCATCACCACCATCACCATCAAATTCTTCACCATCATCATCAACATCATCATCATCATCGATAATGTCATCTCTCTCTCTCTCTCCTTACCTGATTGATTGTCTTGTCCTTGTTGACCAATTCATCTTGTTTGGCAGCAAAACTTGCCTTGACAGAAGCAATTTCAGCCCTGAAAGGAATAAGAGGAATTATACATTGAAAACATGAAAACCAGTTCATACACTTTGTGTTCAGAAGGTTACAGGCCATTTACTGAAAAATCAAATCAATTTACGAAGATCTATACTCCAACTTTGAGAAATATGAGAGATCACTGATATAAAAAATATGAATCACTGGCAAATAACAGAGGCTTAATTTCAAGATTCCCCATTAATCAATTTTATCAACAGAAAAATGAATATAAGGACAGCAAATGCTCACCTCAGTTTGTTTTCTGCCACAGTTCTTTCAGTCCTGTAAATGATAAATATAGACATCTTCACTTACTCAATTTCTTGAGTACATTATCAATGTACTACAACACATACAGTATATGAAGAAAAATATGTACTAAGAATTGAGATAAGTTCAAGTTCTCTGAGTGACAAAAACAATGATTTTTTTTATCATTTGACCATGCGTCATAAATCCAGGAACAAATGTTAAAATCTTTTCTGTGTAATTATCCCTAAGAAAAATTCACAAAAAAATGAATGAAATACTTACTGTGCTGATGAGATGTTCATGTTCAGTTTAGAGTTCTCTGTCCTAAAAAAGGGGGAAAAAAAAAAAAAATTGTGGAACATTGAAGGATGATGATCAGTACTCATAAAAATGTCTAGAAAATCCTGGAAAAATGAAAAGTAAAAGCAAAAATGGAAATGGAAAGGCTTGTTCACATGTGAACTGGAAAACCCCCATGGTAAACCCCACATTTTTTTGTGTACAAATGAATGGGATATGGGACAAAAAAAAAAAAAAAAAAAAAAAAAAAAAGAGGTATAGTTTTTGCCTCTTAGCAGCAAAAAGATGGGGACCATTCAAATTCTGATAAAGTTAGCGCAAAATATGACGTCATGAGTGTGTCTGCGCAACTTCTGGCATAACTCTCTTTTATTGAACTGAACTGAATTGAAATGAATTGATTTCTTGTCATGCACAATCAAAAAGGCATAAAAATCATTTCACGGTCTCACATTTGCATTGTTTACAAAAACATATCATAAGCTGATATTTACAAATAACTTAAAACTAATTCTGTTGAGAGCCAGTAAGATGCCAAAACATGTTCTTTAAACAGAGTAAGCACCCCCCTGGCTCCTAATAGACAATACATAAATTTAATTATTTGAGAGTTGACCTTTTAATGCGCATTTCAATCTCATATGTGACATGGTTTCTGCGCCACATGTGAACATTTTTTAAAAAGTAATGTACGAGTACAGAATCACATTTGTATCAAGACTGAAAAGAATTTTGTAAGATTCTTGGAAAGATTAACTAGTATCTGAATATATTTTACTTAATGGTTGACTGACACAATGTAGAAATACCTATAGTAATATAGAACTTTATACTCTATTTGACAGAGAGAAAACTTACTTTAGTTGTCCCAACTGAGAATTCAACCTTGATACATCAGCTCTGCAGAAAAAAGAAGAGAAATGAAAGAGAAAGATTGTTAGTTGCCTATCAACAGACTATCCTTTCAATGTCCATTTGTCAAAAACCCAAAGAAAACACAAAAAACCCTCACAAAAATCAGTACATGACTTGAAAAAAAAATTCTCTTGAAAATACATTATACCAAACTAATGGCCTTCTGCATCTTAAATAAAATTATACCATATTCATTTATCTTTCCATTGAACTTACTTGTGCCTCATAACCTCCTCCGTCTTCTCTGATATCAGCTTCTTGTTTTGATCTCGTTCAGCCCTGCATGGAAATTAAGAAACATGGTTTAGTTAAACCGCACGTACAGATCTGCTAGCAAAAAAGAAAATTGGCATGAAACTGATTAAATACAGTCTCACATTGTCTGCCTTGCATAAAAAAATGCATGCATGAGATCATGTGATATTCCTTCACAATTTCTGCTGAATTTCAGTGTATAAATTTGACCTGAACGCAATATAACTGTTGCACTTTGTCTTTTACTAGGATTCCTGCACCACAACCACTCCCCGCACAACGGTCACAACACTTTGTACACTTGTTGCTTACACAGAACTCTCATTGGTTTTACACATGTGCAGGCACTGTGTGATTTTACGTTGCTGACCTGAGATCAAAAATATATTTTACCGTCCATTTGTTTAATATTCAACTTGAGGAGGGAAAACTACACAGCATGTTAGTTTTGCTTCTACATGTATCTTGCTATTGACCAGCTGAAAGTGAGAAAATCTGATAAATTGTTTTTACGGTCTACCCAATCTACATGTATAACCTCTAAAACTAGAAAAGTCATAAAGTGTAAATAAAACATAATGATCTTTCTCATTCTTTCTACGTGTATGTGAAAGAATAGCATAGCAGAAAATTCCACGAAACAAATTTGCCTTCACATTTTCTCAATTTTAAATAAGAATGGGATTACCATAGTTCAAAAACTTTGGTCCAAGTCTGATGGTTTGCTTGTGCAGTTTTATGTGTTGTCACATCCAATGTATCAATATCTGTGCCTAGCAATTTTCAATGTTTGTGACTTAAGTACAATCTTGTCAGTATTCATTTAATTTTGATGATTCCAAATCTTGTTCAAAAATAATTTGGGAAGGAAACAAACAACAAGCAGGAACAATGAAAAGTCTTTGTAAATACATGAAATGAATGAAAAAATAAGATGTTTGTTTAGGAATAGGAAAAAAAAAGAGATAATTTTTAAATTATTGGGGTTAAATTCATAGTAGATGGGTTTTTATTTTTCCATGAAACTTACAGCAATTTCTTGTACTCTTCAGGGTCCGTCCTGTTGGATTTCTCAATCAGCTGATTGGTTCTCTGCTTCCATCGGTTCACCTCATTGGACAGAGCGACCTTCTCGGTGGCCAGAGCATCTCTCTGGGCTGTCGTGGTGCGATTCTGTTCCTGGAGGGGGAGTATGGCGCCCTCTAGCTCACTGACCTGAGGGGTTGGGTTCAAGTTATTGATAAAGAAAATGCCTTTCACAAGTAATTATGCTGGAATTTCATATTGAAAAGTGAAGGAACTATATAAATATCTTTTTTAGGGGGGGGGGTTGCAAAACAAAAAACATTAAAACAAATGAATTTCAAAGACTTTACACATATTTCTTACTTTAGTCAAAGAAATTCTTGTACACTACTGGATGAACCTTTTCAACCCTAAAATGCATGTAGGACATGAATGGAACTACTCTGAGAAGGACAGACAAATCATGAGCACAACAAAATTCCACTGCACTCCTCATAACTGGTATGGGAAAACTGGTGTGGTGATACACCTGCATTTTCTAAGATGCCTTAAAGACATTGGATAACATTGTTATGATTTTAAAAAATCTTGTTTTGTTACTTGAAAATGGGATAAACATAAGGGTTATAGTGTAAAAATACCAGTCTGAAAATTTCAAAGTATGATATCAACAGGAAGTATTTTTGAATATCAAAAATGTGAACCAATGTTTGAAAAATATACAAGGGTCGGTTGCATAGAACAGGCATAAGGAGTGCGCATGCGCGTATGACTCACCTTACCGTACTGTGTGTATTGGCGTATCACGCGGTGGGAGGCACATAACGGCATTTTCAAATTCAAGCAAAGTGGTCTTCTTAGTGATTGTCTCATGAGACGAAGGATAATAAAATCACTGTTTGCGTCTAACTTACACTTTTTCATTCCAAATTATTGTTGGTTTCAGGGTTTTTGAGTACAAATACAAGTACTCATACACATGTTTCATCTTAGTTTGAGAATTCTTTAAATCAGCTTCTCACAAAGTTAGCCAATGCCTTTAATAATGAGAAAAGAGACCTGAAGGTCATAGTAATGCAATATGATTTTACTTTCCCAGGCACAGGTGACACCAACTAACTGATATGGTAAGTTGTAACATGGAGTTGGACAGGGTTCTCACTAGAAAAAAAAATCCACACACAGTTCCCACTCTGCGCAAAGCGTGGAAGTTTCGGAAGTTTTACGGAATAACACCTAAAGTTAGGTGTGGTGGCAGTATATGCTATAGTAAAAGGATGAAAAATGCTTCTTGGTAAGCAGGAGTTGTCTACTAATGGCATAAAAGTAAAATTAAATTGCTAAAAAGCAGAACAATCTGTGACATTTATCATTATTGTCAGGAATATATACTCCACTATTGTTTTACCCTTCTTGCCACGCATGGTGCACCAATTTCACACATGGTTCTTCCTTGTCTGAAACCCTTTACGCATGGTATTGGAACCATGGGTGTTATGTACTGGCAAGAACCATGGAGTTGGATAAAGAATGCATGAGGGGAACTGCAGAGGGAGTGTAAACAATAAATAACAATGTTCCTACCTTAGCCTTGAGCTGCTGTTGCTGCTGTTCCAGTCTCTCCTTCTCCTCCCTGAGGAGTCGATTGCTGTCCGTGACAACATTCAGGCTCTGGACCTTCTTCATCAAGTCTTGATGCTGGGCCGAGGTCTGAACAAGAACCTGACAGAAGAAAGCACAGGTATAATCTAACTCTGTAAAGCTACCAGGAATTCAAAGGAAGGACACAATTTCAGATGTGAAAGAGTATTCTATTTGCCATGTGAATTGGTCTATAAGTATATAAAGATACGGAAATATGGGACTGTTTACTGTTGGTTACAGTGAGGCTGCCCTATATAGAAGAGCCTGATCAGTTGGTCATGGACAGACATTTCACAAAATATGAAATTTAGAAGGCCTGTAGAAAATAGGTGACTAATTTAAGTGTCAAGCTATTTTATGTTTCATTGTTAAGAGCATCATTGAAGGAGTTGAAATTCGATCAAATTTGGTTGCCTGGGCTGCCTACTTAAATTGAAATTCATACAATGATCACGGATGGACAAAGATTGCAACTCTTATCTGATCAGGCTCAGAACGGAATAAACTTAAAGTGAAAGACATTTTTCTGACTACAATAACAAGTTGCAAATAGTTGTTATAAGCTACTGAAATCCTTGCATATGATTGGCTGAAAACAAAGTCTGTCACAGGAATGTGGGAGTTGTTACTGATAACAAGCTTTATGAATCGGGGCCCAGGACTTACTTGAGCTCTCTCCCGTTCACCAGATAGACTCTTCTGGGCTTGTTCGAGCTGGTTCTGAACATGATCACTCTTGTGTTTGAGCCTGAGGGTCTCCGTCTGGGCCAACTCAAACTTGCTCTCAGCCAACTCCTTCTCACGCCGCAAGAATCTGTACAGGGTTGAAGAGCATCGGCTTCATTTTCTGATCAACTGTACAAACTTTCAAAGTTCAATTCATGGCATTCGCAATGCTTTTGAGATGAAACCAACTTATTGCATTGATTACTGGTAGTTTTTATTCTACTGTATGTTTAAGCAGTAGCACTGTTGGGAGCTCTGTTACTTCGCAGCGCAGGAGAGTATATTGATATATAAATTTACCTGAATAAATTAATTAGCTTTCCTCAATTCACTCCTCCTCACACCTCTAGCATCTGAATATTAAAGGGGGTACCCAATGTTGAAACAATGTTAGCTCATTTAGAAGAGCATGATTTTATTAGCAGAAAATCATCTGCCTAAAGTTTTTTTAAAAGTCATGTTGCCAAGGAAACCCCCAAATGTGGTAAGATTTCAGGATATTTTTGACCCCTCAGCTGTGACCTAGTTTCAACCGGGTACCCACTTTTACGTCAAAATGACGTCAAAGTGGGTACCTTGTCGCGCACTTCTAGCAAAATGCGCGCAAAGTATAATACATATTGTACAGTCCAGCGCGCAGCACAAATGCAATGCGCAAAGCTGGGTACCCACTTTTACGTCATACCTCATAATCAAATTTTTGTTGGTCAACTCTTGACTTTTTATGAGAAAATTAGCCAAAATGCATTGATTTCGATTGAAAATCATCAAATTTTTAATGTTATTCTTCTTAGAATTCAATTCTCGATCATATATCAAAAAAAAATTTACCATTGTGTAATCACTTTAAGCATTTCTTCATGATCATCTACCGAGGATTTGAATATCAAATTCATGGTATTTACATTGCACCAACGTACCTATCTAATACAAGTCACTTAACTGATAACCAAGAAAATGGCAACAGAAAGTTAATTTCTCATTTCCATTTCATAAACTTGTCCATCTAAATTATTCATCACATCACATAATGACCACACTAAAAATTCAAAGAATAGAGATTAACCCATTCGTGACAGGAATTATTTGAAGCCTAATTTAATCAGCTTTTTTTCTTCAAATTGGCAACACCAACATTTTTTATTTTATTGCTACATTTTTCTTATAAAACATCATGTATCTGAAATAAAAATAAATTGACAACAAGTATGATAAGAGGTCAAAAAGTTGCCAATTTGCAGGAGAAAAGAGTGATTTTAAACTTTCTATCACATTGCCAATTTAAGGATTTTAATGCTTATTTTCCTTTTAAAAATTTTCAGCATCAAACAACAAATATTGATGCAACCAAAATGGGCAGTTTGTGTAGAATTTTTTGCTCTTTCTCCTCATGTATTCAGTATGATTTTTAGAGCTTTGCAGCAAAAGTTATTGGGCCAAACCACAAAATGTGGACCTCTGTCAAGAATGGGTTAATACCTTTAAGTACTGCAAATTTGTGGACAATGAAGGTAAAACTGGTATTCATTTTGTCTAAGTGAATACCGATATATTTTGTTTACAATATAGACACCTTTGACATTGCTCATACCAACCACATGTAATAATAAGGAAATCTAGAATTCTTACTTGATAACTTCTAGGAGCTGTTCAGCAGATTTGTCCTCCTCTCTGAGCGAGATGTTGGTGTTTGCAAAGTCCTTGGCATGTGATGACTGTTTCAACATCTTGTTACTCAACTAGAATAACCAAAAGAAAGACATAACACACGTTGTAGGCCACAGAAAAACATGATGATGTGTGTTGGCACAGAGTCTGATAAACAGGGAGGGGTTCCGCTCCAGAGTGGCAGAATAAACAAGGATATCGCTAGCTAGGGTGTGATATTTCATTGTTTTTCTGGGACTCTGAACTTGCATGTACTCTGAATGTTAAGTGCATCTTCATCAACTATCTAGACTGCAGACAACAATTTAAAACTTAAAGTTTTTAAATTCTATTTTTTTCTAAATTTCAAAGTCAAATTCATAAGAAACATAAAATGTTTCATCATAACATCTTGACTCCAAGGGTCACATATTCCCTTCAGGAAATTCTATGATCCCTTCCCAAGGTTTGAACATTCTTAATGTCCTCCTTTCTAACGAAGTGAAAGGATTTTGAGATTCTTACTGCTTCAAGCTGCTGATGTAACATGCGGTTCTGTTCCTCCAGCTCCTTGATTCTCTGTACGTGCTGTTCCACCTCTGCCTTCTGAATACGAAGCTGCTCTTTCCAGGATACCTGTAGTGGATTGAAAACAAACAGATGGGAGTGGCTGACTGATCAACTATTGAGTGTCATCAAGTTTACAAATACAGGAATTTCAAGAGGCAAACTATAATCATACATGTAATTCCTTTTTATGAAATGCACTGTGCGCTGTTAGAAACTGCCAGAGCTGAAGTCAGGGTAACAATTTCTAAGTATTCTGGAAGCATATAGGGATACTATATCATATTCAAATGAACTATGAAAATACAGAATATAATAATTATCAGCATTCTTATCATCAAAGTCACTTTTGGATCAAATTTGATCATACAATTACTTGTGTACTGGGTATTTCATTCAGCAGATGAGCATATGTTTGTGTACAACCAATATCTCACTCTCACAAAAGTCAACTAGATGAATCTTCGACCACGCGTGGTCGAACTTTATGCCTCCGCCATTACCAGATCAGAAATAAATGGCACTTCATGTTGCTTTATTTTCATTTATACAATGACATCTTTGACCTTGACCTTTGACCTTGTCAGGGCTGCCAACATTGGATAATAGTTGAGAGTGAGATTACATGCATACGAGAAGCGAAGTGCGAGGGAGCGAAGAGACCAAGCCCGACTGAGCGAAGCGAGGGAGTGGGGGAGGGTGTGGGAGGGGGCGACCCCCCCCCCCTCCCACGGTGTGGAGCTTTTTTATTTTTCAAGGTGAAATTGTGAGATCTGGTGCATACTTTATGGAGTATTTTAACATATACCTAAAGGCATTATGAAGAGAGAAAATTATACAATTTTACATGCAAAGAAAATGATAAACACTTGTTGAAAAATGCCAACCATGTCTTTATTTGGTTCCCTTCTCTGTTTGACCCAGGTTTTGGATGTAGATACTCTTGGGTGCAGATGATGAGAAGATGCAACAAGCAAGCATCCAAACAGAGCATTTATTATATCAAGCCTTCTCTGAACTCATCTTCATTGTCATTATGGCTGAAAGTGTTCCATATAAACATAAAGAATTCATGTGTTGTGCGTATACCGCGAGCCGGTCATGTCAGGGTATCGATACATTTAATTATAGCCTAGCCCCGCTAGGCGCGGATCAGATCTTACCACAGAGACCATATAAATTAATCTCTATCTTACATACGCACGCGCTCGAAATGAGATCGAGAGTTTTCGACAAAAGGCGGGAAAACTTTCACAAGTTTTTCAGTGCTTCCTTAATTCTTGAATTGGTCGCCATTTTTTTGAAATCTATCATTTTTTATTATTGTATTTAGTTATTTCAGATTCGTGCGTGAGAAATTTCATGATTAGCGTGAGAGCGTGAGAAATGGGTGAAATGCGTGAGTCTCACGCTCAATGCGTGAGTGTTGGCAGCCCTGCCTTGTGACCCCAAATCTAATGAGAGCATTGCCCTTTCCAAATGCATACATGAGCCAAGTTTGTTGAACCATCAAATGGTTACTGAGTTATCATAAGAACTAACCATTTCTATGTACATAATGACCTCTATGACCTTTGACCTTTGACCTTGTGATCCCCAAATCTAATCAGATCATTGTCCCTTCCATGTGCATACATGAGCCAAGTTTGAAGCCAATCTGTCAAATGGTTCTTAAGTTATCGTGAGAACGAGCCATTTTTATGTGTATTATTACCTCTATGACCTTGACCTTTGACCTTGAGACTCCAAAATCTAATCAGATCATTGTCCCTCCTATATGCATACCTGTGCCAAGTTTGAGGTTGATTGGTCAAATGGTTGTTGAGTTATGGTGAAAACGAACCATTTCTATGTACATAATGACCTCTATGACCTTTGACCTTTGACCTTGTGACCCCAAAATCTAATCAGATCATCGTCCCTTCCATGTGCATACATGAGCCAAGTTTGAAGCCAATCTGTCAAATGGTTCTTAAGTTATCGTGAGAACGAGCCATTTTTATGTGTATTATTACCTCTATGACCTTGACCTTTGACCTTGAGACTCCAAAATCTAATCAGATCATTGTCCCTCCCATATGCATACACGAGCCAAGTTTGAAGTTGATCCGTCAAACGGTTCTTAAGTTATCGTGAGAACGAAAACGGGACGGACGGACGGACGGACGGACAGACGTACGTACGGACGGACGGACGGACGGACGGACGGACGGACGGACGGACGGACGACCCGAAAACATAATGCCTCCGGCAACCACCTACGGTGGGCGGAGGCATAAAAAGAGGTACACCCTGTACCTTTCAGAGAAGAGTGGACTTACCTCAGACGAATCTAGAGCTGTTTGAGCCTTCTTAGCAGCCTCCTCTATCTCTGCAAGCTTACTGTTGTGGCTGGCAAGCTAAAACAGACAAACAAACATATGATATCTCAAATACAAAGAACAAAATTGGGAATTCTCAATGAAAACAACATATGAAAAGGCATCAGTAAATCAAAAAAGACAAAAAACAACAAACAAACAAAACATTTCAACAAATTTTCTAGTTGTGTCCTTTTGTAATCACCATTTACTTAAGGTTTTCTTTTTGGTCTAAAATGGCCCGTCTAAAATTGAGAGAAAAAAAGGAATTGCTCATAAATAATTTAAAAAAAAAAAAATGGGGAAGAAGTTCAGACAATGATTCATAAAACCATGAAAAATGGAAAAAAGAAGGACGAGGAGGAGGAGGAGGAGAAGGAGAAGAAGAATGAATTGGACTTACCTGTTCCTTGACTGTGACTAGTTGCTTCATGTCAGCTGCATGCAGTAGGAACTCCCTCTCATACTTATCTTGCATCTGAAAAGTGAAAAAAAAAAGAAAATAACAGAAAACATTGCTTTACTCATCTAAACCTGGAAAGAAAGAAAGAAAGAAATAAGTCAAAATGAAACAAGACATGAAAATAAAGTATATAGCT
This sequence comes from Echinometra lucunter, assembly GCA_029962745.1. NCBI lineage: Eukaryota > Metazoa > Echinodermata > Echinoidea > Camarodonta > Echinometridae > Echinometra > Echinometra lucunter. The sequence continues at coordinate 22,704,812 of CM057164.1, forward strand.
TATGGTTTCCCTATCATACATGTTTTAATCACCTCCTTGGCTTCTGCTGTCTACCAAGGGTGTTTTTATCTCTCTCCCAGTAATAGCATTGGAAAGCGTGTTAAACTTACCTCTTTGGCTACTTTAGATTGGGCCTGACTGTCTTGCCTTGCTGTAAGTTCCTTGGCCTCTGCTTCCTTCTGTTTAGCGAGGGCCTCCTTCAACTCCTCCTGCAGGTTACTTAGATTGCGCCGAAGCTCTGCAGTCTGCCACAAGATACATAAAGCAAGAATATTGTTTTCAAATTTACAAATATTCAAAACAATATAATTCAATTCAAATACATCTATATCAATGAAAGTACAAGACAAATTTGAGGAAACAAGTGCTTATAACAGTATACTTTGCAAGTCTAGATGGATGTTTCAAACCATAAACAAAACCCACTTGCATGGAGATTGGTATGACCATTTCAAAAGATTTTGAAAAACATACAAAAGAAAAATATTTACTTTTTTAATGCTTTTGATGTCTATTTTTCCAAAATTCAGCAACAATCATGATGGCCAATCTATTTTGAAGTGTCCTGATACATCCCTATCCTACCTGTGTTTGGACAGCAACATGAAGCTCCTTGTTCTCCGATTCTTTCTCCGCACGGTCCTTCCTGAGTTCGGAAACTTCCTTGAATAGGTCATCACGCTCTACAAAGACAAATAAAGGGTTACGGAGGAATGAATTAACCCGCTAAGCATGATTTGAATTTGGTATAACACATATTTTCCATAGACCCCAGCCTGAGTTATCTTGGGCTTAACATTCACTGGAGTAAGATGCAATATGTAAAGGTGAGGTGCAAGTTGAAGGGTGAGACAAAGATGCGATTTGTTGTTGGGTGAGTTGGGTTTGTACAGATGTGTATCAATCAGGTGATGGAACTGCTCAATCAAGATTATTCACGTCTGGGACCGACCTTTTACGTCACCATCTGAAAGACGTGACTCGAACCTGGGTCCCCTTAATCAGTCTATAACTTCCTCTGTTAGCTGGATCACAGGCGCACGCCACAACGCCTAGATTTGATAAGTTCACTGACATAACACCCTTAAAATAAAACAGAAGATTATCCCAAACATGTCCCTTCCAAGCAATTGACCCTCATGGAACTGCTCAATCAAGACAGAGACCACCAATCCCAGCCCAAATATAGGGGGCAGTAGAAATTTTAATGGGAGTTATTTTCCAGCTGGTAATTTATACCAAATACACACATGTAATTGGATACATAACTGGCCAGGAAGGGGAAGGGAGAAGATTGTCATAAAAACTGCTGTCAAGAAACTTTGTGTCTTTAAGTCTTTACCCATATCTACCAATGCAAAATGCAAAAACCAGGTAAACAGTGTGTTTTGAATGCTTATAAAACTGAGTTTTCACCCCCCCCCCCCATTAACAATGGTTCAGAAGCAAAAACAGGAATTATTCTTGCAAATAGGAATGGCTTATGGCTCTGCCTACCTTGTGTCGCTTCCTGTAACCTCTTTTCCATAGTGGTCTTGAAAGTCTCGCTTGCTTCATTCTGTTCCTTCATACTCTCCTCTACTGACTTGCTTATAGACTGGTAGTGAGCTCTTTGCTCCTGCAGCTTCTTCATTTGCTCCCGCAGGACTGAGCGTGAAGAGGACAGAGAGAAATGTTCACCATTCACAGATTTCATAACAACATGTAACGTAAAGAATATAGTTTATAATTTTCAATATCTTACAACAAACACATTACTTGCTTTGTATAACCATAATGCTGAATTTCAAAAGTTTATTTCAATGATTTGTATCTCTTTATGTCACCTGCATGGACCATTAATCAGGTCAAGTCCTGGGCTTTCTTACTCGCCTTAGTATGTCTTTGACATGTTGTATCTGTTCTTTTACTGCTGAGGTATCAATAAAGTGATGTATCAACACCACACAGTCTCCTTCGGAAATTACCGTAAGATTTCAAACAGGTAACAGTACTTTCATCTCTTTTAAGTGTATTACAGTTATAGCGACCCATGCAAATTTCATTTTTTGTGAACTGCAAAAGCTTTTCATTGAAAAAGAAGCAATTTTTGTGAAATTTGTATTGTTTGGCATGCTTCCTGCTATGGTATGTGAAAGCACAATTGAATATCACGCAATGACTGTATGGGGTACCTCATTTGATTGGGCATTTGTGCAGAATAAACTATATGGCATAAGTGACACTCGGCACAATGATTACAGCTGACAATACAAAGTGAAGAGTAGAAGATGGCAAACATTGGCCCATCGGTGCAAAAATGCCCGTAAAATGTATGGTGCGCTGAAAGCTTCTTGAAAAACATTACAAATTTGAAAGCTCTTCTCGTGAAAATCCAGTTGTGACACTCTACTGTTTTGGAGTTACTTTTACCTTCCTTTGGCTAGGCTTTGAAGAAATAATTGAGCATTCAGTGGCAAATTTTCTTCTTTCATTAATTTACATAAGAACGTCTTTTGCATTGCGTAAGGGTGTTTCTGCGCTGAGGCAACGAACTGTGTGGGAGGCGAGAGGGTCCTTACTCTTGATTTGATTTTCAGACATCCGAAGTTTGTTGTTGACTTCTTTCAGCTCTGTCTCACTCACTGATGTCACACCACCATCTGTCTGCTCTAGGGCTGTAACAGCTAGAAAAGACAAAAGAAGAATAGTAATCTTATCTGTTCACTCGCTGACATCAATTCAAAAGAACTTTACATATCTGCAATATCAACCCATTGTTGATGGAAAAAGGGTGATTCAGTACTATGCCTATACCGGAGTGAGAGAATTCAGTAGTTATCAGTCTAAATAGCTTAGTCAATTACAATGTAACTTTCTACTAGCAAAATTGTTTGGGCCCAACCAACTATACACTGGGATACTGTAAGGCCATACTTCATCTACGTTTGCTGAGTAGCCTTGGAAAACAGTAGAAAACTCACTTGTTGGAGTTCATTTTTAAATGTAAAAGCAATATCTCCTTACAGAAAATTCTTATCTATTTTATTGCTTATTTCTCTTTCATTTTCCCTCAAAGCTAGCTCAACCTCCAGTCTAATACAATTTTCTTTGCTGAAGAGGAATGACTTACCTTCATTTTTCTCCTTGATAGCTGCCTCCAGCTTGACATTAGCAGCCACAAGCTGAGCCTCGGCCGAAGCGGCCTGCTGCCTGACGTTCTGGAGGTCGTTCCTCATCTTGGCTAGGTCATTACGTGTTCTCTGATGGGATGTAAGCTCTGTGTTCAGCTGCCTCTGTAAGTCCTGTACTTTTCCCTGGAATGTTCAAATTGGCAATGCAAAACAAATTAGTAAAAAGTGACCTTCTTATCAGCAACAAACAACAAAATTATGTTACAGAGAATAGAACTGAAATTTAAGTGGCAAGCTGCCTAACGTTCTGAAATTCCTTCCATATCTCTGCTAGATTATTATGAGTTCTCTGATGGGACGTAAGCTCTGTGTTCAGCTGCCTCTTTAGGTCCTGTACTTTACCCTGGAACGTTCAAATTGGCAATGCGAAACAAATACATTTACTTTAATGGAATACAGCAGACACAGTTTCCTAGCTCTTTTTGCATTACTTTAGAATTCCCAGAGAATAAACACTAAATGACCAGCCTTTTAATAAGAGCTTTTTTTCGGAGGGGGGGGGGGGGGGAGAGGGGAAGGCTCAATGACTCTCCCTCTAAACCAGCGCTTCTCAACCGGTGGTCCGCGGCCCTCTGGTGGGCCGCGAAGCTTTCTCAGGTGGGCCGCGAGGTCAGTCCAAAATATTTTGGAAAAAATTCTTGAATTCGGCTTTACTTTTAGCATCAAATTGAATTGAATTTATCAAATATATTAGAATAACACCAAAGGTTGTGGCTTATCGTCAATGCAATGTGCTAAAAATTTTCAAAGATTTCTGTACATTTGGTTGGGGTGGGGGTAATTTTCATTTACTGCAACCATACTTGTAGGTTGGATTTTGTAATGTAAAGTAGGTAGTAATCCAGATAATTACCACACAATTCGCTATTTTCTTTTGTCATGTTTTATCGATTTTTTTTTTCTCCTTGAGGTTCTGGGAGGTGGGCCTCAAAATATTTTAAGAATGAAGGTGGGCCTTGGAAAAAATTTGAATAGCCAAAGTGGGCCTCGAGGTAAAATAGGTTGAGAAGCACTGCTCTAAACCTCAGCTGCAGAGTGACCGATTGCTACAAAACACCTCCCAGTATAAAAGCAGTTTCATATCCTACTTACCATCCATGATTTGAGAGTGGTCTGGTGCTGATCAGTTTCACCGTCTAATCTCCGTCTGACCAATGTTAGCTCCCTCTCCATTGCCTCTAGCTGGTTGGTCATCCGTGTCTTGGACTCAAACTCGGACCTCTCAAGGTTATTCTTTAAAAGAAATGCATGGAAACACATGGAAACAAATATATAAGATGAACCTATGACTTAGATGCTACATTCAAACAAGATGTAAAAATTTTCTACTGAAATGTGTAAATAACCTAATGATATAAGATATTATATGAAAATAAGTGACAGACTTTTTAACCCATTCGTGACAGGAATTATTCAAAGCCTAATTTGATCAGCTTTTATTCTTCAAATTGGCAACACCAACATTTTTATTTTATTGCTACATTTTTCTTATAAAATGTCATGTATCTGAAATGAATATAAATTGACAGAAATTATGATGAGAAGTCAAAAAGTTGCCAATTTGCAGGGGAAAACGGTGATTTTAAACTTTCTATCACATTGCCAATTTAAGGGATTTTAATGCTTATTTTCCTTTTTAAAATTTTCAGCATCAAACAACAAATATTGATGCAACCAAAATGGGCACAGTTTGTGTAGAATTTTTTGCTCTTTCTGCTCATGTATTTGGTATAATTTTTAGGGCTTTGCATCAAAAGATATTAGGCCAAACCACAAAATTTGGACCTCTGTCACGAATGGGTTAAAGTGGCTTCCTAAAAGGAAATCCAAAGCATGACACCTGCTTTCACTTGACAAATATTTCCACAGTAAGGAGTGAGGTCAAATTTTCCTTAAATCAAGAAAATAAAATATAAATGAGATAACAGACTCTTAAAATTGGCAACATTATGATCGTGTGAAAGAGGTTCTCTAGATAAAAACACACGTGAGTTTACCTTTATCTGTTGTAGGTTATTCAGCAGTAAAGCTGAGATAACAGACTCTTAAAATTGGCAGCATTTTTATCTTGTGGAAGATGCTCTCTAGATAAAAACACAGATGATTGTTACCTGTATCTGTCGTAGGTTAGTCAGTAGTAATCCTGAGATAACAGACTCTTCAAATTGGCAGCATTATGATCTTGTAAAAGAGATTCTCTAAGTAAAAATACACATGAGTGTTAACCTGTATCTGTTGTAGGTTAGTGAGCAGTAATCCTTGGTTCTTATGCTCTCGCAGCATGGATTCTTTCTCCTGATTCAGACGTATTTCAACTTCTTTGAGAAGCGTATTCTCATCCTTGAGGTTCTTGGCGTCAACCTCTGCCTTGTTCAACTTCTCCTGGGCAGCCATCAAGTCCTGGCAAGAGAGAGAGAGAGAGAGAGAGAGAGAGAGAGAGAAAGAGGAAGAGAGAAATTAGCTTGATTTGTTCTTGCAACTTCTTAAAAAATGAAACACTGAATGCTTTACTCTTTGGTGTACAGTCATAAGAGTTCTGTTTCGGTTTTCCTACATCAAAAGGAAAAACAGATTTCAATGGTAACAAATTTTAGAAGCATAATCACCCCAATGATAAAAATAAAACTACTAGAATCATCGTAAAACGTAAAAAGGGAAAAAGAAATGCACATATAAAGGTACACGGAGCTGCACAGTACACTTACATGTAACATTCGGAATATGATCCATATTTGTAAACAAAGAGTAATAATATGTAAAACAATTCAGTATTTTCCAAGCAATAAGTGACTTCGTAAGTATAGTTTTATGATACCCTTCTACAGTTATGTTCATGCTCACAATCTCCAATATTAAACCCATATTCAATAATTTTATGTGATTATTTTTAAAAAAGAAAAGGGGGTGGGGAAGGTTCCCAGAATTCTTAAAGAGTTTGCACAAAGACATTACCTGTGTAAGTGAACTAGCTGTCTGTTGCAGAGTGACCACCTGGCTAGAGAACTTCTGATTCTTGTCTGCCAAGGCTGCAATCTCTTTCTTGTATCCCTCTACATTGGACTGCAAGACATTGTACCGCTCGCTTGAGAAATCCAACTGAAAGACATCAAGAAAATGTACATGGTAAATGAATCATACTGTGTTTGTCATGGGAACTTAATGGGTGTTAAATCACACATTTTAAAAAGTGTACATGCCCATTAGGCTTTTAACAGACAATTTTGAAATTTGAGTTTACAAAATCTGCATAATAAGTGGCTCTTACAGAAATAAGAAGAAAGAAAAGCATGGGCAACAATGGGGGAGAGAGAGAGTAAAAGAGAGAGAAAAAAAGGAGACAAAGAGAAAGAGAAAGAGAAAGAGATAGAAGGGGAGAGAGAGAGAGAGAAAGATGGGAGGGAGAGAAAGGAAATTAAATAGAGGAATTTAGAGGAAAGATATGAGCATTTAATTACTTACTTGAGATGAGAGCTTTGTATTCTGTACTCTAAAATCTGACAATTCTTGTCTCAGTTTCTCCAGCTGATCATTTAACATCCTGTAATTGAGATATAGACATTCATGAAATAATTCAAAAGCAACTGTAAAAACAGAAGAAAAAAAGAATATTGATGGATGATAAAGAAATGCAGGAATGAACAATAAAATACAAAGTGATATCAAATTCAGCCTTTAACCCATTCGTGACAGGAATTATTTAAAGCCTAATTTGATCAGCTTTTATTCTTCAAATTGGCAACACCAAAAATTTTCTTTTATTGCTACATTTTAAAAATACAAAGTCATGTATCTGAAATAAATATAAATTGGCAAAAAGTATGAAGAGAATTCAAAAAGTTGCCAATTTGCAGGGGAAAATGGTGGTTTTAAAATTTCCATTGCATTGCCAATTTAAGGATTTTAATGCTTATTTTCATTTTAAAAATTTTCAACATCGAACAGAAAATATTGACGCAACCAAAATGGGCACAGTTTGTGTAGAAATTTTTGCTCTTTCTACTCATGTACATGTATTTGGAATGATTTCTAGGGCTCTGCATCAAAGGTTATAAGGCCAAATCACATAATAAGGACCTTCTGTCACAAATGGGTTAAAAATTGTAGAGTGACTTACTTTTCATTTTCTCCCTTCTCTCTCCTGTATGTATCAAACTCTGTCTGAAGGGTATCCAGGGCCTTCCTGGTTTCCTGATCGCTTGGCAGGAGAATCCCAGGACTCTTCTGGCTTGCGGTGGTCACCAGAGGGCTCTTCTTCAGCGGACTCTTCTGGTTGGGGGTGGTGAAGGGTGATGTGGGCAGCTGGAAGAGAGAAAACAAGGCAATAGCCATAATGTGTCTCGTCATGCTCGTGTGCAATCACTGTTGCAGGTAAATTGTGACATTTGACATCATTTGACCATGGACCTACATAAGTGACCTTTGACCCCTAATAACACTGGGGTCCCTGTAAGCCATCTACCATCCAAGTTAGGTTACAAATGGGCTTATGGTTCAAAAGTTACCAACCCCAGTAAGAAATAGCAGGTAAATTTTAACATTAGACCTCGTTTGACCTTTGACCTACATAAATGACTTTTGACCACCAAATAACAATGAGGTTCCTATAGAGCATTTACCATCCAAGTTTGGTTACAAACGGGCAAATGGTCGCAAAGTAATTCAAGTTTCATAAGCATCATGGCCAGACGGACGTCGCAAAGGATCCCTTAGTTTCGCTCCACCTTGGTGGCTCGACAAAAATACGAAAATGACAACTTATTGTGGAATCATTTATGGCATTTATACAAACATGAAAATTGCTTCCACAGCAAAAGAAAAACCAAAGTAGAAGTGAAGGGCAACTTCTGCACAAATAACACTCTGTATAAGTCTCTGCATAAACTTTCCCTGTTATGTCAGTTAACTTCCTTGCAAGTGAAGTTACTACACCTTAATCATCTCCTTGAATGTAAAATTAACATTAGAGCTCTTGACAACCAGGAAGGAATTGACTCAGTATTTGACTAGATTCTCTGTTTTTATCAAATGAATCAATCTATTTATTCTGTACATAGCCCATATCAAAACATAGACTCTTCCTTATTCTATACAGCTTTTCTTGTTTCATGTGTCCATGTGGAAGAAGTCACTTAATAGTGGGGTGAAGCTCCAGTCCGTGCTAATTCATGCACAAGTAATAATCTGTTTATATCCCTGTATCAGATGATAGACTCTCCCTCCTTATACATGACAATGTGTCCGTATGGAAGAAACCACTTACTGTTGGGGGTGAAGCTCCAGTCTGTGCTAATAGCACTTTATACATGTCCCTCTGTCTAACAATGGACTCTACCATTTCAGTCTGTCTTGACCGTGCTGACCTCATCTCTTCAAGTTCTTCTATGGCTTCATCAAGCTGCTGCTTTAGTTGAGCAGTCCTGAAATTAAGTGAAAAAAACTTGCTTTAGTTATTCCATACCTGAAAAAAGGAGCATATAATCAGGATGCTCATCAAGGCCTTTACAACTCTTCTCCTTAAAATGGAAATGGACCCATGCTAAAAGGCAGCAATAGAAATAGAACAGGTACTCAGTATAATCTTGCCTACTGGCAAAAACCTATTGAAAAAGAGGTATATCTTAAAGAATACAACTTCAAAAATATGCACCTCTTCCCCACTTTCAAAAACTATAGACCCTCAATGATGGTGATATCATAATAGTATGGCACTGTGCTTCTCTCTTCATAAAATCTTGAATGCACCAACAAATTTTGCCCCCAAGGAGCTCTTCATGTCATTACCCCATCAATGTTTCATAACAGGAATGTAGCATATTTCATTCTTCTCAGATGATCACTACTCTATTAAAAAAAAGGTGCAATACGTGAGAGAACTGAAATTATGGATCAGTGCATGACATGTACTATTAAGGGTAAACAACAGCTTACTTAGATTGCAGTGTCTCTGATTCCTCTTTCTCCTGTTTCTCGCTGAGCTCTCTCACTACGCCTAGCAGACGCTCATTCTGCTGCTGAAGCTCTTCAACAGACCTGTCAAAATCATACAAACGAACAAATAAGCAACGACAAAATAGAGTTAAATACATAAACTGACAGGCAATGTCACACTGTATGCAATAGGTGATAAGGTAAATTGTTCCTTCGTTACCGTCTATATATTGTTTCGACTTTTGGCTTTCTGTTCATTCATGTGATTTTACTCTGAGTGCATGTTGATAAGCTTAGGTATGTCTGTCTTCAGTGCTATTTTCCGAAAGATTGATATACATTATCTTTCTCTTTCTTCTTACCTGAAAGAGACGAGTGTATCTGAGATGACTTGAGATGAGCTGGAGATATCGCTGGAAGAAACATCCATCTCATCAGGGGCTTGGATGGGGCCTCCTCTGGCCTCAGCTACCTCCCTAACCAGTACACGTACCTGAAGCAAACAATCATTTGTCGTATGTTTGATATTACTCTCAAGAACAGTCTTACAACATATTCTCAGGCAGCAAGTGCTTGGCAGTCAGTTCCTGGAACTAACTAGATTCCTGACTTCAAAAACAGACCAAACACTATGTTCTTTATCCTCCTCCTAATTCTAACCCCAAATAAAATATTACATCCCTTCAATGAATAATCATGAGCATTCCAGAAATGTGATCGGTCAATTGGTGCTCACAGGGTTAAAAATGATTACACTAGCTCCGAATAGTTTCTACTATTTTCTCCTGGGCAGCACTGTGCATGCTCTATTTACTAATTTCTCCCTAGGCACTATCGCGCATGCTCAGTGCTCATTGACAAAAACATCTGATTCAATTCAAACACGCAGACAATCCGCTGAGCGAGTCATAGGCCTATACGGACTTAGTAGCTGGGCAAGTAACCAGCTATCCCCGATGCTCGATCCAGATCAGCTGGCTAACTATCGGTTAAGAATAAGTTGTAAGGAAGAGATAAGAAACAAATATACCAAGCATTAAGTTACAGTGGAATTGTATATCTTCAGAGGAACTGGTAAAAGTCACTATTTTTTCTCAGATAAATCATTTCCACTATACTTTGTCATAGCTTGGTATATTTGTATACTATCTCTCATCCTGTATCCTTGACGTAATAACAAAAGAGAAATTGTTGCCAGAGCAAGTTTCTAATCTAACTTGAACGTGAAACACCTTCCCATCTCCATTTTCCCAAACTAAACAATTATGGTGTTTTTTACCTGAAAACACTCATTTCAAATCTTCTATCGACATTTTCTGCCATACACCTTTCACTCAATCTTTTTTTTACTTGACAATAAAGAAATACTGTTTACCTGTTGTCCAAGATCTCCATTCTTGTGTTTTAGCCTGGTGTTCTCTCGCCCTAGGTGGCTCACTCTACGCTCGGAATCATCTAAGTTGATTCTCAGCTGCTCTCCCTCCTACAAACCAGAAAATGATGATTTGAAATACAAATTTTTAAAAGCTATCAGAAAAGCTCCATACTGAGAAAATGTGCATCAAAATAATCAAGAACGGATATCATAGCATAATTATACACTGGGATTATGTACAGATCTGCCGAATATAAACAAATTATCACAAACTTGCTGAAAACCGAATTAGCTACCGATCTCCAACACAGATATGTACACATGGGACAACACTGCAAGAACAAAAGAGAGAACAAGAGGGCATCAGTAGTATCCTAGTACACCAGGAGGTTACAAGCCATGATGATGATGATGATGATGGAATAATGAAATGGGATTACCAATATGGCTTCAAATATGATGAAGGGCTTACCAACATGGCTGCCTCCAGTTTAGATGATAACTGGCTGACAGTTCCCAAAGCTTGCTCATAGTCCTCTCTCTGCTTCTGAAGAACAGGTGCCTTCTCCTCTATCTCCTAATGATTTACAAAAAGATATCTCCAAGTAATATGTTCGTCAAAGATAAACTGGAATTCTGGTCATGTGATCATAATGTGAAAGAAACTTCCAAAGCAACTGGGAGAGTTAGATAGTTGTATATAAACACAGGTGTCGAGTGCGAGATTTCAAGACTGTTGAATTGATAAGAAATTCACTTACACTTACTCGCCCCAAAAGGTACTTGGCTACTTGCACAGCACAAAGAAATTAGTGCATAGGACACAAATCTAACATGAATGTTACCCCCAAACTCTTCAGCTTTTTCTTGTCATATTTCCAATATTAGGGCATTTGTAGAGCAATCCTTTCTAGGGGACATTTTCACTATGATATTCTTCCTGACATGGAAAGAATGAGAAAGCTCACAAATTATTTTTTATCTTTCCCAAAAGTCAAGCTTCACTTTACAGGGGATACCCAATGCTAAAACAGTGTTAGTTCATTTAAAAGAGTATGGTTTTATTAGCAGAAAATCATCTGCCTAAAGTTTTTTTAAAAGTCGTGTTGCCAAGGAAACCCCGAAATGTGGTAAGATTTCAGGATATCTTGGACTCTCAGCTGTAATCCAGTTTCAACTGGGTACCCACTTTGACGTCATACCTTGTCGCCCACTTTTAGCAAAATGCGAGCAAGGTATAATACATCTTGTACAGTATAGCGCGAAGCTGGGTACCCACTTTGACGTCATACCTCATACTCAAATTTTTGGTCAGCTCTAGACTTTTTATGAGAAAATTGCCAAAATTCATTGATTTCGATTGAAAAATCACCATATCTTAAATGTTATTCTTCTTATAATTCTATTCTCGATCATATATCCAAAAAAAATTACCATTATGTAAACACTTCAACAAGGAAGTGTTCTATCCAAAGTTCATTTGAATTATACACGTACAGTCTTTATCAAAATGTGGAATGCATTCTTATCATCTCAAAATCATGTGACTCCTGTATATAGAAAAATTAGGAAAAGAAAAATGGTGCTTACAGCTAAAATCTGATCCATGTACATATTGAGTCTTTGGTTTTCTTGTTTCTCCATCATAAGCTCATCAGAGGTCTTCACATACTGGCTGTAGATCTGCAGAATATAAAAAAATCATCATTAAAGGCATTGGTTAACATTGTCATGATTTACTTGAAAATGGGATAAACATGAGGGTTATAATGTAAAAATACCAGCCTGAAAGTTTCAAAGTGTAATATCCACAGGAAGTATTTTTAAAAACAAAAAATGTGAACCAATGTTTGAAAAATATACGAGTGTCGGTTGCTCAGAATAGACATAAGGAGTGCGCATGCGCGTATGACTCACCTTACCGTACTGTGTGTATTGGCGAATCATGCGGCAGGAGGCACATAACCGCATTTTCAAATTCAAGCAAAGTGGTCCTCTTAGTGATTGTCTCGTGAGACGAAGGATAATAAAATCGCCGTTTGCGTCTAACTTACACTTTTTCATTCCAAATTATGGTTGGTTTCAGGGTTTTTGAGTACAAATAAAAGTACTCATACACATGTTTCACCTTAGTTTGAGAATTTTTTAAATCAGCTACTCACAAAGTTAGCCAATACCTTTAATAAAAAAAAATATGTGCATAAGAGTAATGATGATGACAGCAATGCAAATTATCTTGAGATGTCACCCCCAGGTCGGCATTGGTGTAGAAAATGTACAAAGAACCAAGCAGCGAGGTGAGTTCAGTGACTGCACAGGTTCCAGAATAGATACTTATATTTTCAGACTCTGTTTGCATTATTCTACTGTGATGGACAAGATTTCAGTTAAAATCAGAGGCATCCTGTTCCATGGGCACCAATCAGGGGGGAGGCAGGGGAACAGCCCCCCCCAACAAAAATTTAGGATGAGGGACACAATATGGTATGTGCCCCCCCCCCCCAAAAAAATAAGCTGATGACCTTTTTTTTTTGGGGGGGGGTGTATGGGTGTTTGTGTGTGTATGTCTCCCTCTAAATTTTATTTCATGTCTCCCCAAAACTTTTGAGAGTGCCCCCCATATATAATGAATTGATGCCCCTGCCTGTCCCAAAGTTTGAGAGAAGAAGAGCAAGGGACTCATTGGTATAAATACTCACACATGGGAAAACATATTATGACCTTACTGTAAAATCAGAAAATCAATTTCTACATGTGACTTTCACAGAATGTTAAAACTGACAATTTCTCTTACATAAATATCATAATGGAAATATTGGATATACATGTATCAAGCCAACATGAAGGAGTGTAGATTGGTGAAGATACTGTACCTCTGTGAGAGTCATGCCGGACTTGATGAATGAACTGGCAGCAGCGGCTGTAGGACATAGATTACTCAGCTCTTCATCAGACATGGGAGCCACACCTGAAAAGAGAACAAAGACATGTTGAATATGAAGAGAGAAGAAATACAGGTCAAAGATGGAGATGGGAGAGAGCAACAGAGAGAAGAAAGGGGGAGAGAGAGAGAGAGAGAGAAAGAGAGAGAGAGAGAGAGAAAGAGCGAGAGAGAGAGAGAGAGAGAGAGAGAGAGAAAGAGAGAGAGAGAGAGAGAAAGAGAGAGAGAGGAAAACTCACAAACTATCAGAGCAACTAGAACATGCAGTTAAAGCCTCCTCTGGCTCCAGGCAGATGAAATGGTGTCTTGTGTTTCCTGAAAACTATACTCAGACAAAACTACTATTTCACTAGTTAATGCACATTTCATGGCCCAGTCTAAGATCCTATGAAATCATTCTTTAGTTTAAAAAAAACAAAAACAAAACAAAACAAACAAAAACAAACAAACAAACAAAAAAAAAACAGTAGAATGATAATACTTGTACATTCATCTGTAATGTGTGGAATATCAAATTATGTCATTGGATATTCAGGAAAGCTGCCAATTTACCTCTCTTGCGGGCTGCATCAAGAAGATCATTGGCATCTTCCAGTTCTCTCTGTAGTTTATTTATCTTGTCATCTGAAAATGAAGAAGGATAAAGGGTCAAAGGTTAAAGATGGTAAGGCAGAAATGTCTTTATCTGACAACAACCAACCCCACCAAAGAAAATTGTTCGTCCTGTGATATGTGGCAATGGCTGACAGATTTAAAGGGGGTACCCAATGCTGAAACAATGTTAGTTCATTGAAAAGAGCATGATTTTATTAGCAGAAAATCATCTGCCTAAAGTTTTTTAAAAAGTCATGTTGCCAAGGAAACCCCCAAATGTGGTAAGATTTCAGGATATTTTTGACCCCTCAGCTGTGATCCAGTTTCAACTGGGTACCTACTTTGACGTCAAAATGACGTCAAAGGTGGGTACCTTGTCGCGCACTTCTAGCAAAATGCGCGCAACGTATAATACATATTGTACAGTCTAGCACGTAGCAAAACTGCAATGCGCGAAGCTGGGTACCCACTTTTACGTCATAACTCATACTCAAATACTTTGGTCAACTCTTGACTTTTTATGAGAAAATTAGGCAAAATGCATTGATTTTGATTGAAAATCATCAAATTTTTAATGTTATTCTTCTTAGAATTCTGTTCTCGATCATATATCAAAAAAAAAAATTACCATTGTGTAATCACTTTAAGGTTCATTCAGATATTCAGCAGCAAATCCCTACATTTTTGTTAGTGTTCACATATGGGGCGGTAAACAGCGCCACTTATGATAATAAGATGTGCATTAACGCGCTAATGCTCAAAATAAAAGACGGTCTTGCCAAAAGTTGCGTAGACAAACTTGTGACATTACATTCTGCGCTAAGTTTATAAGATTATTATGATCAATTTACTGAAATCGCATAGGAGAAGTAAAATGACTGGCTCACAGATTTATCACCTAGAAAATATCATCTTGCTAGCAGTGTCCCCAAAAATGTACAGAGGAAACAAGTGTTGGCCACTGGTCACACTTTAAAATATTCTGAGCAGAGGGAAGTATATCTTACTCATTTCTTTCTCCTTGGCCGTATGACTACTCTCTTGCTCTTTCAAGCTGGTCTCCATTTCACTGGTGGCTTCAGTGGCTTGCTTCAGGAGACCTCGCAGTTCCTCGACGGCAGTGATCAGTTCCTTCACACGGGATTCTGCCTCGTCACCAGCACGCTGGAAGACCAGGGAGAAGAAACCCCGTCAAAAATAGTGATAAAACTGCAATCTTCACCAGAAAATATGATACCGGAAGCAGAAAAGTTTGCAAATTCTCAATTACACTGCAAAGTAATAGGAATGCTGGGGGAGTGGATAAAGATCATACTTGGGTGCAGGCTTGAAATCCTGAGACCAGGGGAGCGTTTCATGAAAAGTTTTGTCAGTGAAAATCACCGACAAATGTTATAAGCTACTGAAAATCCTCGCATCTGATTGGTTGAAAGCAAATTAGTCAGTGAAAATCACCGAAAAAACTCTTCATGAAATGCTCCCCTGATGGTAAGAAAATGGTAGAGCACTCTGAAGTATTGATGTAATGTGCCATACAGATGAAAAACTATCATGAAATATTTGAAGTTGGTGTAGAGGCATGTTTTTATAAAAACATGTTGGTTACCCATGTTATATCAACTAGCAAAGTAATCCAACCCTTACATCAATTATTAAGTTTTGTTTGGTTTGTTTTACCTGACTGCTAAGAAAGCATGGTTGCTGGTAAGTAAGCAATCAGAGGACAGATGGCTTTAAGTCCTCTCTGAGGGACCTGGTAATGAGGTTTAATGCCTTAACCCATTCATGACAGAGGGTCCACATTATGTGGTTTGGCCTAATAACTTTTGATGCAAAGCCCTAAAAATCATACCAAATACATGAGCAGAAAGAGCAAAAAATTCTACACTTACTGTGCACATTTTTGTTGCATCAATATTTGTTGTTTGATGCTGAACTTTTTTTAAAGGAAAATAAGCATTAAAATCCTTAAATTGGCAATGCAATGAAAATGTTAAAATTACTGTTTTTCCCTGCAAATTGGCAACTTTATGACTTCTCATCATACATTCTGTCAATTTATATTTATTTCAGATACATGATGTTTTATAAGAAAAATGTAGCAATAAAAGAAAAATGTTGGTGTTGCCAATTTGAAGAATAAAAGCTGATCAAATCAGGCTTTAAATAATTCCTGTCACGAATGGGTTAACAAAGGGCACTAGCGCATTGACTTGGTTTTGAAGTTGAACCAGGGTCACTGGATTAGGAGACCATTGCTCTACCAAATGAGCTATAGCACCTCCTTAAAGAACGAACAAGTGTCATATCCGTTCTTTATTCTTACCTTGTACAGGTTAGCTAGCTTGTTCTGAGCCTGAATCTCTGCTTGGAACTGCTCCTCATTTTGAGAAATCACATTCAAACCCTATATAATGAAAAACACATCAAGGGGATGAACTAATTAAAACATTCCCTACACAGAATACATAAAAACAATAAATTTTTATCTATTTAGCACATATTAATTAATATGTTACCCTCTATGCACTTTACGTAAAGAGTAATTTACATCTACATATGAAAGATAACACTACTTGAACACTGACATTTCTAATATAACAATACTCTAAGAAAAGGTCTTTGATAATCAATATTCTTTGAATTGGCATTGTGCAGCATGAGTCCACTGACTCGAGTGAAAGAGAACATCCAGAATGTGATGCTTGGTTTCTAAGAACTGTCAATAAAAAGTAGAGATGCACACTGACCAAAAAGAAAATGGGACTATAATTAAAACTTTGCCAAGTGACCCATAAGAAGAAGGAAAGGCTTTTTTTCCCTGCTGCTTCTGCTTAACGTTCACCACACCTTTACTACAGTGCAAGTGTTTTGCACCTCTTTCAGAAGAGTCAACATAGCTGTGTAGAATAGATTACAACTACAAATGAACAATCTCTCCTATTTCTTTGTTTTTCATTTACAGTTAATTCAACCTTTATCACCCAGGGGCTACATTTGTAAAAAAGAAAAACTTGTATGCATTTAACATTATTCAAAGGAAAATTGAAAAATTGAGATGTTGATTATGTCACGTACAGATCAAAAAGAATGTTAGACCTGCCTACCTCTTTAACTTGTGCACCGAGTTCTTCAATCCTCTTGGCTTGGTCCTGGGTCACTTTCCTCAGGTTTTCTGCCGCATCTTGGGCATGTTTACACTCGTCAGATTTATCGTTCAACTGGCTCTGGAGCTGCAAGATCTGGTTGGACTGATATCAGAGAAAAGAAATCTTTGATTTGAGGATATCATCAAACTTTTGTGAATGCAAATGTTCAAAAGACTAATTATTCTTACAGTATGTTACAAGTGATGGAAACCTAAAATATGTGACATATGACAATGATATGCAATTGCTTGAAATTGCTACTAACATGATGGTATAACTGGAAGACTATTTCAGTCAGTCATGGTTCTCTGCAGCCCATAACACCCATGGTTCCAATACCATGCGTACAGGATTTCAGACAAGGAAGAACCATGTGTGAAATTGCTGCACCATGCGTGGCAACAAGGGTAGAAAAATATTGGAGTATATATTCCTAACATGAATGATAAATGCCACAGATTGTTTTGTTTTTTGGCAATGTATTTGTGCTATTATGCCATTAGTAGACAACTCCTGCTCACCAAGAAGCATTTTTCATCCTTTTGCTATAGCATATACTGCCGCCACACCTAACTTTACGCGTTATTCCTTAACACTTCCGCGCTTTACGCAGAGGGGGAACTGTGGGTGGATTATTTTCTAGTGAGAACACTCAGTGTATAAAAAATACTGCTATCAATATTAACATTATTCTTCATGAAAATAAAAAGTGATTTTTCCCTTCCTTTTTTGAGTAACCCATCTTAAAGTTTCCTTTCATCTAGTAACCTCTCTCCCAAATCATCTACTGATCATCATCCTCTTCCTTTCTTTCTACTTTACTTCACTATTTTAAAAAATCTAATTCTTCTCATATTTTTCAAAGTTAACAAAAACTTTATCCATTCTCAGTGTTGTCACTACGGTGGTAGGCGCTGGTCGGAACTTTCCACCACTCGAAAATTTGAACGGCATTCGATGCAATCACATCTACCTGCCCGGTACTAATTCCCCACAACGGAAAAAGAAAAAAATACTATGATTTTGACCTACAAACAGTCGACAGTGGATGAAGGCAGCAGCTTCAATGAAAAAAATTTATGTATGCATAAACAATTTACATGAAGCCTGCGAAGAATTTCTCCGGGACGAATTTCCCTGGGCTATTCCAGCTATGAGCTGATTTGCACATGTTCGGGTTTTGAGACAACTAGCCCTTAACTAGCTCAACGTCAAATAAATCGGCCCTTGTGTAGGCGTCGGGCGATTAAATTTCCACCACAAAGTCCTTGGTGACAACCTTGTCCATTCCTAATGTCCACTGCTCTACTGATCCATCTTCTACTTTTAAATCTTCCCCTTTTGCCTTCCTTTCTTCCTTTGCATAATCCAATCATTCATTCCTTCTCACCTTTTCTTTCCTGAGAGTGAGCACCTCATTGGTCTTCTTCTCCAGCTCTCCTTGCAGGAAGCCATTCTGTGAGGTCAAGCCCTGGATCTCTTGCTGGAGACGCTTCTCTCGATACTAATGGTAAAAAGATGAGGCATTAGAAAGCAGTAAGTGCAAGAGGACAATTTTTCTGATATGGACACCTCAACATACAGCTTACTATACTGCAATTCATCCTCCCATATCTTTATGAATGCTAGCATGTGCTTGCATTTGAACCTATACTTATAAGCAATAGCTGTTTTTAAAAATGAATTTGGCCTGTTCTCTTACTAACCTTCCATGAGACATCTTCGTTCTCCAGCTCATCCACTCTCATCTGCATTTGTGTCTTAGCAGCATTTGCCGCAGCAAACTTCTGGGACATACTGTTCCATTCCTCTGCAAATATAAAGTGGTAATTAATCCGATTTTAGATTACAAATGACAATTTATCAAGTAAAAGGCAAGGATATCGATGCTACATGTACATGTAGATGATTGTACTTATTTTAGCTTTTGATGAGACCACACATGGGCAATTCCAGCGTAACGGACCTGACAATGCGACAGATTTTTGCGCTTTCAAAGTATTACACTTTAGAATGTGCAGTATCCAAACAGTTCTTGCTGAGTTTAACAGACACATAAAACTATCAGTTACACACATAATGAATTTCACAAGATTTTATAGAACGGATGTTGAGAAAATGGTCATGTTTCATGAACTCGCCTCCGAAAAAGGGTGGTGCTGTTACATTTTGTGCTTTCAAACTGAAGTATTTCTTGATTTTTATCAGAACCATTAAGGCTACCATAATAAGTTTGTTATCATCTTAAAGCTATATTAATATCCTATTAGTCTGTTATGTTTCACAGCTATAGGTAATATATAACTTGAAAAAGCCTTTTATATTTGGAAGGCCAGGGGTGGTGCCGGAAGCGGCGCAGCATGTAGAAAATGAATGGGAAAATTCAAATTTCAGTGTATTTTTTGGAAAAATGTTGATATTTTTGTCAAAACTTGTCATATGATTTCAAATGTTGTACCAAATTAAAGCTAATATACTCCTCTTTACTGTTCTATGATTGAAAAGTGAGTTTAGCTAAGCAATGGTAGTTTGAAAAATTGAAATACTTGGAATTTTAGGTCAAAATTGGCACTGACTGTACAAAGTCAATACGGAACTTATATTTTTCAATAGTGTTGGGAAGATGTCATTATTTTCGTCAAAACTTGCAATAAGGCTTCACTTATGGTTCTAAATCAAAGCCATTATATTCAACTGTACTATCTTATGACTGAAAAATAGACATCGTTTTTATGAATACATTATAGAACACTTAATATACAGTGGCTCATAAAAATGTCTGATATTTTTGGCAAAAATTCTAATGATTTTTTTTTAGTTACTACATGATAATAAACCCAAG
>CM057164.1:22725313-22784126 GCA_029962745.1 Echinometra lucunter
CCCCGAACACTCCCGGTCTCCCGATCGCGCAGCCCCGATGTCTGTGCTTTTTGCGCGAATGTAGTAGGCTGTAGTGTAGTGTAGTACAGCCCAGCTAGAATCTATATCAATATGAAGTTAGGTAGGCCGATCGCGGAAAGATTGCATGAATGAGTGATTTTGTGATTTGAATGAGAAGTTTCTAAATGAAAACATGAATTCAATTTTTATGACTAGAAACTTAGACCCGGATACTGTGGCGGATTGAAATGGGGAGGCGCCAGCAGCGATGGAGTGGACTGTGGAGCCACTGAATTGGTGTGGGAGGGGGTATCTCCCCACAAGGACTTAAAAAAAAAAAATTAAAAAAAAAAATCATGTGCAAAAGTTGCATTTTGAGAGCAATTTTAGAGAAAAACCATTGTCCAGGAGTAAAAATTGAAAAAATTACAAAAGGGAAATATTAAAAGGGGGGGGGGGGGGGGCGCACTCTTGGCGCCTCTGCCTGGATTCACCACTGTACTATCTTTTCATTGATCCTTGTTTAGTTGTTATCCCTATGTATCTGATAAACAGTAGTGATATGAAGACATTTTCAAGAAGATGCAGAGTAGCAAGTATGTTTCCATAAAAATTGATGCCCAACATTAACTACCAGAGACTCCAACTCTCCCATTTTCGGCGGGAGATCTCCCACTTTGAGTCCATTTTCACAAAATATCCTGCTCTCCCGCTTGAGTTTGAATTTCTCCAGCCCTAGCTGTGTTTCTCCTTTTTTCTCCCACCCAACCACCTTTTGGGAAAAAATGAATCTGAATCATTGGATTTTACCTCATGTTCAAAAGTAAGCCTAAGATAGCACCAGACAGCTTCTTTAACCCTAGTAAAAGTGGCCTCCGGCCAAGGCGGCCGTAAGGAATTTTGTGCTTTGCACTGGTGATGTGGGATACGCGCACATTGAGTCAGAATCTCCCGCTTAAGAGGTGCTTGGGGTTGGAGTCTCTGAACTACACACAAGGGTGATCACAAATTACTCAAAAAAGATGTTACTGATAATGAAAATAATAATAATAATAATAATAATGATAATGATAATGATAATGATAATGATAATGATAATGATAATGATAATGATAATAATGATAATGATAATGATAATGATAATGATAATAATAATAATAATAATAATAGTAATGATGATGATAATAGAGACAGGTATTATACATGAGCAAAAAAGTGTGTATTTTCTGTATTATGATTTTAACAAACTTGGAAAGTTAAGCACCTTCATTTTTTGGTAAATACGTTTCTTGCATTTTTGAGATTTGGACGATTTTTGTACTTTTTTGGAATATAATGTAAGAATCATATTCATTACCTTGTCCAATATACTTTTGTCATTATTATTGTTACTACCATTAATACTGTTATTATTCTGTTATTATTATTTTCATTATCATTAACTGTTTCAAGTACATGTAATTGTTATCAATTATTTGATGAATGAAATTTATCTGATTTTATTTTTTTTTCTCGTAGATACCTTGCATGCAGTGCAATGGAACCTCTGTATCCGGTTTGATGTCAATATGCACATACTTAGCCACCACAGCAGGGATGGCTGAGCTAGTTGGCAAGGATGCCAAGTCTAGAGCTCTGGTTGGTCAATGGCTGGAGTATAGGGTGACAGAGGTCGACAGGTGTCAAGGAGATAAAGATGATGCTAATATTTTCAAGGTATAATTATTCTGAATTTTCTGAAATACATATTTGCCCTGTTCTTGAAAAGAAGTGCACTTATGTTGTTTATGGGAATATAAAACTCGCAAAACAAATATTTTCTGGGCAGTTGTTGGAACAGTGATCAACATTTAACAAAGGTGAGAAAGGAATATTGATTTGAGTAAGAATGATAGGAATTCTTATAGTACCTGGGTGTAATCAACCTTAAAATCATAACTTGAAGAACGATTTCAAAGGATTTCCTTGAAGTTACTAATCACATAGGCCGGAATTCACAAAGGTGGTTTAAATTAGTCCATGGTTTAGGCAAATTTTGTGCTGTAGGTGCGCTTGATTTAGCGCGTACACTAAGAAAGGTCCAATGATAAACACGCGCGTGTGGCAAAGGGCGCCAAATTTACGCTTGTTACCATGGTTTAGACCACGGTTTATGTAAATTAATGCTTGTTGCCATGGTTTAGACCACGGTTTATGTAAATTAATCTAAGCATGAATTTACATAAACCGTGGTCTAAACCATGGCAACAAGCGTAAATCTAGCGCCCTTTGCCAAACGCGCGCGTTTATAATTGGACCTATCTTAGTGTACGCGCTAAATCAAGCGCACTTGTACCCCCAAATTTGCCTAAACCATGGACTAAATTTAAACCACCTTTGTGAATTCCAGCCATAAAATTTGACTTCCATCCTCCATAACTAATTTGCCAGCAAGTATTTTTTTCTTGAAGCTTCAGTTGTACCATGAAAATTAAGTCTTAAGATTGTGATTTGGAATATTTTGATAAATGAGGCTGACATATGAAGAATTTGTGAGATCTCAAAAGAATTATTTGCCAACTTTATCAACAGAACTATTAATCTGAATATGGAATAGAAAGTTTAGGGCAAGAATAGTAGCAGAAAAATTCTAAACATGATATCTAGAACTGTTTGTCAGTATTCTTGTATTCTTTTTTTTTTAATCACAGGAGCTGAATTCTTATCTTTCAACACAAACCTATTTTGTTGGTCAACGATTCAGTCTAGCTGATTTACTTCTGTACTATGGCCTTCATGCTAAAGTTGTAAGTACATGTATATATTTTTCAAATGATGTGGATTATACTCTGTTTCGGGAAATTTAAAGCAACTAGTGAGGTAGACCAGTCAATGTGTGTGCATGCGCAGACATGAATTGCGGCATTTACGGAATCAATCAGCCTTTCATGGGAGGTTCCAGGGTATTTTGATTTGGGGGGAGGGGGGCAAGATGACCCATAGGTGAGTTCATTTATGGTTTAAATGAACTAATAGGGGTATTATATAGTTAAATGATCCAACCTTCTTTTTTCCCATACTGTTCTTTCTTCTTTCTCCTCTTTTTCTCCTTTTTTGGTCACTTGAAAAATAATGGGGGGGGGGGGGGGGAGGCAGTCGCCCCCTGCCCCGCTTGCAGCGCCTCCCCTGCAGCCATTAGATTCCCCAAATGCCCTATTTGTGTGGTCTAATGTTATTCTTTACATTCTTCAAACCTCGTAACATTTCGCCCCTTGAATTCAAGGTTAAGATATTTCGGGGTTGTTTCATGCATGCTAGCTTTACACAAATTATTTTTAGCTGATTGCCTTGTTTGGTACATGCATGCTTTAAGTCTTCTATAGACCAATTTCACAACGCAAGAGGGCAGCAGACTGTTCGACACAGTTCGACATACTGCGGTGGGCGCTCCAACTTTTACAGTACACAAGTCAATAGCGCGTTATGTACATTCGTTCGATTTTTTGTCTATTTTGACCAGTATATGCAGAATTTATTTTAATATTTGCAATGAGAAATTATCAGGGAAGTTCAGGTCGCAGCTGTGCGGTGCTCAAATGTCACAAGAATTGGAGAAAGTTCAAAAATTGGAAGCTAACTGAGTGCGAAATTCACTCGCTTTTGACTCATGAAGCCTGTTTGTGTGAGAAGCCGTACTCCCCGCACAGGTTTCCGTAAGCAATGTGAAGGAATTCGTCGCCAGTGAGTAAAAACATCAAGAGAAAGGACTTTGAAGTCAAGAAACATTATTATTACGTACTTTGGCGTAAAATTTAATGAGTGAAAACATGACTTTGTAAACAGGGTAAGATTTAGGGCTCCCGTTTACTACAGCTGCTATGCTGCAATCGAACTTTTAATGACAAAACTAAAGTTGAAAAACCATTGAAAGTACAAAAATACATCATACCTTCATCCGTCAGATATGAATATTGTCTTACCTCATCTACCCATGTATCCACGCTTTATTTCATTGATCTAGAATAAAGTAAATGGAACAATATCGGGGCATATCTCATATCGTACATTCATTTTGTACACAGAGCCAATTGCGGTCAGCGCGCTTGCCCACCGCAGCAATGGCGTCGCCGATAAAGGGCCAAATACATAAACCGGAGGTGAAATTGGTCTATATCAAAAATTTCTTTTTAATGGATCATTTTGCACTGCAATAAAGACACTAAGACAGAAGATTTGTTGATAAATTTGGTGTAAATTTTGATGCTTGCAACTTGCAAAGATATAAAGGTATGATTATTATTATACTGTTGTAGCCTTGATATGATGTTTTGGGAATTGATATGAATGGGAAAATTGATCAATGTATATTCTGTAATGGCTGCATTGCTAAAGCCACAATAATAGTGGAGCGCAAGGAGCATCAATTCTGACGGACATGAGCGCTATACAAAAACCCACTATTATGTATGACTGCTCTTGATTTTACCACAGAATGGTCTTACGTATCACGAGAAGGAGAAATACATGCACTTATCAAGATGGTTTGATCATGTAAGTATATAAGGAGATTTGTATCTGTATTTCCAGATATTCGAATTTTCTCTCACTTGTTTTCTTTGTTGTATATCTTATACATGCATGCATGTAATTACCAACTGATATATGAAACTACTGTGTGAATGCATTTGATTTTTATGATAAACAAAGAAAGGAAAACAATAAAGATCTGTATCATTCTAGGAAAACAAATTTTGTGGAAAGAAAAAAAAATTATGAAAAAATGTTGTTCTTTTTATTTGCCCGTTAATTATATGGATGCGTATTTTCTTCATTTCTGCACAGGTTCAGAGACTTCCCAACACCAGGCAACACTTGACTGAGGTGCCCTTCTCACTCAATAGACTTTATGCTGGCTTTCTACCACATTGATACCAACCCACCCCACCTAAAGGGGAAGTCTAATTCTTTCGCCAATACTTTATTCTCTTTCATTTTCCTGATGTTGAAACTTCATAGGTGTGCAATTACCTCTACAAGATATATTTTCCTTCGAAATGCACAAATTTTCAAGATGCACACTTTGATAAAGTTTCAGGTACATGTGTGTAAATAATAAATTCTATTCTGCATGCCCTCTGACATTCGTAGATAAAGCTATTTGTCTCAACGATTCTGTAAGGATAAGAATGTCTGCAACCAGGCCTACATGTAACTGTTCCTTCTTATCAACTGAGCCTGCATCTAAGCAAAACATACATCTATACTTGTACCTATTCTCAAAGCAGTGCTACGTGTAGGTCATCTGGCTCTAGTATGGATTTTTTTAAATGATCGGATAGCTACAAAGATGATAATATTGGGAAAATGGAAGTTAATGTGCATTGGTATACATTGATAAAAGAATGACAAGATGTAGACTTGGCCTTTGATTTCATGTAACCCACAGGCAACAGAGGGTCCACATTGTGTGTTTTGACCCATTAACTTTTGATGCACAGTCCTAAAAACCTACCAGATACATCCATGGGCAGAAAGAGCAAAATATTCCAAACATTCTCTTCCCATTTAGGTTGTGTCGGTATTGCCGTTTGATGCTGAAAGTATTTGAAAAGAAAATAAGCATTAAAATCCTTATATTGGCAATCCAATGGAAAGTTCAGAATCACTGTTTTCATGCAAATTGGCAACAAACATGTTAACTTCTTAGCATACTTTCTGTCAGTGTAATTCAGAATTTCCGATAAATGACTTTTTATTTAAAATGTAAATGTAGCAGTAAAAGAAAACCACTGGTGTTGCCAATTTGAAGAAGAAAGGCTGATCAAATAATGCTTCAAATAATTCCTGTCATGAATATGTTAATCTGAGGTACATGTATATGTACCTCAAGATGAAGAAGTAGAAGTACAGCAACAATACCACCAGTTATCTAAGCAAGAAACCATCTTGTTTGATAAAGTAACAAGAAAGGATGATGGAATTGTATTTCATGACTAATTGATTCGTGTGCTTTGCATAGAATACTGTGCAAAGTTCTTAGGAAGAAGTGTGCATATCTGCCTCAAGAAATCTACAACTGATGCCATCTTACATGTATATGATTTAAAACGATGTGATTATCTAATTTATTGGTAGTTCGATATTTCTCAGCATCATTATGGACTTACTTCATCAAAAACTGGAAATAGAAGTCATAAATTTTAAAGACATTTCATGTTTGAGCTGTTGTTTCATTAAGACATTATTTCAAATGAAAGATTATAGGAGGTAATGTAGGTTATAACTTCTGATTGCCTTTGTGCAATGTCAATTGTGCAGCCTATCTGTTAATAACATAATGATACTTAGAAATATGATTTCTGTTAATTGGATTAGGAGTGCTCTAACTTCAGACGTAATGTATCGGTTAAGTAGAAATGGGTTTTTTCTTTTTATCACACTCGAGATGCATCTGAAGTGGTTAATTGAAGCCCCGTACAAAGTTTTAGAGAACTGTTCCAATATGATGATGTATTAGCATTCCACTGAATTAATTTTTGATGTGTTTAATAGTCATATTTTCTTTTTCAATCTTGAAATTTTGTCTTCCATGAAATACATTTCTATGCCTCTGCCGCAATGTGGCCGGAGGTATTATTTTACACTGTAACCAGGTTTGGCATAGCTAATCTTATGAATAAGAGTCCCAGGTGTCTTCTGCTCTAGTTTTGTATGCAGGTGGAGATGTTATGGTGTAGCGATTCATTCACTTGACTCTGGGTCAAAGGGTTTAGGGCAGGGGTGCTATCCTTTTTTAGCTTACGAGCCACAGCTGACAATTGGGATAACTTGGCAGGCTGCAGGTAGCCTTCTCCCCCCCCCCCTCACACACACACACACATAATAATAATTCTGCAGTTATTGCAAAAACAAACAAATAGCAAAATCAATCATTGGAGAAAGAAATCAATGTGATTTTTGTGGCTGCATTTGATGGACAAGTTGAGCGATGTATATTGTCGTTAATGTTATTAATGTAATGAGAGGGAATTAGAGGAGCTTTGTATCAATGGGCTGTACCACGTAACGAGACAATTATATTTATGTGAACGAATGAAAACGTATGGTAAGAGGAGAAAATGTGTGTCAGTGTTTTATCCATTTATATCACTGCTAGGTGTGCTGCATTTCATTTCTGAGGTATTTTTCAAATTATTTTTTCAATGCTCTGCGGGCCGCACCAGAAGAGCTTGCAGGCCGCATGCTGGCCACCCCTAGCTGGTTTGGGTTTGATTTACAGCTTTGTCATGACATCAATCCATGTTTAGCACCCTCCACTCGGGTGTACCATAAGTGGGTACTGGATATGCAAGAGCTCTTTATTTTTGGCTGTTGGGCTTTGACATGGATAATAGTCTTGCAACTTGAAGTGGCCTGAGACCCAAGTGCTTTATAAGAAGTCACCATTATTTTTCTTTTAAATGTCTTTGCCATTTCAAGTGCACGGACACAAGGTTCCCTTTAATGTTGTGTGTGTATAGCCTCCTTCCTTTGATGGGACTCAAAAGCTACTTGTATGGGTCTCGCTTTCGCCTTCCCATTCACTGGCTGTTTTGGAGGGCCGCTGGAGGGCCGGTGGGGGTATGATGGGCGCATTCTGTGTCTGCAAGCAGAAGCCCTGGCTCAGTTATAATCTGCTTGAACTTGTCAGGATGGCATTCTACCTTCAAAGTCAGACAACCATTTTGGGGGGTTGCTCTCAATCTCAGAGTTACAGGCCTCAATGAGACATATCCCCCCGGGCTCATATCCCATTGACTTGTACACTAAAAATGTTGCGTGGGGACATGCCGCCTCATAACACTATGAACATGTTGGACAAAGAAAGCGGACAAAATAAACAACCCCTCATTCTACCCTTCACAATGGTTCTGGTAGTCAAAAGAACATCCCGTCACTGCTGTTATCTAAAATATGTGGAACAGGTGTAACGTGCATATTAACCTGAAACTACCGATTAAACATAATAGCAGTGAAGGGATGTTCTTTTGACTACCAGAACCATTGTGAAGGGTAGAATGAGAGGTTGTTCATTTTGTCCACTTTCTTTGTCGGTCATGTTCATAGTGTAATCTGAACAAGCCTTTAGACTGCTGTGCCACATTAATCATGGCCTAATAAGAGAAATCACAGAGTTTGTTTTCATGCGACTGAAGCATTCATGAAATGTATCTGCCACATATGCAAACACAAGAGTCATTCCTAGAGAATGTTCATTGTATGCACTCCAGGTTCAACCTCCATGGTGAATGTAATGGAATTTTATCAATTGTTGTTACCCACCCCACAGATTTCCTCATTGTTCATGAATGAATAGAACACTCCTAGTACAGACTTGTTTACTCACATTTTGTATTCTGACTCGATACCTGATCTTTTCAACAAAAGTAGCTAGTATGTCCAATTACCTAAAATCCAAAACAATGATATTGGAAGGACTCCATAAAAATTGACCTTCGTATATTGATTTCATCAGGTTTTTAAATAATTCAACTCGGTTTGATTGTTCAAAAATTTTCATACCTCATAAGTGTAATGAATAATGAGTTTGTTATGAAAGTTTCCCCGTTTTAATTTTTAGGGGTGGTTTTTGTTGGTTGGCTGACCTGAATACAGTGATCTCACCTTTTTTTTTTTACCATTGTAATCCATTTTGTATACAGACTTCTTTTACACTGGTGTCCAAACAACAGTCTTATGTTTTTTCTCTCTTAAACATACAATGTATTCTTTTGTGTTAAATTTTGCATCAGAAGACTGGCATATAGATTATTAGTAATAGATATTTCTATTTTCTAGATTATTCAGTACCTGTTGGGTAGTTAATCTTATGGGTTTTTTTTTTCAATGTGGAGCTGTAAGCTAATATTTATGGTGATGGATGATGGCACTTGTATTCCAGATTTGTTACCATAAACTCTCAAGTGAAAAGTTCTGTTTACTTCTGTTGAATACTGGTATTCGTATCCTTGGGTCAATGGGAGATAGTCTTCAAGTACATGTATCTTGTCTTTATATTTCTATGAAACTATGTGGTAAAGAATATGAAGATACAGAATTATTCAATTAGATCTATATGCCTTTTTTTATTATCCCTGTTTTGTGGGTGTGTATTAAAAGAGAGTTATTGAGATATTGTAGTGGTAACACGAGGTAAATGGAGATTAACAGAAGAGAAAAATAGACAAACAGAAAAAAATACTTAGTAGATGGTAAAAATTGAAAATAAGGAGGGAGGGAGAGAGAGGGAGAGAGGGGGTGAGGAAGAACGACAGGCGTGAAGAAATACAGAGAAAAAAGAAAAGAGTGAAGGAAAGGAAGAAATTAAAGAGGGAAAGGAGAGTGAAAAAAAAAGTAAAGAAATCGGAGATTGAAAGAGGGACATCATACTACATAAGTAAAGAAAAAGGTGAAACAGAGAATTAGTGATGAAATAACTAATTATTTTATGCCCTTTTTCATAACCTATATCATAACCTCTTACAAAAGCTACACACAGTAGATGAAAAAATATTATAAAAAGTGGGTTTTATTCAAATATATGCCAGTCATGCAGCACTATATATAAATTTATTTAATACATGCAAATCCTCATGATATGGATCACATGTGATATGAAATTGTGAAGTAATGTAATAATTAAAGAACATTCTATGGCGACAGAATAGACGTACATTACACAACATGTGAAGTATAATTATTTCAATATTGTTGCAAACAACAAAAAAAAACTAAAGAGAAATTGATATTCACTATCACGCCGGAATTCACCTTGCATAATCCTCATAGTCTCACACTTCTTATATCACATGTCTTCTAGCGATACAACTGAAATTCCTTTTATTTTCAAAATGTCTGAAAAATAATGAAACAACAATCAAAATAGGGGACTGCCCTATGTTCTGACGATGTAATGTGGCGTGGCACCGGTAACTCGACGTGCGAGATAATCTAAATAAACGTACATGCATAACATGTACAGAATATAATGGACAACTATTAAGGTACTTGTATTATCTTTATCTACCAAAAATGACAAAGAAAAACAATTTGAATAAGCATCGTATGATATTTGAATACTTCCATAACAATATTTACTATCAAACTGTATGGACAGTATGTACATGAACTGCGTACTATGATATGGTTATCATTTCTAAACATCAACACACATTCAGCACAATTCTGTAACAGCAATAATGAACTTTTCAGTAAAGGTGAGAAATAATAACTATCTGCAAAAAAGGAAGATTCTTTCAAAATAAAAGAAAGGTGTTTGAATATAACAACAACAATCGTCAAAGTTATTAACCATCTTAGTTTATAGTAAGTGTATTTTCCGTTCTCGACACCGCCAGTTTTATCAGTGGAAGACATTTTGAAAGACTTAAGTAGTTGACGATGGAAACCATACATTTAAAGGAGAATGCAACCCAGACATCAGTATGCTTCCAGTGAATGAAGAAGAACAAGAAGAGTAGACAGTGAAAGTTTGAGGAAAATCGGACAATCTGTTCAATAGTTATGAACGTTCAAAGTTTAAGTAAATTCTTATTATGGAGATCCTTGAATTGGCAACTTTGCCAGCATCTGTGATGTCATCGTGCTCGTGGACAACTCTCAATTTATTTTGTACACAAAATTTAACATTTTCTTTATTTTCAAGAAAAATAAAAATTCTTTTGATCTATTCTTTGAGTATAACATGGCTTTATCAATTCTACAAGCATTTTGGGAAGAATCATGTTGATTCCTGACTTGAAATTTCATCTAAATCAATAGTTTTGAAAAATTTATGTACAAAATGAATTGAGAGTTGTCCATGATGACATCACAGATGCTGGCAAAGTTGCCAACTCAAGGATCCCCATAATAGGGATTTACTGAAACTTTCAACATTCATAACTCTTGAACCGATTGTTCCGATTTTGCTCAAACTTTCACTGTTTACTCTTCTTGTTCTGCATCTTTCACTAAGAGCACACTGATGCCTGGGTTGCATCTGCCTTATAAAACGGCCTTATTTGTCAATGAGCATCGCACTAGTCGGAGCACATGCAGACAAGGTTTCTTTTCTTAAACCATTACTACCGATATATTCAGCCCCAGAAGTAACTACTATTGTAGTTATTAAAATTTTGGCCAAGATGAGTCGCTATCATTATGCCTAAAGTCGCATCTCAAAGCTTTGGTCTATTTTTTTTTTCTGGAAAAACAAGAATCGCTTTGGATATATATGAAATGCAATTAACTTTTGAAAAGATGACAGATTTGATATGAATTACGAGGTCGTCAGTTTCTACTCCAGATGGCAAAGAGTAAATCCCGAAATGATAGTAATTTACGGACATTTCATTGCTACCTGTTGGGGGGGGGGGGGGGGAGGAACCGAAGCAAAAAATAAGAACAACAAAACGATTCGGTAAAAATGAACATATGGAAAAAAACAGTATTAATGATAGTAATAATAATGAAAATAGTAATCATCGTAAGAGCTTCTTGTATAGCGTTCATGTCCAGGTGCTCCATTATTACTATCATTACTCCGACTTTAGCCAAGCTGCCATAACGACGATCAATCATCTGAAGAATTAATTCCTGACAGGTCACCTGGGTCGAGTGTGGCAAATGTAGATTAATGCTTTACCAAAGGACATTAGTGCTGAACCAGGAATCACTGGCAAAAGTATTTGACATATTTTATACATAACTACACCCATCCTGCCTGCAAGATGAAATCACCCCGAATTCATTAAAACACATTTTCGATGAAAATAATAATACACCTACATCATCAAATCAAATCACTGGAACGAACTGTTTCAAAATATATATTTGAAAAATAAAACAATTGAAAATAACATCATGCATATTACTACTGAAACTGTAGTATTACTTAATATTTTCATGAATTACAAATCTACAATTCTCCTCAAAAATGATTTTACATACAAGAGAGTGTAGGAGAGGGAGAGAGAGAGAGAGAGAGAAAGAAAGAGACGGGAAAGGGGACGGGGAATAAAGAAACAAAATATGAGAAAACGTTTGATTTATTGATTCTGAATGACACATTGTATGTAAGTATATTTCAAGATTGGTAAAACCAGGAAACGAAAAAAAAAAAGTTGCAAACCTAATTATGAATATTTAACGTTTCAAAATGGGTAAAAAAAAACATCAACGAACTTGCAATAGAAAGACACAGTGAATATATAACTTGTGAATATTCGACCATTTAAGTACCATACAAAATGAAAGACTTCTAAATGAAACAATTATATAAGGACACCACAAGACCTTGCATATATCACAATAAATGCTCGTATGTTGTAAGATGACTAGGAAAGAATATATTTCGGCTTCGTAGATGAATTCTCGATAGTTCTGGCACTAAAATGTGACTAAGCTATATATTGTTGGAAAGATAATGATTTATATAAATAAGTACAAAAACTTTCAACATTAAGTATACACTTTGCCATTGTTTGTTTCATCACAGCGAAAAAGGAAAGAAAAGAAACACTGATAGAAAATTCGAACCTATGAACACCTAGTGAATGTATCACTATTATCTGAACACGCGGAAAAGCAGTTCCAGCACCTCTGCATTATATAACTTGTAATATTTCTAAAATTTGACTACGGTATCCGTTAAGAGAAATGCATTTACGTTTGTAAACATGGTATGCAAGCTCAAGGATAATGTTGTATAAGTACAATGAAAAAAAAATATTCTAGAATTTAAACAAGTCGGACGTGTCTCCATCTATCTGGAATTGAAATAAACTTATCTTGTTGCATATAGAATGCTTTTCGATTTCATGGTGATATTTCGATTTCTTTCAAAAAGGTGGAAAAGATAAAGAACCCTTCAAACTTCGAGCTGAAAATATATATTATTTAATATACCAACTAACGAAATTAAATGATGAATCTTTTCTTCCAGGGATGCCAAAGATAAAGCTATTAAAAGTTAACTTGATTTTCATTTTTAGGATCACTTTTTAAATGTGTTTATACCGTTTATGCTCTTAGAGAAATAAAGACTTTATTCAGAAAAAAATGAAAGGGACGACACACCCATCGACACTGTTTACAAGGGATCAAACAACAGAAATAATCACAAAATTCGCCGATTTCTTGCTTTTATATAAACAAACAAAAATACTAATACAAAAAAATCAAACGATTTTATGTAAATTACTTAACAAAGTGAAATACGCTCGCAAAGCACGTTACAACTTATATAAATGCTTTTTCAGTAGAAATATATATATAAATTATGTATAATGTCTTTGACACAAAAAACATAATTTTGTACAATGAAAGATTATTTCGAAAATGTGCATAAATTCGATCGCTTCCTTAAGCTCATTCAGTTGCTTAGTGCCATCTGGCGATGTTCATCCATCCATTGTGCAACATATCACAAAGTTTGTAAGTATTACAGTATACCAAAACACGATGTGATCGCATTCAAAGTTCACTATCCTCTCTTTCACTAGATAAAGACACTGGTACTAGCAGTAAATGTTCTCCGTGTCTTTTCAGACATATTTTGATCATCACGGCTGAGGGTAAACTGGATTTTATACAGTTCTCTGTAAGTTTTCATTATATCGCAAATGTCTATTTCTTAACCTTGGCGTACAAACCACCAAAATCTTCTATCTCGGGGACATCTTTGGGTTGTTCGTCGACGCGTTTGACCTCGGCGTAGTCACCATCAGCATCGATTTCAATGACGCCGCCAGTTTTGATGTCTGCGTACTGTGAGTCTTCCGCCAGGGCTTCTTCGTGGGCGCTGAAACTGCTAGACGACCCGATGGCCGAGTATCCGTCGCTTTCGATTGTCGCCTCTACCGTGACGCTGTCGTTCGTATTTGAGTTGTTGTTATTCTCCTTCACGTGGTTCTTCTTGTATGACTTCTTCGACATATCAACCGATGCGTACAGGTTGTCGAAGTCCTTTGCCGGCTCGGCGTTGCCATCGTTCTCATCCGTCGATCTCGGAGAGACGGAATCGGGCATGGGCAGCGACATCTCCATGGAGTTGGCGATCATTGTCGGCGCCACCATGGATTGCATCGTGCTCCCGATATCCCTGAAGTTCTGCATGTTGGTGTTCTGCGCTCCGAATTCGACGTCACCGATATCGGGGTTGAGTTGGACACCGCTGGCCGTGTTCGGCGGCATGTTGTCGGTCCGGCTGGACCGTGAAGTGGCCGAGGACTTTCGGCTGCGCTGAAGGACGGCGAACTCGTCGTCTTTGGTTACTGTCCCACGAGCGGCCGGCGGGCTCCATATAAGGCCTTGAAAGAAAATAAATGATGACTCTGTTTAGCAGGTAGTCAGCATTTCATCTTTTGACTTTTGTAATACATTGGCATTGAAATTCACCATCACGATCATCATTATCATCATGAACATAATTATTATTCTTCTCATCATCACTATTATCCTTATCGTCAACGTCGTCATAATCATTATCTTCATCATCATAATAATAACAGCCACCATCTTTTATCGTCATCATCACAATCATCATAATCATCATTATTATCATTTTCGATACCAATATTATCATCATTATTGTTCTCTTCATCATCAAAGTCTGAATCAATCACACTCCTCATCATTATCATCGTCATCACAACCAGGAAAAACGTATCGTCGCTACCAACATCAACTATCACCATGCGCTCAAAATAAACTTTACCATCCACGTACGCCACCAACTGCACTACGATCGTAACCATCATAATCACCACCGCTACCACCGAAACGACCACTTTAACCATTAACACCCTAATCATCAATGACTAATATCCCTTCCACCACAATCACCACCTCCCATGCACATAATTATTCAGTACCAACATAACCATCGGCACCATCAACATGACTACTTCAACTATCACTTATCACCACTCTAACCATCAATAACCATGATCATCTTCTTCCACCACCACAATCACTAGCCTCCATACACATCACCTACTCCGCTAACATCGCAACCCCGAGGGTCATCGCAATACCTTTATTTCACCCTCCACCACCCCTGTACCAGGCGCCCACACCTACCACTTGCATGTCCACCTGTCCATCACTACCTCCCAAGCAACTCCGCTACCAACTCCACTACCATCATGACCATCGGGACCATCGCAACCACGAGGGTCATCACTGATACCTTTACTTCACCCTCCACCACTCCTGTACCAAATGCCCACACCTACCACCAATACCACCACTTCAACCACGACCACCACCCTTTACCATTTCCCTGCACCTACCACTGGCGTGTCCATTGGCACCATGATCCCGTGATACCATGCTACCATTGCCCCTCACTGGCGTGCCCATGTAATCCATCTCGATGTCCGTCATGCCTGGGTTTACGTAGCCATTCCTGGTCGATCCTCGAGGCTCGTAGTTGGCGTATGTGTTGGAACTTGCCCGCTTCTTGGGGATTCTCCTCGAGTCTGTCTCTGTTCTGTAGGTTGTTTTTTGAAGAGGTAAAACCGTAAAAGAGGCATAAGGTTACCAGCTACGGTTTGCAACCAACATTAGTAAGACAATTTTTTGTAAAGCACATACTAAACTAAAGAATCTTCCGTTAAGAGTGAGAATGCAATTTAGATAATTTCCCTTTCTAAGCTACAGGGTCTATCAGGGAACTTTGAACTGCACCAATTGTCGCCGTTAGGAACACTGCTCAACTTTTGTTCCATTAGGGAACTATTTAAGCACTCCCGAGATATTGAACAGTTGACTGCACAAAGTGACGCCATTGAATACTGCTCAACTTTGGTTCCATCAGGGAGCTAAAGCACTCCCGATACACTGAACTGCACAAATACTAGACAGACGCTGTTGGGATCACTGCTTACCTCTGGGCACCCAAAGTACGAGAAGGGAAGCACCTCACTGCGATAACCAAACTAGCACAGGGCAATCACTATTCTTTTTTCCCAAATAATTGTTTCTAAAAAGAATTCCAGGCAGATCTGCAGTAATTATGTGCTAGTAGAGGAACTTAAGATGAGATGTTTTCAATGATCCCTAAGTTGTCTTTAAAGCGGCTGTGTCCCTGACCGATCGAATTAGGATAACAGTGTATTTACCTTCTCTTCCTTAACCAAAGTATGGCCAAGACGAAGACGATGAGGCCCACCAATGCGACCACGATGGCTACCACGAGAGACAAAACGTCTGCAGAAAAAATAGACAATTATTTTTGATGATTCATTGGCAATTGCTATAGCGATCAGGCAGAATTAAGGTGCAAGGTATTAAGCTGTATACATAGGCTTACAGGCAAACTTTCACAAGGGGGCTCATGACACCAGGGGAGCGTTTAATGAAGAATTTTTTTCAGTGATATTCACTGACAACTGTTATAAGCTACTGAAAATCCTTGCATCTGATTGGCTGAGAGCAAATAATATTGTCAGTGAAAATCATCGACAAGACTCTTCATGAAACGCTCCCCAGATTGTAGTAAATATGGGCTACAGTATTAGGTACCCCCGTTCACACAGGGCTACCATCAACCAACCTTTTAAATAAGTATGAACGCATCCATAGTAACTATCACTATGAACATGGCAGACAAAGAAAGCGGACAAAATAAACAACCTCTCATTCTACCCTTCACAATGGTTCTGGTAGTCAAAAGAACATCCCTTCACAGCTATTAGCTATTATGTTTAATTATGTTGTTCCAGGTGAATATGCATGTGACACCTGTTCCACATATTTTAGACAATAGCAGTGAAGGGATGTTTTTTTGACTACCAGAACCATTGTGAAGGGTAGAATGAGGGGTTGTTTATTTTGTCCGCTTTCTTTGTCCGTCATGTTCATAGTGTATGAATACATGAATGAGATATAGATACCCAGTTTACACACGACCTCAGGCATGTCAGGTGGATTTCAGTTGCTGCTATTGGTTTGTATTGAATGGACCTCCTTCATATTAGGCTTCCATTGACTTCAAAACATTGAAGTATAAAAGCATCTACACATCCAATACATGGTTATACGAGATGTGCATACCTAGTTCACACACGACTTCAGGTGGGTTCCAGGCCCCGCTGTCTAGACATGTACTGGTAGGTGGGCTGTAATTGGGGTTATAGCCCGTGTCACAAGTGAAAGAGAGGACATCACCGGCCTGGTAGACGGCTAGTGTCCCATTGTGACGGGTGCCTGAAACCGGTGGCGGACGGTTGCAGGCAGCTCGAACTGTGAAAATTGAAGGGAAGAAAATGAAACAAAAATGTTAATTCCATCATTTTTGGTCCTGATGGTATAGGCTTATCATGACCTTGGGTTAAATCCATGATCAGCAAAGATACCTCAAACAATTTTACGAGGTGATTCACTTACTCTTTTAGAGGAAGGGGCACACGTCTCAGTTGACACCCCCCCCCCCTCCACAAAAAAGGGACAAAAGAAGCAAAGAAAAGAGGTTCTTACTAGCTTATCATAAGCCGAGTAGGATGCAGATTAAGAGGGGCGGGTAGGCGGGGAGGAGGGCACACGACAACGTATTTTTTACACGTTTGCGCTCGAAAGTGTATCCAAAATAATGACAGATCTTGTCGGCAATCGTTGTGACGTCATAGCAATCTAGCAATCGGCTACGATTTGAAGCCGATTTGGCCTTTACTCCGACCGCAAGGCTTGCAGTTAACCCCAGATTGGATTTTAGTATTCCTATCATTACTCCGAACTTCAAATAAGACAATTTTACTTGTTTAAACTTTCATATTGAATGCTAAATGTCATTTGTTCGAAAATCGGATCGTATAGTGTGCGGTGGGCTTAACATGTTCGCCCCATCCCCCTCCCCTATATCATGCCTATTCCATATAAACTCTGGCGTCTCATCCAAGGTTTGACACACGCTATGGAAGCCGTATAATACCAACAAAGTCTCTTCAAACCTCCCTGAGTGTTCTATCCATTGCAGGGAAATGTAAACGAAATGCAATACAACCCCCAAACCTCATCAGATATGCTGGCTGAGATCTCGGGGGGGGGGGGGGGGGATATTCCTGATTTTTATTCTAATTTTCCCAACCATAAAGCGACCCGGAAAAGAACCCACCTTGAATGTTTGACTTCCCAAGCTCCAATGCAAATACGGTCATGACGGTTGAGACATGCAAAGTCATAAGTCCATGAAGGAATGCTTCGTTTTTTCATAGAATTGACATATTTGGCAGGGTGTTTGGTAAAAAAAAAATCACCCACATACCTTTCCAAATCAAAATATACATACAAAATTCCATTATAATGAAATCAAAAGAATTTGCGATGGCCCGTTTTTTTTACGTGTAGTTACAAAGCTCATAGTATGCTCTGTAAGTAGGCCTACATGTACATATATACTGCATTGGCTCCTTCAATTCCACTTCGAAAATGTCGAAAAGACCAAATGAGTCATTTGAAAAAAAGAAAAACACTACATGTTGTCCTGAAAGAAAGATAGGAAGAGGTTCCTGATACTGGTCCAAAGATGTCTTAACATTTAAGTATGGGGCTCATTTTAGGCCCGCATGTATCTCTGTTTTGGTTTTTCGGTTCATGTACTATGAAAAAAAAAACCATTCTAAGCACGGAGACACAAGTTTGATATATCATATATATCATAGAGTGTCAATGACACTCTATGTCTAACTTACATTTTAAGATTATGACAACACTTTCTGTGGCGTCAGTCATATTGTTTTACATCGTTAGATATAATTATCTTTTCTCAAAACTATGTGAAAACTAGGTGATATCCCTGCAAATACTTTTAAAGAAAATTATATCTTCTTATACAGTGTTATATATCTACTGAAATGTGTTTAGCATACAGTGGTGTAAGTACTGTCAATGTATTTGAGGAAGTGACTCTAAACTTCGAAAATTAATTCCGTAAATATTGTCAAAGGGGGGAAAAAGGTAAAGAGGAAATAAAAAAAGGCCTTGGGTCATAAAACTTTTGAAAAGTGCACTTGAGAGGGACAAACATTTTACAGCGTATGGTGTTGTCTGTAGGGAAATACACACAATTATCTCGGCTCTTTAAGCATTTCGACAAACACACTTCATAAAGCTATTGTTATAGGTGTTTTTGCAGATGGGGCCTACCGAGCATTTCATATCGTCACACAAAAATTCCCAAGACCCGGGTCCCCTTGTTTGATATTAAACAATTTTGCGGGTTATAGGATGCGTTTATAGGTCAATTATGAAGCCAAAATTAGCGTTTAAAAACAAACTTATGAAACACAGATTTCACGGAACCTTTGATATAACTGTATTCTTCATACAAAAATTCTGAAACGCCACCTTTTGTAAGTGCTTATTTTTTCAAATATGTTTTAAAACCGTGTTTCTGCAAAACAAGGGGCTCCGAACTAAACGCGTATTAAAAACAAAACTGATTCTCGTCTGAAAATTAAACGCACAGTAGACTGACTGTATATGCATTCGGCGAAGGCGGGAAGTCATGAACTTTCTGCAAAAGTAGTGTCGAGCTTGTCGGTGTGACTGGGCTATAACATCCCAAACAGACTCTTCAACGACTTCAAAATGACCGATTCTTGGTTATTCGGTGTAAAGTATATACATGTATGTTGTCGGTGTAGAGTAGCTAGGTCTCATCGTGTGACTCGAGTATGTAGCTATACGAGTACATGAGCGTTGTACAATGAGCATAATATTATCGCAAGTAGTCCTACATTGTGAACTGAATTTTGTTTAGCAGACAATATTTCCCGAGGGGACCCGATTCCCCCTATTGTCCGCGAAGTCATATTTTCTTTCAATTCCATTCCAACTACAGTGTATACCACTTCACATGAAGATCACAATGGAGGAGGAACTTGCGCAGTTGGAACCTATATTATTTCATAAAAGATCAGAAAATCTGGGTTAGAAACACACAGGTACATTGCACTAGTACTGAAGAGGAAAATGCCAGTTCAGCAAACGATCTATATTTTGAAATGTCTTGCATCCTGTTTGAACTTCCAACTCTACCTCTTGAAAGGGCAATTCATCGTTCTCTGATTATTAAGATGTTGAAGATGCCATGGGAAGTTGTCAAGAGGGTTTTTTTCCCCGCACTGTAAAATTCTTGTTGCCGGTAGTCGACCTCCAGAGTTGGTTGGTTAGTCTATTTTGCCGGGTGATAGTCCAGGGCCCCGTTTCATAAAACTTGTTATCAATAACAAGTTGCAATAACTGTTATAAGCCACTGAAATCCTTGCATGTGATTGGCTGGCAGCAAATTTGTCATAGAAATGTGGCAGTTGTTACTGAGAAAAAGTTTTATTAAACGGGGCCCAGGAGATCGTCTCGAAAATGAGTTACATGTAACATCAAAATATGTAACCTAAAAGCCATGATAAGGCAAATCCCAGTATCTGTTTCAACATCACAAAGCAATTAAACACTTTGCATTCTGCTGTTTTTCAGACATGCATCGATAAACGTCAGGAATATCCCCTTTAAAATCCAGGGTATTTCTACCCTCTGTGGCAGGTAAACAATGTATTCTTTACTAACAAGGCAACCGCTACATCGGGGAAAAAATATAATCCATGAAACCACAAAAAATTAGTTTGGCAGAACTCGATGTTTGTGTTCGCAAGGACACGGAACAGCTATACAAATCTATGTCAATCCAACTTTCGTGAAATTCTCTCTCTTTTTTTTTTAATTAAAGGTTTCTTTTCAATGATATATCTGTTTGAAATTAATGTGTTTTTTCCCTGAAATTAACTGTCTGTGAAATATCTTTACAAAAATAATATTTTTGTAATTAATTTAGAGATTAATATTGGAATTAACAATGAATCTGACTTCCATTAGCGGATATACTCCTTGAATGATAATTATGATGGCATGGACCGATCCACGTATTCGCAAACAGTTGGCAATGGTTGGCAGGCGCCAAAATAGTTTCGTAAGAATTTTCGTTATAGTTGCTGAAAATACAAGGATGATTCATGTACAAAGTCAAGTTCATTATTTGCGCCGAAATGCTTTTCTTCGTGTGTGTGTGTGTGTGTGTGTGTGTGTGTGGGGGGGGTAATGAGGATGTTTACATGACTTCACAAAATGGATGCCAAGTAAAGTCTCTTCTCCTTGAATTACAAGATATCTAAGATAGTCATTGCAACCCTCGCTTCATGGCCTCTAATTACTTAAGTGTACAATTCAAACTGCAAAAGATGCACAGCTACGTGTGAAATAAACCCCATCCCCCCCCCCCCAAAAAAGATAAAAAATTACCGGACATTCTAGGTTTGAATGGTCAAGGAGTTTAATATGGTGGCCCTGAAGTACGCTAGACAACAGGTCATGTGCGACGTGAATTTCGCATCCCAGGTCCTGACCTTCGCATCCGAGGTCATGAAATTCATGACCCGTGGCGCAAACTTTGCATCCCAAGTCGTGAAATTCACGACCCGCAGTGCGAAATTCACGTCACACATGACCTGTTGTCGAGCGTACTTCAGGGCCACCATAGTTTAAATGACATAACATAAGACCACAGATGTGTGGCGTTTAGGGGCGATGTGTGATTGCGGTTCCGATTCCGTAACCCACGCCCGGGCGCGATTTTTTTCCTGAACCTTTAGGGCTTCATAACATGAATATTTAGGACTTGCGTCTTCGGAATAAGAGTACGCATGCGCGTGGACTCCGTTTATTTTGAGTGTGACTGTGTGGCTTGACTGAGACTGAGTGCAGGCTATAGTGTCAGACGATGACTGATGAGCGTGCATGAGATCTGAGAGAGAGAGAGAGAGAGTGCATGGACACGCGTGCTGTCTTTTCATTCGACTAGGTTCTATGGCTCTCCGAGACTGAGCTAAGTAAGCATGTGCTTAGGCCAAAGTACAATACAGTTAACTGGGTTTTATTGCTGGACCCATGACAAGCTAAAAGTAAAACAAACAAACAAACAAAAAAGTTCCTCAAGCTTCATGTACACATTTACATTACGAGAAGGAGTTGTGGCTAAGTCCACGCGCATGCGTAGTTTTATTCCCAAGCCGCAACTCATGAATATTCATATCATGTAGCCCCAAAGGATCAGGAAAAAAAAAGAATCGCTGCCCGGGCGTGCGAGTATTCCATACATGAGCCTCACTACAGTCACTTATATGGTCGCTTGATGTTAAATGAGTATATTTGAACTCGCTAAAGCTCTTTATAGAAATATTGTTTAAAGGTCATATATTGAATGTAGTATAAAATACTGACAATGAATCCTAACATATTCAAATATCGTTTGCTGATTGGTTATACACACCAATGGGGTGTTTGCAAGAAACTTGCAATCGATTGCAAATATTTGCTAATTTTGAAACAACCATTCTGATTGGCTCAGGGTCTGGCCTTTAAGAAGACATGCATGCAACACTGATTTTGATTGGCCAGTGGCAAACAGTTGCAACTTGCAATCGATTGCAACTTTCTTGCAACACCCCATTTGTATGCAATTCACAGGATATGAAAGAGTAAATTCATAAAATCGAATTATACGATCAGGAAAACAATTTGCTCATTCCCCCTTTGACACAGAAAACAGAATTACTTTTCTGAGACTTGCTTATGAGGTACTGCAGTCAGGGGCGGTGCCAGGGTATTTTGATAGGGAAGGGGGGGGGGGGGGCAAGATGACCCGTATGTGAATTTATTGATGTTTTGAATGAACAAATAGGGGTATCATATAGTTGCAAGCCCCAGGCCTCTCTTCCCCACCCTCTTATTTCTTCCTCCTCCTCTTTTTTTCTTCTCCCCCTCTTTTTTTCTTTTTTAAAACTTGAAAAATGATAGGGGGCATTCGCCTCCATGCCCCCCCTCCTGTAGCGCCGCCCTGACTGCAGTTACAATATTACATGGTATCCTATATATCAAGCAGTGGTGTTGGTGAGCATTGTATTTCATTCAGTATTTATGAAAACAAAAATTCCCATGAAAATAGACTTGCAAACGTCACACACTATGCTATATTATGATGATGACTATGATATTTTTAGACATATTTTTTTTTCCATATAGAACCCGTCTTCTATTGACTTAAGAAACCAATATGATCACACAAAATCATGACAATATAGGTGAACTTCCAAACGACCATGAACAGTGATAGTTCCTTCTCCCACGTCCATCCTCACTAGTCTGTGCACTGGCAGACCGGAAAGTCACCGGCCGGCATAATTCTACTACGCTCTAAAAATTTCGGGGGAAGATGTGGGTAATTATGTGTCCAACTAACTTTGGGCATTTCTTTTCATCCAATTTGATGGAAATTTTGCCCATTCTTCTAAAAAGTAGTGGAAAATCATGCTAAAACCCTTCCCATTATCTAAAATCGATCTTTTTTTTTTCCAGCAAGGAGTTTGACCGAAGTTTAAGATTTCCTGTCGTTTAACGTGACCTACAAGAATAAGTATGTGTCGGGTTGAACCGTAAATACCAGCCGTTATATATCTACATCACCAAAGATTCTCAAGCGAACATCGCTCTATTAGCCAACCATTGCTTATTATAAATGGTATTGTAATAATTATTTATGACTGGTATCATTAAAGATAGATTATGTTAACTTTGTTTAACTATTATTTCCTTTCATCTTTGAGCGGCAAGCGTTATTTTATTCGGCACTATACAATAAACAAAGTGAATCCATGTATGTTATGGAATATAACTAATTTCATGTTAAGATGATTTTAATGGATCATTCAGTGACATAAAATTGATGTTGATTATACAAGTCATGAGAGGAAGCTGAAAATAATTCCCTTTCCATAAAACTACCCACTTCAACCTAACCCAATAGTACGCTCTCATTTATCATGTCTATACAG
This sequence comes from Echinometra lucunter, assembly GCA_029962745.1. NCBI lineage: Eukaryota > Metazoa > Echinodermata > Echinoidea > Camarodonta > Echinometridae > Echinometra > Echinometra lucunter. The sequence goes on from CM057164.1 coordinate 22,749,220, forward strand.
GCACTGCCAAATGGAATATACAAAAAATGGAAAAAGGTTTTAAAATCTTTGTATTTTTGTTGTTTGTTTATGAGAGACCTCGACCTAAAAGCTTTTTCAAAGAGTAACCTGTTACTAGAAGAATATCCTTTTCAAAGACTGACCTACAATCCTACACATGAAATAATGAAAACGACCCAGCTCTTAGAGATTCGTAAAAGGTACGATGGAATTCATCAACAAGTCTACAATTATGCTGGGACAAACCAGTGTCAGGTACTGTCCGTGGTCTTTTCTTTTTCTTTTTATTTCCAGAGAGGCAAGGGGGGGGGGGGGTTGAGAAGGGGGTGAAGGGACAATTATTCCATCGACTACAATAACAAAGTGGGCACAGAATTTAAGACACTGACTCACAGAACAGTGAATAAATTGTACATGTTGAAATGTAGAGCTATACTCCAAAATAAAGCTTAAGTCTCAAAGATTCATCTTCAGATTTTATACAAACACCAAATGTGTTTGTCACGCGGGTGTGCGGCATGGGCACTTATGGGTTCTAGGGAATACAGTGCAGATTATGTAATACTTTTCGGTACTCCAAGCAGGGGTGGACCCAGGACTCCGTGAAGGGTAGGGGCACATAGCCCACAAATCCAAAAAAAAAAAGACACTTTCGTTTCATTATTGTCACAATTTCAAGTTGCCCTTCTTGGGTGCTACATTTTGAAAGGGGTAGAACCAGGGAAATGTAACTATTAGAAGGGGAAAACGTATAACGACAACTTCAGTCATCCTCTGAATTCGATTCGAACCCATTATCTTGATGTCTTTGGATGTAATCATAATTGTAATTGGGTTTTATGTACCCAGGGTAGTCACATCAGAATTACTACTGCTCTTTATGCGAGCCTTGCAATTATCAATACCTCAGCATCGCCAGGTACCCTTTTAATGCACCTTGGTCGAGAGGTACACATATGAGCAAAGCACCTTGTACAACGATGTAAGCTCCGAAAGGGGATCGAGCCCAGGAGCTCTCATAATATAAGAGGAAAGGCAAGAGCCTTCACCACTATGCTACAGTGCTCCACATACAAAATTAATGAGCCAGCTCATCGTATGAACTGGGCGCCGTTTCATAAAACTTATTATCAGAAACAACTGCCACAATTCTATGACAAAATTGCTCCTAGCCAAGCAGATGCAAGGATTTCAATAGTTTATAACAGTCATTGCAACTTGTTATTGATAACAAGATTTATAATCAATAACAAGTTTTATGAAGCGGGGACCAGGTCCATGAAAGGGGGAAATGCATGGGATTGACAACATATCCCTATTTTATGTCCATTCTTTTATGCAGGAATGGCTCAATTACAATGCATGATTGCGAATTATATGCCTAAAGTTAACAAAGAAAGAGACAAGAGGATCTCTTTCTTTGCCTTTAGGGTAGCATATTTTCGCCAAATGCCAACAATAAACATAGGATGTCCTTAGTTAAACATCTTCTCAAAAGCGCTAAGGTCGTTTCAGGAATCGTAATGATTGCACGCGGAAATCAGCAAATAATAATGATCAATATTTACTCGGATCGCTCCCAAATGGGAAAAAATGTTTGGGTAAAATAGATCCTGGTACAAACAGAAATGAAAAGTACTGTGATGAAGCCGATGGAGTGGAGGAGTTGGAGTAGGTGTGCATTGGGTATGGGACAGCAAACTCTAGCAAGAATTTGTTATGTTTCAATCCGCGTTTAAATGTTTTTATTTAATGAATGACTGTTTTGATACATACTGATCATTGATCAAACTAAAAAAGAGAGAAAAGATCCGAATGAACTGATTTCATGATGCTAACTATTTTCATGTACGTGTAGGTTAACATGGTTAACATAAAATCTTGAACTGCTGAAGATGGGTAATCCTGTAACCCGATAACCCCAAAAAGGTGTTCAAGTCAGATGCTAGCTGAAAGCAAGATGGATGTTGTAAATCTATTCTGGTTTCTTAAAGACTGTCACTATCGACGCAGTTATATAATTTCAAACTTCAACTACTCCCAACTTTGTCGAAATAAATTTGATCTAGTATATGAGTCTTTGACAAAGAAATGCAACATTATTTAATGCTCTTATTGGTAGGGAAAAACAATTTAATTGCAGTGTAAGAAAGGGCGTCGCTTGAAGGTGGGGCACTCCTGCCGCAGTGACAAGATCCCTCAAAATACATGGAATGTGAGTCATGAACCACGTAAAGACATTATTTGCAAATATCCATTTCCTTTCTTTTTATTTCAGTTTTGTCATAGGTTGAAAACACTATGAACATGACGGACAAAGAAAGCGGACAAAATAAACAACCCCTCATTCTACACTTCACAATGGTTCTGGTAGTCAAAAGAACATCCCTTCACTGCTATTGTCTAAAATATGTGGAACAGGTGCCACATGCATATGATATTCACCTGGAACTACATGATTAAACATAATAGCTGTGAAGGGATGTTCTTTTGACTACCAGAACCATTGTGAAGGGTAGAATGAGAGGTTGTTTATTATGTCTGCTTTCTTTGTCTGCCATGTTCATAGTGAAAGTCCAAGCATATTTTCGGGTTGCTCCGGGAGGATTTCGACTGATCCATCAGCAAAACAGACCTGTTTACCAAAGTGCATTCAAATTCATGCGTGTGTCTCTCTCTCCAGAGCCCTTGGTCACAAACTACATGTACTCATTCATGGCATCTGAATAGATGGAATCCACTTTGTATACACTAGCTGTTGCTATGTCGGGCAATCCCCTGGGCATGCTTTTTAGTTTAAAGAAAAACTCTTGTTCAACAAAATACACAAAATATTGGTCAATATTATTGAGCAGACCTGCATCCCTTTCTCTAAGCAGTATTGTGGCGTCCATGAATGAATTCATATTACACTGTCATCAGTTCAATAAGGTTTCAGGAAGAGAAAAATCGCACCTCAGACAGGAATGTATGATATCCAAATCTCGAAAGGTACAGGTTTAGTAAACAGGAAACCTTTTGGTACCATATTAGAAAAAAAGAGGATAACTATCGACATGATCGACAATATTTCTTTTCTGATCGCTATCTACAGATGACGTATTTCGCTCATTGTGTGCCAAAATTGGGTAGGGTAAACACAATGAATTCTTGTGAAAGGATCCCCGCTACGATGGAATGCATATACAACAATAGCAAGTTCACATATATTCACTCTACCCCTGCATGCCAGCAGCCACATATCAATATGACAATAGTTACAATACAAAATGGTATACACGGTATAGACGTGGGTTTTGGTGATGTAGAGTGTGCGGTTCTTCTCAATGTAGGAGACATCCATGTAAATCACGTTCAGCATGTTCAGACAGAATATAAATGTGACAATGAAAAGCCCTCTTTTTTCTACTTGTGAAATCGATGATTTTCATAACAAAATGAATATTACAATTCCATGCATGTATAGTTCAATCGTACGAATGTCGCTTAGAGATGTTAGATACACATATTTCGGAAGTACACTTGCTTGATTTGAAAATTAGTTTAAGGAGAAGGTGGAGTTCAAGAAAAGGTGAAACATGATTTGGGATGCTTTCTATTTTATTTTTCAATCTGGAAGTATATCACTCGTAAATGACTGCTCTTAAAATGCCCTCATATTGCTAATATGCATGGCAAGAAGATAACGGGTTTGGATCAAACCATAGGATCAAACATTCACGTCACGTGCGCGCGCCCGCGTGTGTGTGGGTGTGTTTGGGTGTGAAGCCCCGTATACCCATTTCCATGTTGCAGTGCATGAGCTTTTCATTGAGATAGGGCCATTCTTTCTCATTTTCATGATTTTGGTGATTAAAATTCTTACACCAACACCAATTCATTATCAATAACCGACATTTTCCAATTTGCTTGTATACAGGATCTTGCACAAAACTAGTGCAGGCCAGGGCCATGTTGCATAAAACTTAGCACTGATGGTAACTTTGCCATCAATGGTAACTTCTTTATCCATATAGATAAATTCCAAAGGGAACCATTTCAATTCGCCACCACTCCCTCTCCTTTCCTCTCCTTCTCTCTACTCCTCCTTTTCCTCTTTTCCTTCTTTCCTCGCTTTTTTTTCTCTCTCTCTCTATACCACCAAGCGCGTTCCTCCCTCTTTCTCGTAGCCTGTCTCTTGTGATGATGATTGTGTTAAAAAAATATAAAGAAATGAAGGGGCACTGACTGAGATTTCAACTAGAAAATCAAGTTCACTTTGAGCATAAAATGGCACCTCATGCATCTATCTAACCTGAAAGCTCCTATTCTTGAGCGCACTCTGGTTATACCACCCTTGACCCCAGTATTCCATACCTTCAATTCCCGGGTCATTGTGGTGAATAATGTAGGACCATGTGTAGGGACCCCCCCCCCCCCCCCCCGGGCAACAAGTGTGACCCCAAAGCGGACAATTACTAGGCACCTCGGCTTATTAACCATGACAATAATCGGTATTTGGTGGTTGAGCCCACGCCACAATAGGGGAACAGAGCCACCCAAAATGAAAACCTTCCATTCATTACAGGTTTTTGCAGGATGCAAGGTAGACGTAAGTATATTTAACGCGTGAGTGGGATACAATTTACCTTGATGCCACTGTCTACAAAATTTTAATACGATTTGGTTTTCGAACCAAAATCATGCTCTCGCCATTTCCGCGTGTATTCATGATTGTTATAAATATTCATTATTTAAAAGGGAAAGGGCCTCTTTTCACTAGTTTTCAGACATCCGCAAGGAAAATTGTGGTAGTTTTGGAGCATGAAATCATCGATTTGGAAAATAAGCGTACCCTTTTCAAGTTCGATTTGAAATCCTCCTTGAAATGTGGTATAGATGGAGACATTTTAACAGCGATTTTCCTTGAAATAATGAGGATTTATTTTCTTGTGAAGAAAATAGTCACAGGAACATCAGATCGGCTACCATGAAACATTTGCGTGATCTAGTGACATGGCAACAACTTGTAGACGAGACAGCGTTCTTTAATAATAAATGATAATACTCAGTTTTTATATAGCACAAATTACAATTAAGTCTCTAAGCGCTATAGGGTTCAATACGGGTAAAAGTTAAGGAAAGTTGAAGGCAGTCCCGTTATCAAGACGCCACTACGATTCGCGGCTGACAGGGCATTTCTTCCACTTGAAAGGGCAGGCTCATATAATGTTTTCAGACATTTTCGGGGCCCACCATAGAGAAACTTAACGACTACCCAGAAAAGGAACCATGCTCAGTTAACAGACTAGAACACAGAGAAGTCAAATACAAGTCATCATGGTCATGAAGTCTATGTTTACTTATAAGTCTGAACATCCTCTCTCGAAGGAATGATGTGCAAGCAAGTGATATCACAACATTTACAAATTCGCACGGGGGTGTATTTGAAATATAATACATATACTAATATCCTAAAGTCATGAACATTAAATACATCAGTTGTTGCCCAACTTTCTGTGGAAACGGCAAGTATAAAAGTGGACGTGACTTGCAAAACAAGTTTGAGGGCAAGTCAAAGGTACAAGTATAATTCATGTCCCATACTTAACCCATGTATGGAATGGTATAATCAGGGGGTGTTTTTAAAAAAAACCCTGGTGTGATTATGGAATCATGTACATGAAATGACAAATATGACGATGATGATTCACAGCATTTGTATGGTGCCATATAGATCTGTTTTAAAAAACATTCAAAGGCGAAGACTCCTCCAATAAAGTATTTGCATTCAAATGTCTGATGAAAGATATGAGTCTTGAGCGAAGCTTTGAAGTGGTCTAGGCTGTCAATTTCACGGAGATATGATGGGAGGGAGTTCCACAGGCGAGGAGCAATAGAGGAGAAAGCCCGGTCTCCAAAATATCATTTAATTTGAGATTTTGTCTGCTTACAGCTCTAGTATGGGGTTATTAACTCGACTGATGTAAAACATATTCAAAGTCAAACCCGGATGTATTCGAAATTTGTATCCTAATGTCACGAGCATTACACGCTTACCGAAGTTTCTTAGGCATTATTGGATGCTTGACTTTGGAAGATTTCGAAATGGAAAAGAAAAAAACATTATTATTACAATTATCATAGCTGGGGAAGAAGGTAAACGTTATTCACAATGAATGTACTCACAATACAAAATTGTGATTGCTATCACGAGGAAAAAAACTTTATCATCTAATCTTTTTCATTCTCCAGGCTACGATCAACCCTTGTTTTATGTTTATACTTTTCCCGCGTGCTCCCGGTATCTCGGATCTATTTCTATTCTTTTTCTCTCTTCCTATTTCATCCTCCCTTCCTTCTTTCCCTCTCTTTTTCTCCATGTTGTTTCCACTTTTCAATTTCTCCCCCTTTTTCAAAAACATACAAACCATCAAAACAAAAGAACACACATATTTGTGGTGTGCAATATTATCAAGATTCGTTACACACTCTTTAAGTGCATGGTTACCTCGCGGTGGCCTTGGGCGTGATGAAAATCATTTCCATTCCTTTGTCTGCACCCGATGTTGCACAACGATTACACTGATCCATGATATTAATGTCAATATTCATTACTTTTATCCATTCATCACAGTCATATATGACTGACATATTGTGGAGTTGTATGACCAGGATGCTATTCTCACGTTCGAGACAAACAAATCAAGTGAGTTGGCGTAAAAATCAAGTTATGTGTACACTGCCAATAGGAGAGTCAGGTCCATCTGGTATACAATCATGTGACTGCGAATGTGACGTATTCATTTGGGTGACAGTCTAATGGGGTGTTGCAAGAAAGTTGCAATCGATTGCAAGTTGCAACTGATTGTCACTGGCAAATTTAAATCATTATTGCATGCATGTCTTCTTAAAAGGGCAGACCCTGAGCCAATCAGAATAGTTGTTTCAAAATTAGCAATTATTTGCAATTGATTGCAACTTTCTTGCAACACCCCATAAGTAATCGAATCAAGTGGAGTTTGATTTCTTTTTTTTTGGGGGGGGGGGGGGGACTAACACACATGCGCACGTTGGTTACATAATGCCTATAACACGTTAATTTATTTGACGTACGATAATCTAGAGCAATGTAGATAAAATGCCTTCCTCAATGGCTTAAGTGCCGTACCGGGGATCGAACCGCCGATTCTTGCGTCTCCAGGATTATTCAAGAATCCAAAGACTGCAGAAACGAATACAGAACCAGTTGGCAACCATATGCCATTTTAATATATTTTTCATGTTTCTATGGTAAAAAAAAAAACATAGATTCTATATTTTCAAGTATTACAACAGCAAGAATTAAGAGGTGCAAGCATTAGGAGTTGCTAGGTTGGACAAGCTATTGATATCTGTCCAACCTTACTAAATTTCGTTAATGAATAAAAAAGTGACCATTCAGAAGATCAAAGCTCTATGCTTCCTAATGTTGTAATACAGATCCTCACCAATTAAACACATGATACACATCAATTCATTAAGCATAGTTTATTATTTAAAAAAAAAAAATCTTTCAGTCGAATGCTGTGCTTATCATCTTTTCTTTTTTTTAAATAAATAAATTATTGCAACAACAATTTGCATAATTTTTTTTATATATTTTCTACATTATAGACCTGTTCAGTTTGGGTGCTGTTTTTTAATGCTAATGTTTAAAAAGGGGGCTTCAAGCATGCCTAACAAAAGCACCAACATCTCAACGCACCTGACTCATTGCATAACCTATTGAATCATCTTTTCTTCTTTTTTGGAAGCCCCCCATTATGGCTGACCTAAACCATGTAAACTACAGTGTTCTTAAACAGAATTTGTCTATAGCAATGATCTACTTCCCAAATAACAACTCTCAGAATAGTTAGCCTTGGATGGGAACCTGTGGCGCATGGCAGGAAAAATAGAATCTTTACCTTCAGGGTCGACAAAAAATTGACCTTAAAGTGTAAAAATATGTGATGTCTTTTGTGTCAAATAGTGCGTGGTATGCACTGTCTCACTGCACTTCTTTAACCAAAGAATATTTGCTCAATATCATGGAGAAAAAGAAGGCAAATAGCTCTGGAAGCTTTGTCTCTGAATTATGAATCTTGAATCGTATATATGCATTTAAGCAATATTTGTTTGGCATTCACTTATTACAGGAACTGTTTGATTAAAAAGAAAAAGGATGGTGCTTCATTTTTTTTCGTTAACTTGACCAATGTTGACAGCTGAGGTTGTAACTGTTGGTTTTTTCAAGAATTCAGTAAATAAAATTTAAGTAAATATCCCCTCTATCAGTTGACGAACAATTCCAGAGTATTATCTATGTATACAGTGCATAATACCCGACTCATCTTAACCCATTCGTGACAGAGGGTCCACATTTTGTGGTTTGGTTTAATAACTTTTGATGCAAAGCCCTAAAAATCATATCAAATACATGAGCAGAAAAAGCAAAAAATTCTACACTTACTGTGCCCATTTTGGTTGCATCAATATTTGTTGTTTGATGATGATTTTTTTTTTAAAGGAAAATAAGCATTTAAATCCTTAAATTGGCAATGTGATGAAAATGTTAAAATTACTGTTTTTCCCTACAAATTGGCAGCTTTATGACTTCTCATCATACATTCTGTCAATTTATATTTATTTCAGATACATGATGTTTTATAAGAAAAACGTAGCAATAAAAGAAAAATGTTGGTGTTGCCTATTTGAAGAATAAGAGCTGATCAAATTAGGCTTTAAATAATTCCTGTCACGAATGGGTTAACCGGTCCTAGGCAGCATATAAGCTGCGACCCCTTTCCTATAATTTTAAAAAGAAACTACCAACATCAAAACCACCGTCACCTCATATTAGGGCAACAGGGCTCTCATTTTTCATTACTCATTTACTGTATTTTATGGATAAGATTTCATTTAGTCGATTAAAGATGTGGCCTTTGTCTTGAAAAATGGATGAAATTATAAAACCTACTCGAAAAATTAAAAAAAAAATGATAATCGGGAAAGAGACGAAAGCCCTCCCCTCCGATGAAGTATTGCTCGTAAGCCGAAGCATTTGCTCGAAGCGCTATAAAGTTGTGGTCAATTATTTGTCACCTCTCAAGGCCAATGCTAAATACGAATTCACACCGATCAGCAACTTGTTGTGCACATTGTAATGCTTTACATAATGTCCAAATCAAGCTTTCTAGGAGAAAATGTATCTACTCTAATGTAGTTCGTATAGACCTGTTCATTTTGGGTGCTGTTTTTATGCTCATGCTTAGATGGGGGTGGGGGGGGGGGGGTTCAAAAGCATGCCTAACAAAAGCACTAACATCTCAACGCATGTGACTCATTGCATAACCCATTGGAATCATCTTTTATTCTTTTTTTTGGAAGCCCCCAACATGCCCAAGTTATGGCTGATAAAAACTACAGTTTTCTGAAACAGAATTTGTGTTATTATGCGCAAGATGAAGAAATCTGTGTCCACCTTGCGTACATTTCTGCCACTATCCAACCATCATTACTACATTGCTAACAGTCATGTTTGTAGCTATTTGTCATCGACCAAGAACATGTACCCAAGCAGATTGGTGAAAGTCTACTAAATGATGTGGAGTATACTGATACATGATTTTAATGATTGTAGGAAACAGCTCCACATTGACGGGATAAAGCACGTGACTAGACCGAAGGTTCGGAGGCTGGGGGATCCATTAGTAATTCCATTTTTTTTTTTATCTCCGTTACTTTTGTGCAACATCTATATGTAAATTATGTATGGAACTTTTTCTTCGCAGGGTTAAAAACCTCTTTACCTATTATGTTGGCTTTATTGCAAAAAATCTTACTGAATATGTTTTTGTGAAATCAACAATTGGGCAAGCTTTGCATGGCTAGTGAAAAGGGCCCACTTTTTGGTCATTTCCCTAACGACGAGCACCATGCAAAAAACACGTTTGTGCATTTATAACTCATTCCCGCTCTAAAGAAACGGAATTTCACGAAAAGAATTACGTTTAAAGACTTAGGTATTTACGAGTTTGAAGGAATAAAGGCATCTGCAGGGAGGTATGGTACCGTATACATACATGTACGTATATATTCTAATCAGGAAAGGTGTGACACAACGCATAATCTGAGATTTCAATAAATACAAGATGGCCACAAGAAAAGAAGCATTGACTGGAAAGATCTTGCAGATTTCCCCTTATACTTTCGGGTGTCTCCCGTGCTCGGATATGGTTTCGTTTAAAATCATTATCCTATTTGCTTTGCTTACACTGTCTTTAGAAGAAGAGATAAGCACTGCAGCGTTACGGCTTCAGAACATAACGAGGAAAACTAGAAGACCCAATCGAAGGGGATAGAGCAATACTTGGGAGGAAGGATTCTATAAAATTATGACTTCAGCTAGTTTGTATAATTTCAACATTGCATAAGACGTGTCTAACTCTTCTCCCCGTCTCTCCCCTCTCTTCATTCCCTTGAATCTCGAAGTTCTTTTTGTCAAAGTTTGTTGACCTAACTGTTGAAAGGGAGAAGAAAGATATAGAGAGGAAACAGAGAAAATGCAAGTAGGCAGAGATAAGCGAGAGAGGGGAGAGAAGGAAAATTATTGATGCTGGGGAGGGGGGGGGGTTGTATCATTCCACATCTACTGTAGACTATATGACCACGTCATACAGGTTCTGTGACTTCTCTTTCTTCAGATTCAACCCACATTTAGGCCTCCACCCGAACTGTCATGGTCATGGGCGGCTGCGAATTAATGGTAAAAATATCATAATTGAAGACATTCAGAATCAGATCTTACTTTTTAGACCTCAAGTCAGGTAAGAATGCCTATATAAGGTCAGCGACATAACATCTTCAAAGTTCGCAGCGGAGATGAATTATGACGTCATAATCTTATTCCGATATATAGGCCTGTTCAGTTTTGGTGCTGTTTTATGCTAATGTGTAAATGAGGTGCTTCAAGCATGCCTAACAAAAGCACTAGCATCTCAATGCACCTAATTCATTGCACAACCCATTGAATCATCTTTTCTTCTTTTTTTGGAAGCCCCCCCCCCCCCTCACCCGTTATGGCTGACATAAACTACAGTGTTATGAAATCGATTTTGCCTATAGGAAAACTAATAACTAGAAAAAAATTACCGAACACAATAAAATCAAAAAGGCCCCGACAGGTTGAACTGAAAAATATAAAGTTTGCCGACATTATTCGGTTAGCGTTTGACAAAATGTTTGCAAAAATGAAATGATTGATTGCAGTCATGCAGAAAGGGACAGGCTGAGATTGTTGACTTGTACTAGGTATTTAGATGGGATTTCCCGCATCCACATTCGGTCTTTGTGAAGCCCACATCACCCTTTCTTCTCCAGTGATCTGTCTAGTTCTCTACATTGTATGTGCTTCAAAAGTGTAAATAATTACCCTGGTTTTTAGCTTATATGTACCTCATTTACATGGAGGGTCGTCACACGCCGTACTTTGGGGAAATTGCTACCTGGTACCCATTCGAATGCTGTATTTCACTGAGGTCAAAAGTGGAAATTATGCAGATTTATGCACGATCGATGTTGCCAATGATGTGGTTCAACCAATCCAACACAAAACGTCTCTACATAAAATTAAACTTGTCTATAGCGGCCACCTTGGACTTGTCCATTGTCTCTTTAAAAGGAAAAAAAAAGGAGTGAACGCATTCACTCTCTTAGGGGTGAATTTCAGAAGAGAGTGCATTAGAGTGATTTAAGAGTAAAATTTTGATATTCACTCATTACTCTTTTAGGGGTGACTTCAGTGGTAACTCAAAATCCTTCAGTGATCATTGAGGTCACCCCTCATAGAGTGATTTTCACAATTTTTTCTCTTAATTCACTCTTAATGCACTCTCTTCTGAAATTCACCGCTAACAGAGTGAATGCGTTCACTCTTTTTTTTTTTCCTTTTTTTTTAAAGAGAGTGCAATCACAAAAAGTAGGAGGCTATACTCGAGTGCAGTCACGTGGAGGTCAAGACAGGCCATTGCTTCCATGGATGGTGAAGGTCTACTGATTACCTCTTGAAGAGGAACTTGTTCTGCCTCACATGTTATTTTGAGGAATTTAGTCATGCAGTGTTAAATGGTAATCCGATTTCCTCCACCAGTATTGAAGGTATCCCCATAAGAAACAATGTGTGCAAATTTCTGCCGATTGAACTACAAATCTGGATACCATTTCTACTTTTTCTTCTTGTTTTTTTTTTTGTTTTGTTTCCGTCTTTTGTTTTGTTTTTGTTTCATTTGGGCATTTCTTTAATGTTCATCTCTAGTATAGTCTATGGTGGGTTATTTTTACCTGACTGCTAAGAAAGCATGTGTATTCTTGTTGGTAAGCAACCAGAGGACCGACGGCTTTAAGTCCCCTCCGAAGGACTTGGTAATGAGGATTAATACCTTACCAAAGGGCATTAGCGCATCCGCTTGGTTTCGAACCCGGGTACTCCCGGTTACGAAACCACTGCTCTACCACTGAGCCACAACGCCTCCTCTATGATTCAACCGTTGTTTGCTTCAAGTGAATAATCAGTTCTTCGAAGGACGGACAAATACCGCCCTGGGACTAAAGTAAAAGCAAAACATATTACGTTATCATCATCATCATCATCATCACCACCATCATTATCATCATCATCATCATCATCATCATCACATCATCATCATCAACATCATCATCATCATCATCATCATCATCATCATCATCACCATCATCATCACCATCATCATCATCATCATCATCATCTGGTATACGGGAGTTAGTTGCAGGCCTATATTTACGTACGTCTACACAAACACCCAAGCAGACACACCAATGTACACGTATTATAATAGACCTATGTTATGCATAGTTGTTGAACAAAAGTTTCCCTTGACTATTAAGAAGCTTGCCAGAGGCTTGACCAACATAATAGCAGCTAATATATGCAAACTGGATTCCATCTATTCATACTGTCCATTTTGGATAACAAGTGAACTGAATAGCTAGTTGGTAACCGAGGGTCCGACGGAACATGTGCATGAATTTGAATGCATTAGTAAACAGGTCTAATGATGTCACATGGAGATAAGAAGCCTGCACACCTTCAAAGGATACTGGGCTGCGTTTCACGAAACCGTCATAAGTCTAAGTTCATGGACATCCCATAGAAACGCGTGTTAATTCTACAACACGCGTTTCAAGGGGATGTCCAAGAAGTTAGACTTATGACGGTTTCGTGAAACGCAGCCCTGAACTTTTTCACTATCTACACCTGAAGAGTACTACATCACATTTTTCTTCTGGTAATATTGAACCGACGCTCACATGGCGCAATTTTTTTCCCCCGGCGTTGTTATGACCAACCTGGGAAATCACTCGTATTATAATCAATTTCTCACCTCATTGTAAAGAAAGTCATCAATCAATAAAAAACACCCATTTGAACATGGAAGTGATAACTAATACAGACCCTAATCTACGGGCAATATTATACATGCGTCTGCTATGCACTGTTTATCACATGGCAATGAAGATGTTTTCCAAGGCTTAATTTTAAGCGATGTTGAAGGGACATTTAATTTCCACTTCGACTATATTTGTCTGATCAATAAAAATGTAAACATAGCACACTGATTGACTTTCCAGTTGACAAACCTACTGCATAGTAGAAATTCTTCAGTATTATGAATCATATATCCCTATATGTGGCTGACTTTGAAGTCTGAACTCTTCATTCTAGCATCATCATCATCATCACCACCACCAATATCAGCATCATCATCACCAATATTAACATCATCATCGTCACCAACAGCATCAACACCATCATCCCACAGTGTATTCAACACTTGAACGTTATGAACATTCAGTGCTGTATTTCTAAAGCAGTAATTTACACAGGATTTTTTTTTACCTGATTTGTTTTAAGTATATTACAGTTATAAATCAATATGCGATTTCAGAAGTATATTTCAGAAAATTCAGTGTTTCTAACCAAAGGCCAAGTGACCTTACATATTTCTCATTGTGGCAGCTAATGCCTATAATAATGCATTTACGTGTAAATCATCATCATCATCATCATCATCATCATCTGATATACGGGAGTGAGGTAGTCCTGTAGTCTCCTGGAGAGTGTTTCATGAAGAGTTTTGTCGGTGATTTTCACCGACTAATTTGCTGTCAGCCAATCAGATGCGAGGATTTTCAGTAGCTTGTAAAATTTGTCGGTGAAAATCACCGACAAAACTCTTCATGAAACACTCCCCAGGTCGTTGCGTAAACAACAGCAACAGCAACAGCAGCAACAACAAAAACGATTGCACGCACCTTTTTAAAAAAAATCTTTTTCCAGTACATCTGGTAAAAAAGGTAATAAAGGTAATGTGATGAAAATATAGGCAAATTACAGAACTATTTCAAAAACTAGGCCTACAATTATAAACAGGTCTCATGCATTGGCCAACCTTTTAATGCAACAAAGATATTCTGTTGTTTGACACAAGATAATCTTCATGCATCATCTATGTTTAATAATGGCATCATGAATGACAAGCAATAAGAAGAAGCAAACATGATATGAAGACGATTAGTTATGATATATCGCCACCAAATGCAATTACTGGGCCTGTGATAAAGACTTACCGTGGCGCCACATAGCGGCGAGGCACGCTAACACCACTGCCCCCGCAGTCCGCCGACGATCCATAGCTTCGTTCGATTCACTCTCTACTCCCTCACCGAGAAAAGGCCCTTACGAAATGCAGTCGAAAACCACCATCAAAATTATCTCCGCGTTATTTCTCTGAAATTCACAAAATGATAACTACAGTACAGCAAACTGGAAAGATGCCCAACGTGTAACATAAGTGAAATGCCGCATAACAGGTGTTTTTTTGCACAAGAATTTAGCAAAAGGAAGCCCTTTTATTTTATAATGTTATCAATTTGTCCGCCTAGCTGACAATAACTACACACTCGTACAATTTCCCCCGGACAATTTCTCGCGGTCTATTCATTCCAGTAGGCGAGTACGCACTCCCTCGCAGTCCCACACAATAGAACTTTTGTTGCCTCATGAGCGCTTATGAAAAGGTGGATTTTCATATGCAAATAACCTTCTCCAAAGGGTCTCTCGTGGTCTCGCTCTAATGAATAGGAATATCAAACAGAGGACTCAAATACAGGTCTCATTTTGGTCTCACCGAGGGAGACTGGCCCAACCCTTTTCGTCTATTGTTCGGTCTTTTTCTTTCCCTCCCTTTTATGTTAAATCGTGAATCACCGGTGTGACGAATACAAAAGGTGTGAGGCATGGGGGAGCGTTCAGCTATTTTCCATTTGGAAGTTTTGATAATAGATTAATATTTTTGCCAAGATTTTTAAAAAGGTATATGATTATGATTAGTATTATAAATGCATATACCATACATGCCATATGCACTGTGTAATTAGATCTATTCCTATATGCCTTGGATGGGCTTAGAATATGTCTGCGCTTTAAGTCATTACTTTGTGATCTTGAGTAAAATAAAGTCGCTTAAGAATTCTGCTGGGTCGCACATAAGGGGAAATTAAATGTGATCTTTAGTTCAAAAGATGAAAGATCTTCAAAGCGAAAACAAAACATACACAACTTTGACTGTCAAACTAAACATGTACCTGAACATCAACAAACAAACAAAAAACAAGAAAAAATGAGCAAAAGAGAAAGAGAGAGAGAGGGAAGTGAAAACCAACTTAATCAGTAATATAAAGGATTGAATTCTATAATGCACTCATCTAAGACTGATCAAAATAATGTGCAATAAATATATTGTGCAATAAATATATTGAAATAATTTTTAATCCCTAACATTAAAAAAAAAAAACACCAAATCTACTTTTCATATGATTTAAAACATAGGAAATCATGTTATTCATATAATCTCATAGGCTCACTAGTCGTAGATTAATATTTCCGTCTGCTTTATTTCTTGTTCAATCTTTTTCAATTTTATTTTCTTTGCATGTTCTTTTCAATAACCCTTTTAAAGAGAAATATTGTCATTTTTACCGGTATAATGAAATGTTACAGGAAACATTGCCGTTATGGTATTTGGATTTAATTGGTGAAAGTCAATAAAAACGAATAAAGTCATATTTACTGTAAAAAAAAGTGCACCAAGTTCAAGAATAGTAACTATAGACTTTAAGGACGTAGAAAATTTTGGAGAACGCCATCACCGTTCAAAGGACGTATTCATTACATTCTCCCAAAACTCCTTTCCACACCCGGCCTTCATGGTTGTCACTTTTGACACGAGTGATATGCTGGGGGTGGGGGGGGGGGGGGGGTAATTTGCATTTGTCCCCTGGCGAAAAATTCAATTTTGCATACAAAAACATATTTGCGCCTCTAGAGCAAATTTAGACTAGACCCCAAAGGGACACGGAAATGTCATTGGCACTATGTTTTGGCTTGCCAAAGTGTGAGAAGTTAACCTGGCCACCTAAAATGGCATCACTAGAAATTATCTATTTGTACTGCAGGCTATTTGTTTGTTTGGTGGGGGGGGGGGGGTTGTACTTGTAACCCACGGAAAGATAATCCTGGATTCATGGCTAAATCATTGCTTAATTGCTCTTACATGTTCTCGCTATTCTTGAATATAATCGACACAAGAAATGCACATTTCAAAGGAAAATTACTAATTGTAAATTTGGTTTTATTACTAAAATGCGCCCACAAGAAAATTTATATGCAATACATACAGATGTACACATGTGAAGTCATTGTAAATTAGTTGAAATTATCTTAGTATTATTTTCGAGTGGTAACAAAAAACATGAAGATTAAGTTTTGCAATATAATATCTAAATGTTATCCAAAAGTGCTTAACATACTGGGGGAAAAAATCACAGCGCTTCATGAACAAACAACCTAACCCATACCTGCACACGTCACTGGACAGAGACTGTTCATACTTTTATCAAATTAACCCATTCGTGACAGAGATCCACATTTTGTGGTTTGGCCTAATATCTTTTGATGCAAAGCCCTAAAAATCATACCAAATACATAAGCAGAAAGAGCAAAAAATTCTACACAAACTGTGCCCATTTTGGTTGCGTCAGTATTCGTTGTTTGATGCTGAAATTTTTTAAAAGAAAAATAAGCATTAAAATCCTTAAATTGGTAATGTGATAGAAAGTTTAAAATCGTTTTCCCCTGCAAATTGGCAACTTTTTGACTTCTCGTCATAATTTCATTCAATTTATATTCATTTCAGATACATGACGTTTTATAAGAAAAATGTAGCAATAAAATCAAAATGTTGGTGTTGCCTATTTGAAGCATAAAAGCTGATAAAATTAGGCTTTAAATAATTCCTGTCACGAATGGATTAAAAAGAGCCTTTATAAAAATGAAAACAATGACGGTCATGATGTTGATTTTCAAAAACTAATATATCAGACAAAAATGGCTAGAGAAGAAAATGTGAATGAATTTTATTTCATGTAAATCACAATACTCATGCACGCTTGAAAAACTGCATCTTTTCAGACAGTGGAACTTGTGTAGAGAGAACTTTTTATGACTTAATAAATGCAGCTGCTACACTTTTATTTATTACTTGCTGGCATTTATTGCTTACATTTTCAATTCAACCGAGTATTTTATAGGAACTCCTTTAAAATGTATTTTCATCGTAAAGATCAAGAAGATCCCCCAAATTGCTAGCTTGCCAGAGCCACATAAGTAAGGGGAGGGGGATAATGACTCAAGTGCAGAAATGAAGCGTTAAAAAAACGAAATAAGAAATTAAGGAATAAAGTGCAATAAAAAACAAAGGCCGTCAGAATTTTCTGATTTGCCCATATAGCTAGATATCTATGGATTTCAAAATTTCAAATGTGCTGACAGAATGTTGAAAAACCATTTGGCGAAAGATTATCATGATTATGAAAGGCGTTTACTTTCATATTTTCGGGGTAAATATCTATGCGTTGAGATCAAATCTTTAACCTCTCTAGCATGCATGCGGCTCACAATTTGGAACGTTTTGTCACGTTTACACTGCAAAGTGTAATTATGGTAACTGCAGAAGCAAAAAAATCTACTACTTTCTACAATGACTTTGGCAAGATAAAGGCAGCTCAGTGAATTCGCTATATGATATCCCTTAGAACTTATTTCAAGTCATCTTCATATCAAATACAGCAAGGAATATGTTTCATGTCAAAAGATAATAATATGTCAATAATATCTAACATCGAAATAAAATAAGGTAATCGGTAAACAAATTATGAATGTGTAGGTTTCCGTCAATGTTTCTGCCCTTTGAAGTCCATGACAAAACTGAGAAAATTCCAGAAGGTCAATTACATTCGGGCTATAATAATTAT
Source organism: Echinometra lucunter (assembly GCA_029962745.1). Taxonomy (NCBI): domain Eukaryota; kingdom Metazoa; phylum Echinodermata; class Echinoidea; order Camarodonta; family Echinometridae; genus Echinometra; species Echinometra lucunter. Next base: position 22,767,631 of record CM057164.1, read on the forward strand.
CTTTGAATGCTTAGGAACAATTCATCTCTTCTGGTATGCGGAAGGGGGGGGGGCGTTCTCCCCATCCATGTCGATTTAGAGGTACATCGCTGATACCACGACCCATCTCAAACATTCTTCTGATAAAGTAATGCATGGCGGGAAATTATTGGCACTATAATATAAAGAAATCACATCAATATCATTGAGACAAAATATTTACAAGTACTCAAGGCACATTACTAAAGACTTTGCAATATCTAAGTTTAAAGTTTTCATCAGCCTTCCTGTATGTATATAGCAGCCATTATGTCAATCAAACGTCAGTTCTTTAGTTTCAGCAAACAAAATCTTCCATACCACTAAATGATAAAATGTAAAACCCTAAATGCACCACATTTATCTTTTTGTTCTGGTTGCTGATAAACAGTGTGACAGAAAATGCAAGTCATATTGCAAATATTCAGAAGAATATTTTCACATTACTGTTGTCGTCAAGTCTAGATACCCGATTTTACCATTTCAAGACAATAATACCAAAATACATTTTATTATGAAAAAAAAATCGAATCAGAGTCGGAAAAACTAGATAAAAGTAATTTACATACTAAATAAGATTTAAGATAGTCAGCCCGTATTAATTCTTTAAGTGAAATGCAATATTTCACTTTGAAATTGTTCAAGAAAAGGAATTCTTAACTCCATGTCATAATGCTAGTAAGCTAGGGAAATCTAGCAAATGCGTTCATTTTTAGCCGAAAGGGGCGCACTTTTGGCTCTCACGAGACTATGAAAATAATGGTTAAAGTAATAATATTCCTCTTTCTTTCCTGTTTTATTTTCAAAATAAAAAAGACCTATAAGGACGTAGCGATTCGATCCCTCAAAAGCATTATGCCAACCTTTTTTGAAGAGGTGGGGAGGGCGTGGGTGACTATTGGATACTTCAAAATATTTGAAAAAAAAATATAGATAATTCAGCTCTCAGATGAAACGAAATAACACGACTCCATTTTCATTTGAGTATGTGTGAGAAAAAAGGGAGAGAGAGAGAGAGAGAGAGAGAGAGAGAGACAGTGGGGAGGGGAGGGGTTGGGGTGGGCATGTCGTAACGCCCTTTTTTAATTATACAAATTATCCAAGGTTGAAAGTCAAATCAACCGCATAGTTCTTGTCCGAATAATGATAGTGACAATGGACGTCTATTATGCATACCGTCATGGTAAGTTGACGAACATATAATTTTCTCTCATCTTTACGACAACGCATTACACTCCCGATGACCCGAAACATCGACTGCAGACGAAATCGAGTAGATCGCCAGCCCACATGACCAACAGCCTTCAAGACAGATCATTTTGGTCTTGTACCCGAAGAAAGGTTGTTAGAAGGCAGACGACTTTTGGATCATAATTATTATGGAAAGTTTACAGAAGGCCTTCTAGACCGGTGTTACCGCAAAAGATGTCCATCCGGATGAGATGACACCAGCAGATGTTTTTTTAATACAAAATGACAAGAAATATGATTGTGCCCTCCCCCATCACGCAGCCAGAAACTCCCGTCTATGAAGTAGGCCTATTATTATTGAAGAGAAGTGTTAAAAATAGCCACTTGCTACGCTCACTCGCCAATATGGAATAAGCCCACTCATTTGATTAAGAAGGGGGCGGTGTCACCGGATGAGATTTCTTGTCATTTTGTAAATATTGAAAAACACCTGCCGGTATCATCTCATCCGGATGGACATCTCATTCGGTGACACCGGTTATGTATAGGCTGTCGTCGGTCTCGAGGGCTGTTTGTAGCCCTCACAAATACGCATTAGTTTATGTTTTGAACCTTCCCCCGTCATCATAGCGGAGTTCGTTCGTTGTCGCTGTACATCCCTGACTCGATATCGACGCGGGGTTCTCGCATGATGCCCTTGACAGGGTTATCCTCGTCATCGTCGGCAACTTCGCCGCTGTCGAAGGCTGGGTTCTGATGTCCGTTCACCCGGCTCGAGATGTCGTAGGATCTTGGTCTGTTTCGCAATCTAAAGAAGAAAGCAAGGTACGAAGTTATTAGTTGCACATGTTGCAAGACTGTCATTGAAGAATTATAAAAAGTTATGTATGGTCCGATATCGACATCTATAAAAAGTTTGAAATGCAGAAAACTATTGAACACATATTTCTAAGAATAAAAATTTCTTGTATAAAGTTGGGGCATATTAGAAAATATATACCTAATGCTATATGATTCAGAATGTTTCATTCGCGCTTCCTTATTAGAAAAATCCTTAAAAAGCTGATAAAAAACAAACATACCAAGGAATCTTATTTGAAAAGAAAGAAAGGAAGAAAAAAAAAACCAAACAAACCGATGTCGAAGACGTATCCATCTCTTACATATTTCTTGTCATAACTGTTGGAACTTCAAAAGAAATTCTAGATGTTTTCATGAATTCCTGTATCTAGTGTAGAGGACATTAAAAAATTCTCCGAATATTTTAGGGATCATTATAGATAGCATACTGAACCACTTACATCAAAAAGGCTCGAGTAAGAAGCCCGACTATTAAGCAGATACATACAGCCAAGATTAAGGCTATGCAGGTATAAAGAACAACTGTTGAAAGAAAGGAAAGAAAAGAAGCACCGGAAGAGGGAGGATAAACCTTGAAATATTTCATGTCAGAAGTGCAAGTGAGTGTGAGACGGACGAGATGACAGAGGATGAAGGGGAAAAAGAGAGAAGGGTCAGAGAGAGAAAGAGACAGAGAGAGAGAGAGTGACAGAGAGAGAGAGAGAGGAAGAGAGAAAGGGGAGAAAAATTGATCGATAGTGGGGAGAAAGAGGAAGAATAGAGAGAGATTAATAAAGAGAAATGAGAAGGGGAAGAGGGCCAAGAGACTGATAGAGAGAGAGAGAGAGAGAGAGAGAGAGAGAGAGGGAGAGAGAGAGATGATAAAGAGGAGAGGAGAGGAGAGAAGATGGGGGGGGGGGGGATTAGATTACTTACGAGGCGCACGCATGCGCAATGACACCCATCAGTAACACAACACAAAGTGCCAGAATAATTGAGATACACATGTAAAGTGCAACTGAAAATAAAAGAAAAACATGAACACAGAATGAGGGTTATATCATCAACTATATAAGATGTAATATACATATCACTTAAGTCTATACATGTATTTTTCATTTAAAGTTCTGGTAACTCATTACCAATAACAATAACTAAACTGTATTTGCGCCATTTCTAATTATTCGATCAATAGATTATTTTATTGTTTAATTTTTTTAAACTTTTTTTTACTGTCAGAGATTTTAGTCAGTGTCACATGGATCACACAATCTGATCCAACAACAAGGAAGGTGAGTAAAATCGTAGGAAAGTGAATAAGATCGTAGGAAGTTCGTAGACGTGGATCTCTGGAAAGTATAAATATATATTTTTTTTGCACTAATACAATAAATACGCTCAGCCTTGCCTATATGCAACAAAATCACGATCAAGATAGACTGAAAGTACGATGACATATTTTTCCCCAGTGAAAAATGGATCTTCAATTTCAATAGAAGCCAGTCATCATCATGTTTTTAGGCCTAAATAAAGACCAGCTGCGTAGGATTCTGCAATGTATGCTGTGAAGTCAATTACCTGGTATGCTTGTTCCGTTCCTCTTTCTGGTATTGTTATTACCTGCGACGGTTGTTTCTGGCTCCGTAGTTGAGACTACATGAAAGAAGAAAAGGGGGGAAAATAAGATTTAGATATTCATGTCAGATATTGTATCGGTATTATCTGCGATCTGCGATTAAAATCAGTTAACGAATTGAACCAAAACCGAAGGAGATAGAAGACCCTGACCATCAATGTATGGAAAAGAAGAAAACTTCCGGGAGGCCAGATTCAAACAATAGCACAGTTTACTCTTAATTTCCTGGCATGAAAATTATCATTTTCGACGTTATATAACTAAATTATAACAGAGAGGACAAAGTCTGAGCGATTCTCCTTTCAAAATGCAATTTTATCTACTGGATGAATAAATGTTCAATGATAAAACTTACTCATTGTCGTATAATTCCATGTAAGTTGACCCATGGTGCTGTTTATCTCCGTCGAAGTATCATACGTCACGTTTTCTTCCACTGGACCATCGGTAACGACCGCCGTATATTCCGACGTCATCGTTACAGTCACATACTCATCAGTAGTCATTGAGTTGGTCGAGGATGTCTCGTCTGACATGCTTGAATTCGAATCCACTGACGATGTCGTATTCCCCATATCCAGCGTCAAAGTTGAATTTCCTATGTCAGGTGTTGACGTTGTATTGCCAAAGTCTGATGCCGACTTGGAATTTCCCATATCTGGTGTGAAAGTTGCGTTTACGGTTTCCGGCGTCGACGTTGTACTACCCATGTCAGAGGGTGACGTTGAATTTCCCATGTCCGGCGCTGTAGTTGCGTTCCCCATGTCTAGCGTTGACGTTGTAATTCCCATGTCTGGCGTTGACGTTGTATTTCCCATGTCTGGCGTTGAGGCTGTATTTCCCATGTCTGGCGTTGACGTTGTATTTCCCATATCGAACGGTGACGTTGAATTCCCCATGTCAGTCGATGGCATAATGCTAGTAACGGTACCTCCGTTCATGCTGGTCGTGGATTGAGGTTGAGTCGATGACGGAGCTGGTGTAGTTAAAGTAGTATTTGCGCCCTCTGCGGTTGCTGTTGTACTATTCTCTCCACCTAAAAAGGGTAAAGGCATCAAAAAGCTCAGTATGCTAGAAAATATGAAGAACATTGCTGCTTCCTCAAGGTATCATTTTCTTAAAAGGATTCTGCTGTAATTAATTCATTCTATTTATACCAGCGTGTTCGCATTTTCGGTCTTTCCTTAATGCATTTTCGTTTTTCTTCATGCTTTCACTTCCAAATGCAATCCATGGGAGCGTTTCATGAAGAGTTTTGTCGGTGATTTTCACTGACTAATTTGCTTTCAGCCAATCAGATGCAAGGATTTTCAGTAGCTTATAACATTTGTCGGTGATTTTCACCGACAAAACTTTTCATGAAACGCTCCCCAGATCGCCCACAACACTGCATTTTTTTTTAAAGGAACATATAACCATAGCTAATTCTTTGTACTTCTTTTAAAAATTCACTGATGAAACTTTTTTTTTCTAATAATAAAAGACATGAATTTAATGAAAGAAGAGTGTATCGACAGGATCTAGACTATTTATTTTAGATACTTCTGCTTAGTCCAAGCAAATATCGTTCATCGATTCGTACCTGTATCTAAACCACCAACCGTCGTCATCGTCGCTGTCGCCATCGAGTTCGTGATAGTTCCTCCCTCTGACATTGCGAGTGTGGATGTTGTCGATACGGTAGGCATCATGGTTGTGACATCTTAAATGAAATTGTAACCATAAAAACAGGATAACCCAATTTAAAAGAGAAGAAACATTCGAAAGTTCCAAATTGATGAGACTGAAAAAAAAAATGCAGTTCTAATAGTATTGATGCACATTGGGAGTCCTTAAAAAGAAAGTTGAATTGATGTAAATGTGAAAAGGAAGTGAGTTTACATATTTTTTGCTATTCCTCGATAGTGAATGAAAGCGATTGTCATTTCAGTGGTCTCAATTTAAAAAAAAAAAGATTACAGGAATACTCAAGCAGACAAGATCATTTCATTCATTTAAACGAGCCATAAAAGAATCGCAGTTAAACCAATACCTAGCAAACTGAATGTTATTATTATTATAATTATTTTAATGACACTTTGACTTTTGTCTAGAAAATGTATACTTTTAAAAAGAAAACAGCAACAAAACTTATTATTTTCTAAAATTTTATTCTAAGGACCAAGCATCACCCCCCCCCCCCCCCCGTCGCTTCATGCACTTGCACGTTTTATGACAGTAGATAATTATTTTGGATATTTTCCAGGGCTGTCACGCTTTCAAGCTTTGCTTTTGTGACGACCCTTGCAACCATTTTAATCATTGTGTAACAGAAAATACCGCTTAGAAGGTTTATATATGATGCATTTGATGATTTACATACAGAACTATTTGTTCATTATCTTTATGTCAAATTCCAAATATGTATTTTCTTTTCGAGATCTTTGTCATAAAAAATGTTGCAAAACCAATAAATGAAAATGAAAAAAAAAATGAAAATAGTTCATAAATTTTCGACTTGAGTGAAGATTGTGAAGGCGTGTTTGTGTAGAATGAACCAAAAATCGTGTCTCGTATTTTCTATCGTTTGCAAGTTTTACAGAATTATGGTCAACATAATTTCTGAGGAGGGGAGGTCATTAATTACCGTATTCATTCCATATAATCAATTTGATTGTACTTTGTTATTGTACTTTGTTTTATTATGTTGGTGATTCCAATGCAAATGTATTTCAGTTTAACCGTTTAACATGTTCAATTTAAAGTTTGTATGATTTATGTACATGGATTGATTTGAATGAATACAATAAAGAATATTATATAACAAAATAATTGTGATGTCTCGGAAACCACCAAAATTATCCTAAACGTTGTACTTTATTTACACCAATATCACTAAAATAACTTCTTAACTAATTATCAGCAACCAACTGTTAACCAAGGGTTATGGGGACCAACTGCCAACTTATATAGGGACCAATTGGTTTTTAATTGGTCGATTTCAATGGGTTATTCTTGTAAAGGTAAAACCATTCATTAATACACTTACACTTACAGCAGTCAACGAAATCGTTTCAAATACTGTTGAATTACTTCGTTTCAAAGGTTAGGGAATTTAGTCACTCAAGAGCGATCATGAAAATGCTGGCATTTTGCTACATCGAGTTTCCAGGGAAACCATTCTTGGAATATGGTAATGACGAGAGGTGCAAACCAGTATGACGAGTGTAAGAGTATGCATTGTACAGAGTACCAAATCACAGGGGATTAATCGATAAAATCTTAAAGGGTATGCTACTCCATTCACTGGCCCAAATTACAATGGCACATAATGAACACTCGAAAAAATGGATGACGTTTTCCTTATAAGATGTCAAACAACGGGCGCACATTGATTTGTGCTATTATTTATCTCATAATAGACGGGTTGAAGAAATTTAAAGGAAAACGAACAGGTATGCGAATACAAATTTTAGTAGAAATACAAAGCCCAAATGAGAAGTCTTCGTTTTGATAGGATTAATGATGGACAATTACAAGCTATCCAGTCCCATATCATTGCAATCACATCTAGGATATATACATATATATATATATATATATATATATATATATATATATATATATATACAGAAATAACTTCAAAAAGAGTCGAAGGTACGCCATGTGTAAATCCAACATTAGCTTTTATTGTTCAGAATTTTCGGCCCGCCTCAGGCCTTCCTCAGTGTATACAGTTTAATATATATATATATATATATATATATATATATATATATATATATATATATATATATATATATATATTTGTGATCAGTTAACATATATGGTTAAGGCATTGGCGTTCATAGCCAAAGGCCCGGGTTGGATTCCCGGCGGAGACATTTTTTCAACCTTTGCAAAAATTTCCAAAATGGTACGACAGCTCTGGGGAACTGTGATTCATGCTACGCTATTATTCTCTAAATTGTCTCACACACACACACGCACACACACGTATATCTATACACACACACACACACACACACACACCCACACACACACACACACACACAATTAAATAATGAAACCCTGTTGGAACTTGAACAAGGCAAATAATAAGGAGGTATTATAGTTTCAACTTAATTTTTTCTTTCTTTACAATATTTTGATATGTAGAACAATTGGTAATGCCATGACTATCTGAGACTTGTCCATATTCAAACTAAATTAAGTATGTGCTTTTTGTGTATTTTAGTAAGAGAGAGAGAGAAAGGGGAGGAGAAAGAGAGAGGAAAGGAGAGATAGATAGTAGATAGATAGATGCAGATAGAGAGATAGATTGATAGAATGATAGAGAGAGAGAGATAGATAGATAGATAGATAGATAGAGAGATAGATAGATAGATAGATAGATAGATAGAGAGAGAGAGAGAGAGAGAGAGAGAGAGAGAGAGAGAGAGAGAGAGAGAGAGAGAGAGAGAGAGAAGGGATTATTATGTCGGGGGGGGGGGATGCAAGAGACCAGAGAAATGAACATTGGTAGATGAAAACATCATATAATTATGAGAGTTCATGACAGACAACTTCTGGCGTCCATCTTCTTATGACGTCACTAAACGACCACGTGTGAAAAGGAGCAGTATCGAACCTGTACAAATATCGCAGGAGTGATAACGTATTATACAAAAAGCAATAATGGTCTACCGTTTCTGCGAATAGTCTACAGTAATAATCCGAATGTATTAAATAAAAAATATTCATGAATGACATATTCTGCATCAAGTAGGACAGTTTTGTGTAAAAATAACATAATTTTTCAATCAGTTTTATAAATGGTAGGCATTGTTCGAGGTGGGAGGATGAAGGGTTTTCCCTTCCTGCGCGCGAAAATAAACATCTTCAGTAAATGTTAAGATGTCGATTTCAGTTAAAAATTAGTTCGCTCTATTTTTCTTTCTTTCTCTCCCCTCAGTTTCTCTTTCTCTATCTCTCTCTCCGCGAATTTTTAAATGACCAATATATGGGTGACAGTTACCTTATTTTCAATGTATAAGCAGATAAGGCCTATTAGAATCATTGTAATGCAGTCAATCATTTCAGTTCATCTTTGGTGATGTCATACATTTCACCATGTAATGTAAAATAATACACGTGCTCTCTTAATTAGAGATTGGATAGCCGGTAATCTGCCCAGGGGCGTCAGCCTTCCCCCTTTGGCGACATTGTTTCATTACGCCAAAGCTTATACTCCGGATTAGATGAAACATATCTCACAACTTCTTTTCATACCATGCCAACCTTTACCAAAGAGAAGCTTTATTTCTGGGAAAGGAGAAAAATGAACTGTGAGCGTTCCCATTAAAAAAAAAAAATAAGTTAGGTAGAATGTCATGTATGTCATAGTAGAAATATTCCTTCAAACGTTTGCCTTTCAAATATTACCGTATTCGAATTATGAAGACAAGAAATAGTTGAGGCTTTGGTGCTGGTGCCGAACATTCATGCCAGGGTTATGTGTGATCCCATGTCCTCATTATCTAGGTGCATTGAATGTGCATTTGGGGGAAGTGAATAATTAGGCCTACTTATCAATAATTTTGAAGATTCTAAAAATCTCACGCTTGTTTTTAAAAACAAGTAATATATTTTTTCAGTTGCTTGGATACAGTTTATTTCACAATAACCCTATATCGCCAAAATAACTGATTTGAAGCGGTGAAGAGAAATGGACTTTTCATTTTGTGGTTTGGCCTAATATCTTTTGATGCAAAGCCTAAAAATCATACCAAATACATGAGCAGAAAGAGCAAAAAAAAAAAAAATCTACATTTACTGTGCCCATTTTGGTTGCGTCAATATTTGTTGTTTGATGCTGACAATTTTTCAAAGGAAAATAAGCATTAAAATCCTTAAATTGGCAATGTGATAGAAAGTTTAAAATCACCATTTTCCCCTGCAAATTGGCAACTTTTTGACTTCTCACCATAATTTCTGTCAAATTATATTCATTTCAGATACATGATGTTTTATAAGAAAAATGTAGCAATAAAATAAAAATGTTGGTGTTGCCAATTTGAAGAATAAAAGCTGATCAAATTAGGCTTTAAATAATTCCTGTCACGAATGGGTTAAAATATGCTATGGGTGATCTCCATTATCCTAGCAGCAAAAACATGCCTCTGATTTATGATGATCTTGGTCAAATTATGACCACTGCGTGATAAATGCGCGCAATTTCGATCATGTTTGAGACATCACAAATTGAATAAAGATTGATCGCGAAGTCATCTGCAAACAAGTTGAAGGCTCTCATTTCTCTCTGTTTTTCATGTTTCTAAATCCCAGTCGGGCTCTCCTCGCAATAAGACACGAAAGTAAATATCAATGTTTGGGAGAATTAGTCTGGGGAATATTTTCCCTCAGACTTGCAGATAGCATGTCGTTTCAGGAAACTGAATTCTAAGAATGCCTCATAAACCCTGCTTTTTCCTTTTTCCTTTTTCCCCTTTTCCTTTACTCTTTTCCTTCCTCTTTTATCTGTTTCCCTTTCCTCGTTGTTTCGTGTTTGTCTCTTGTTTTTTTTTTCTTTTTATGTGTGTGCACCAGCACTATATTGTTCTGTTATCGTCTGTGTTCTCCCAAGTCTTCGTAGGCACAATTTAAAACAATCTTATTTTTTTCTGGAGGATCCACAAATTACAAGCATTACTTTTTAGTGGATCTCCCCATTTCCTCAGAATTCAAGAATTTCTTCCGATAATGTACACTGTACTTGTATATACTTATCAAGAAAAAAAAATGAATACGTGCATATATTTTCTGTAATAATACTTGTAATGCCAATATCTTTATTTCTGTTGGAAAAGAAATAAATACGAATTGAATTGAATTGAATTGAAACCATAGACAAAAATTGAAATTCGTGAATAATCACGATTATTATTGTTTATGATACAAATAACATCAGTTCCATTTCGCAATTATTGATCAGTCTCAGAATTCCATGATACAGTATTTCTTAACCCTGCAAGAGAGAAAAAATCTGAAGAAAAGAATGAATAGACTCGCTACTTTTGACTTTCTTGATTGGTGATTCTTTGAAAATAGATTATAGTTTCTCCTCGAAAAAAAAATCTTACTGAAATATTGTAAGAAGTGGGTCTTTCTATTCACCCTGCATTTCGTTTCAGAATGACGTCGAGATAGAAAGATATTGCTCACGTGCATGGTTTATAAAATGTAATTACAGTTGCAACTGGCATCCTGTTGTTATTCCATTTGAATACACGACACTCCACATGCTCGAGTCACTATTACGGCTAACAGCTAGGAAATCGTGATCATGAATGTTTCGCACGAGCTCGCTAAATTGATTTTGAAGGCAAATTTGTCAATAAGCATGATAAGTGCGCCAATTCAATTAAAATGACGCGGGACAAAATGAGGCATTCTGCTATAACGAATACTTCCAAACTGAAGAGCTATACGAGAGATGTAACTTTCTTAACTCTGTATAGACTGTAATAATAAAACATACCGGTTCCCCCGAAAGAAAGTGAATGAAATTCAGACATTCACATGTGTGTTCACGTGTGAGTTTTCATTAAACTTTGCAACCACGTGTGTGACCAAAACCATAACAAAAAAAAAAAATCGTTAATCATTTTAAGCCTCACTTTCCACTTATATGAACCTTAAATTGCGGCTTAATGCAGTAATTACAAATTATACAGATGCCTAAACATTATTATTATCATGATTTTTGAAAGGATTTATTGTAAAAATTCAGGTACGTCCATGTCAAAATGTATGGTGGCGGTAGCTTGAATATCGGAACTAAGACAATCCAAGGGGGGGGGGGGGGCCCCCCAAAGCCTCCCATTCATCACCTACCGCCCCTCCATAATATATCTGCCATGAAAGACTAAACTGCTCCTTATGATGAAACGCAATTGTCGTTAATCTCTATCATGCTTATGCTAACGAAAGAAATGAATGCTGTAAAATACACACAATTTATTGTATATATCGACAGGCTACGTAGAAAAGAAATACTCAATAGGATTAATCGGAAAAAGTGACAGAAAAATTCTCCTTTTCTATAATCCATATGTCTGGATACAAAATATAGCAATACGCACACCGTTTCAATCGAAGCATTCCATCTTAATTAAATAACAACATGGAAATTTCTGTCGTAATATACAGGCCTAAGTACGTTTGGTTTGACATATTGATACATTTGATTTATTGAGAAATAAATACTTTTCAGCACGTCCATAAGCATGATAAGATTTAGAATCACCTGAAAACACGTAAAAGCAATGATACTACTTTCAGCTAACGCAAAGGAGCTCCAACCTTAAAAAGTGAAAATGTATTGTGTGCAAATAGTGGACCTGCAAAAATAGAAGTCTAATTAAAAAGAGAAATATGCAATAAATAATGCCATGTTTGCTGAATGATTGCATTTTAATATCCGATGATTTATTGCCATCATTCAATTCTTGTAATGAAATGAGGAAATACTCCAATAGCGAGTTCTTTTAACATGAGAATTGAATTTGATACCAGCAATATAATGTGGGCGGCTGTTAGAGACAAAAAAAATAAAAATAAAAAATATCGACACCCTGCACAAGAACATGTAGTATAAAACATGCCCATTTCAATGCATTTATGTAGTTATATTTTATGTTTCTTGTTTTTTTTTAAAGTTTTTTTTTTTGTATTTTTCCCTTTTTCCTAATTCATCAAAGGACAAATTTACTATCTACTATGTTATTCAAGGGACTCTGCGCTTCAAACATTTATGTTTATGCTTTGTTCCTACTATCAGATTATGTATTCAAATTTTGATGTAACACGTTGTTCTTGTCAATGTGATGATTTATTTTGCATGGTGAAAAATAAAACAAACAAACAAACAAACAAACAAACATCTGAACGGGCTTATTTCAAATCAATAGGTTAAAAAAAATCAGTTTAATATACAAGCGACTCGGTGTGTTGCGTTTCAGATACTGAGCTTGAAAAGCACATACTAGTACTACATATGATCTTAGCCAAAAGGAACAAAAGAAAGGATGAAAAAGAAGAATAACAGAAGAAGAGAAATTGTTAGTAATGAAGAAATGAATAACAGCTTTGAGTGAAGATAAACTGTTTCCCGTAAAATGATCTTTTTGCAGCATGTATGATTAATGTTTTGTTTTTATTAAAATTTCCCTTTCAGGTTTATCCTCCAGGAATCGCGTGGAATCAAGACTGTTCTATTATATATACAGATGACACAGTTTGTTTCCGATTTTAGAAACATATTTTGAATCGAGTGCAGTATCTTCTATACGAAAAAGTAGAAATATTGGCATTGGCTAGGGAATGTTTCATTTATATCAAGTTTCCTTGGAAACAGTCTCTTGATATTATCAAATACGATTTGACTTTATAATTTTTCGTATTCCACTCATCTTATTAGGAAGAAAAAATTGTAATTTAATGTCAGATCATTGTGTCAATATATAGAGAAGGATGGGAGAAGCCAGAAAATATGAGAAATGGCGAGTATTTGCTCCAGGGAGTAGGCTTATATACAAGGATGCAGTCATTAAAATGACTGTAATGATTACGACGTCTTTTCCTATACTATAACTTAGTTCAATTCACCCGAATTCAGGATAATAAATAGGACGGTCTGTCGTGATCATTTGCACGATTAGTAACTCAGAAGGAGGGACATGGGAATTGCAAAATGACTTGTCCATATAAATATCATGCTGTTGAGAGACTTAGGTCTCACCCCGGCACTCACTTAACATGATTAACCGATTAACATCAGTACAGAAGACACTGATATTAGGCTAACTGAAATTATGTGAATTTATATAATAAAACCAATACCACCAAACTCGATGAGTTCACACATTGGACTACATACAAAACCGCACCCAGCATGCCCAGAGCGAATGACACGTTTTAGTTCGCATACCCCGCTCCAAATGAAATGCACATTTTATGTAAATTAATGCTAATGTTGAAAACTGGCCATACTGACAGAGCTGTGACATGTATCATTTTCAAGTGACAAATGCACCCAGTCGTGAAAGTGTTTTATCAAAAATATCCCGGCAGTATGTACATACATGTATATAACTTGGCTGATGATGTCTGCTATCATACCAGTTTGTTTATCTATAACGATAATGTATTACATGATGATGACGTAATCTTTGCTCAGATGGGTGTGGTCCGGTTTCAGTGTCGTATCTCCTTTCATAAATATTTTCTCATCATGTTATCCGGAAGGCTAGGCGATCAGTTAGGGGCAGTGGCGTATCCAAAAATTGATATGAGGAGGAGGGCATACCGGGATGTATCAGCTCCATTTTTTTTGTTTTTTGTTTTGTGTGTGTGTGTGTGTTTTTTTTTTCTTTTTTTTTTTTTTTGGGGGGGGGGGGGGGAGTGTGAATTCAAATGTCGGCAGGGTATACGTCATTTGGGGTGGGAGGGCAGCTACCTTGATACGAAGCATGCATAGACCACATAAGATTTTGGTGGGGGCAGGGGTGGGCTGACCATGCACAGTTTGGAGAGTGTTACCCACGGGAATTTTCTGACTTGGTCTCATCGAAATTCCCCAACGGAATTTCCGTCCTTTTCCGTCCTTGGCTTTGTTTCATAAATCTTATTATCAATCAAAAAGTTGCAATAACTGTTATAAGCTACTGAAATCCTTGCATCTGATTGGCTGAGAGCAAATTAGTCGTAGAAATATGGCAGTACTGTTGTTAATGATAACAAGTTCTATGAAACGGGGCCCTTGATGGGGGGGGGGGGGCTGATCTTTATGCCTCGGCAGTCCAGCCTCTTTGTAAACATTAATCTGCTTAAACTTACGGATGCGTTCCACTTAACAAATATTTTTCTTCCATTATCATTATCATTCTGTGAGTAGTTTCAGTCTCAAAACTGACATTTTTCACTATATATCTGTCTCCTCTTTCTTTATCTTTCTCCGTATAGACCTGTTCAGTTTGGGTGCTGTTTTTATGCTAATGTTTAAATGGGGGCTTCAAGCATGACCAACATAAGCACTAACATCTCAACAAACCTGACTCACTGCATAACCTACGGAATCATCTTTATTTTCTTCTTTTTGGGGAAGTTCCCCAGTTATGGCTGACCTAAACCACAGTGTTCTGAAACGGATTTTACGGGCACTTATTCTTCCCCCTTTTCACATCCTAGTTTTTGTCCTTGTTATGATTACTGCCGCTATTGTTCTTTTTCGGCTTCTACTGATATCTTTAAATTTCTCTTCCACGTCTATCCCAATAAAATTTCTTTCGACGACCTCCGGCCCTCATCGTCGTGTATTGCAGTCCCGCTTTCGTCACTGATTATCATTATCTTATTCTAATAAAGTTTCTTTCTTCTCAGACCATTTTCTCCATCCTCTCCCCCCTCTCTCTCTCTCTCCCTCTTTCTCTCTCTCTGATTATCTCCTCTCTGTCTCTCTGTCTCTGTCTCCCTCTCTCTGTCTCTCTATCTAACTCACGTTCTCTCCCTCTTCCCTCCATCTCCTTGTTAACAAGCTTGATGCTCTTTCAAGGTTTAATATAACACGATAAAAAATACTTTCGAAAAAATCAACTCAAGTGCCATTTCAAAAGCCTATTGTATTGCCAATACAAATCATGTTCGGATTACGTAATCACAGTAATCATGGTACAATAACAGGTCATGGTAAAGTCCGCACATTTCTGAAGGTGATAGACAAGGCTATTGAAGGTGCCTGAAGTTCATTTTTCGAAAGTAGTTTTGATCGTGTTATATTCATTTGGTAATGGAGTGCCATAAGCCTTGGCCGAGATTCAATTTTCATTGGCGATCTTGCGTCCTATTCAAATTGTATAAACTTTTTGCATAAATTTGTATGATAACATTAGTGCAAAATCATATTCATGTATTCTTTTCACAACCATAATTGAATTTGGTTAGGACATGTGCTTTCAACAAAATTATGACTGCGTGAAATGGAATATGTCTCCCTTTTTGTGTGTAGTGTATCTGTATTGCATGTTCAGTCATATACCTTAGTATTCATAGGCGACTGGTCTTTTCTCCATTTCTCTCATACAGTAGAAGGTTTCTAATATCTAACAATATCGATCTTCCTTTGATCAGGGTAACTTGAAAAAAATTGCATGTTTAAGATTTCATATCGAATGTTAGATGTCGTTGGACGTTAAGCTGCATTGGGTGAGTAGTGGAATGTAATTTAAACCAAAAGCGAAACTTGTAATCTTCGTCACAATAGTAAATCATACAAATAATATTTTTTTTCATAGAGATACTTCAAGAACGAAAACGAAAAAGATAATACATGGTAATACAGAGAATAATATTATAAATTCAAGCAGATTTGACATGTTTGGATGTCTATGTATATTACAAGTTGTACTGCCAACAGAGTTAAATGCAGTAACGGCATATGAAGGACATTTTTTTTTCACATAAATCCAAAACACAAGCGGGGAATTATTATCAAAGCCACTCCGCTTGAAAGATGAAATATCGATAGTGTTCACACTATTGTGAAAATACCAAAGACAAAAGAATGTATGGCTAGAATCTTATGGCAATATACAAGCGTGGATTCCAGCCTGATTTGATTGGACTACCAAGGAGAGAGATGGAGAAAGACATGAGATGAAGAGGGGGACAAAGGGAAAACAGAGAGGGAGGGAAGAGGAAGAGAGTGCGAGAGAGGGGAGAGGGAGAGAGAGGGGGAGTGAGAGAGGGAGAGAAAGAGGGAGAGAGGGAGAGAGAGGGAGAGAGAGAGAGAGAG
>CM057164.1:22784626-22804626 GCA_029962745.1 Echinometra lucunter
TTACCGAACAAATTCTAACCATTATACAACACCAAGGTCAGGTCGGGTTACAATATTTACTGCGAAATAATTATTAGTCATAGACTTTCATATTATTCGTCGCATATCAGTTTCAAGTGTGGTGTTAAAATTCACAGCACTGAACAAAATGATCCGTGTTGTATGCAAGTCGACCCTTAACAGGTGGTCAGAATGAGGTCTATAATATAAAGGAGAATATGTGTGAGGTAAGCATTTTCATTAATTATATCACCAGTAGTCTGTATATACACGGAAACTAGAGGAGAAAATATATATGTTAGGTATCTGTATAAAAATATCATGCAAAAGTGACAATGTAAACATAAGAACAAAGACTGAAAACTGTACATTATTTTCATGTCTGATCAAAGTAGTTAAAATCATCTCCACTGAATCATGAATTAAGAACAAAAGATCATATATGGTTCTGAAACAACTTCTCATGCTACACAATCGAGGGTAAATGAAGAATATGATATTCAAAGTCTCCCCCATATATTTTTTTTTTCTTAATCTCTTTGACTGGACGCAGTATAATCAACTATGGCTCCATTGGATAAGATATCTTGAACTTGCCACAGTAAAGACACTGGCATAAGTCCACTTAGTCGAATTGGAAAGCTTAATTCAGAGCAGATTGCACTCATTCATCATGTTAATTACAACTTTAGATGTAGAATGTTACTGTAAGTGATGCAGTCCTTCTCTTGGTAACGTCTCATATAGGAAGATGACTGCCTTCCTAACCATCTTGCATTATAGAGTCAAGTTAAGAAAATAATTATAATTTTTGTGCTTCTATAATACCATTTGTGACCAATTTGGGAAACCCTGTGGGCTGTGTTGCCTTTTACTTTTCCCATCCACGAATGATGTTACTTATAAATGATTTATGAATGATTATGGAATTGCCCTGGGCGTAGGAGGAGGAGGGGGCGGGGGTGAGGTGGAGTGGAGTGGTGAAGCGTTTTTAATTTCATGCAATAATGATGATTTACTGCTACTTCTGGCATATCGTAATACATGTATAATGACAATAACAACAAAGCAATGACGATGATGGTGATGACGATAATTAAGACTATGACGTTGATGATAAAAATGTCAATGGAACAACAACAATTATAACAACAACAATAGCAATAATAATAATGCTGATGATGATGATAATAATAATGATAGTGATACTACTACTGCTACTACTACTACTACTACTACTACTACTACTACTACTACTACAACAACAACAACAACAATAACTACTACTACTGCTACTACTGCTGCTGCTACTACTACTACTACTACTGCTGCTGCTGCTGCTGCTGCTGCTGCTGCTGCTGCTGCTACTACTGCTGCTACTACTACTACTACTACTACTACTACTACTACTACTACTACTACTACTACTACTACTACTACTACTACTACTACTACTACTACTACTAAAACAAACGATATTTAGAATGCGTTCAATAAAATGTTTGTAAACCCAGGAAAGAATTCAAGGAAAGAAGAGAAGAAGAAAAATAATATAGATCAGGACAGATACAAACTAAGATTGCCTTATAAGATGAGTTTTAAGATTTACTTTGAAAGAATCTATTGTGAAGACCTCACAAAATATGTAGATGTACAGCTAGTGCATAAGATTGTTCCGGGGTTTGGGGGCAAGAGAAGAAAAGGCACGATTGCCATTATGATAATCACATCGATAACAGTTTCATAAAATGATTACATAAATGACGCTAATGCTAATAAAAGTAATAGAAATAATGAAATAAAAGCAATATCCAATATCAATCAGCTGAAAGCGTTACACCCATTTTCATTGACGGATGACACTTAACGCATTAGAATATCCTTGCCATATAAATTGGGAGGCATACACAGCAATATGCAAACTATGAAAAAAAATGAATAGAAGGTTATTGGTTATTACTTTGGCTTGATCATAATTATTTGATGTAAGGCTATCAATGAACGTTAAATCGAATACACAGGGGAGTTAATTTAATAAAAGACCGAGCGATTAACCATGCGTCAGCAGCGATCTACAAAAAGTAAACTACACATTGAGCACGAACCACTGATATCAAAATAAGAAATAATTTCAACGCAAATAGATTACGAATAAAATTATGATTAAATTCACTATGGAATAAAATGTTGGGATATACTGTCTTGATACCATCATCTCGTACTTAAACTCATCTTTACTGACCTTTCGAAATGGTTTCAGTAATTTTATGGGTTGATTATCTAGAATAGCTCTGATCTGGATTTTTATTTTTCAAGAACCCATGAAGATCCCTTAATTTCATTACCTACAAAGTCACGAGTGTATCCAGACAGCATAAGAGGATCATAACAGATCGAAGCTTGCATTTACCGTGTGGATATGTCTGTGTAGAGTAGAGGACAAGAGGTGGACCGGGGGGGGGGGGGGGGGGGAGGGGTGAGGGGGAGGGTGAGGGGTGAGGGGGAGGGGTGAGCGGGTGGTGGAGGAGGGGGGTCGCCCAAAAGACACATAGTAGAACGGTTGGTGAAAACAAAATTATGAAAACTCCAAAGGGCATCCCTTACCCCATTTAGAAAGGAGGAAAAGATTACGGCTTTCTCTTCCCACCATCACAAAATGTGATACTGATAATATATTTTTTTCTCGTAAGCTTGTTGTAGCGGAGGCGGTTATTTGTTGCATGTCGAGTTAAGCCTTGCACATTGGTTATTGGGGTTATATATTTCATACCCGTCATATTGTACAGCAATAAAAGTATCTCATAAAGGAACAGCGAGCATTCTAATATCTTGCGCCTCATTTTGTTGCGTCCCTCCTCAGGATGCTCGTCTTGTTCTGTCAGAATACTAGATATCATTCTCATATCATTGAAGCTCACTTTTTGACGGGACTTGCCCCAGGAAAATAGATTCTTTTTATTACCACCGTTCAGATTCATTTTTGCCGTGGTATTTTCAAACAGCTATATTTGTCCATTGTGCAGTTACGCATCCTCTGAACTCGTAACAAGCAATAGCTGCTTTTATAACACTTTGACGCTATGTGCATTTAGCCCAGTTTATCATATGAAATAACTTCTTGCAAGGAAGATCTTAAAAACATATGCATCTATGTCACACGAGAGGAACATTCAGTTCTATCATTATGTTGGAAATAATAATAATATCAAAAGTGATATATTATTGAATATTTTGAAATGATGTCATAATTAAAAACGACAACAACCAGTGTCCTTCCGTCTCATAAGTGCAGTGCATAGCTTCAGTATATTTTGTGAATTGCATAGATCTGCAAAAGTTAGTCTATTACATAAGGCCAAATGAAAATTTCCTAGTTTCTCGTTCCATCCTCCTTTCTTCTTTTCGGCCAGCCTCGGAATTTTTGTTATTTTTTAAAGTTTGTTCTAACTTAAAATGAAATTAATTTTGATTTGACTCTGAGTAACAGTTGCATTTGGATAATGCGTGAAAAAAAAATCATTAATACCATACATTCTACATTTGTTTGTTTGTATTGTTTTTGTTTTTAAGATTCTTCAATGCTTATTTAAATAAGATATCAAATATAGAAATTTGTATTAAAATATACCGAATAGCATTTCAAGTACAAAAATATTTAATATTAACATGGAAACCCCTCCTCGTCAATTTGGAAATATCCGGACGAGAAACTAGACATCGGTTTTAAATGGCCTAATCATCCCGGAATTGGTGGGAATAAAGAAAATAAAATGGTTTGAAACAGAATAAATTCATGGTTAGTAATCGACATGCTTGAGTTAAACCCGTTACTACTATATAGACAACACCATTTAATAACATTAAGTTGATGTATCAACTATCGTTGGGAGGCCAGTACACCCCCGTACATCCTCACTAGCACGTACTGATGATAGGCATATCATAACATTTAACTCATTAAATGATGATGATGTTCGCAATGAACCTACCTGTGGCTGTAGGGAGTCATTGAAGGACTCGTCGACTGCCCATGTATCAGATCAACTCCTAGCAGAATTGAAATATAAAACAGCGGAACGAGTTGAAGGATGATTGCTCTGGTCTTCATCTTGTCTCCGGCTTTCATGTCTTTTGTTTTCGATGAGATGAAAATTCATTACATGAGATGCTGCTCTCAATGCGTGTGATGTCGAGTGAGCATCTCTTTCCGTACATACACGCGCTAGTCCTGCATTGCAGGTGGTGCTTCAATGGGGATAACCATTCTTCTTGCAAAAACACGTACATTTACGTACGCATCGCTGATGCGCAAGGGAGAAAGGAATTAGACTTACTACTGAAACCAGTTTTGAACTCTAACCTCACCATTCCTTTTCCTTCCAGTGCCTAATAATATCTATGTTTATTTTTATGAATAATTTTATCAATCTAATCATATAATAGGATTTTGTTGACCAGCTTACAAATGCTAAAAAGCAGTAAAAAGCTCTTATAATCGTAAAAGCTTACATTCAAGACTAGCATACGCGTGCGTTATGCGAGCGGTATCGTCTGCTAGAAAATTTATGCAGAGATAGTGGATGGAAGTGGCGCCTCTTTTGTTTACCGATACGATTGTATGCCGTGGTAAAAGCCTGTGCTCGAATGAAGCGGCAAGTTCTTCAGCGGGATGAAGTGTGAATAATGATATGAGATTCTTATCAGTAATAGTCTTGCGTTTGAGGCTTTATTCAAACGATATCTAGAAGAGGATTGGCAGCAGTGATGATGCCAAATGTTGTTTTTCGCGCACTCGTTGATGATTAAGAGGTACTTTGGTCAGGAGAATTTTCAGTCATCATTAACATAATTTTTATCATCCATCAACTCCATTATCATCATGATGACGATCATCACTTCTAACTTCATCATCATCAAGATTCATTATCATCATCATCATCATCAACATCATCAACATCATCATCGTCATCATCATCTTCATCCTCCTCCTCCTCATTATCATCATCATCATCATCATCATCATCATCATTCTCCTCCTCCTCCTCCTCCTCCTCCTCATCATCATCATCATCATCATCATCATCTTCATCATCGTCATTATCATGATCATCATCATCAAACTCAACATCAATAACTACTGCAAAAACAACACTGCTCCATCTTAGCTTTTGGGAATGGAACTACCACTTGCATCTCCTTGCATTACATCTACCATTGTCTACAGCAGTAACTGGTACGCATTTTGTATATTGCCCTCTACAGTTCTAGGCAAGACAGCGTTTCTCTCGCTTTCCGGTGACAAAAGGCATTGTCAGTTGGATGTTGCTTTCTTGCCAGCGTACTTTCCCCACCACCTATAATCTGAAAATATTCAATGAGTGCACACAGCATAAAGAGGCATTGTCATCCCTGAATTTATACTTTTAATCCACTCATTTTTCATTGGGGTTTTGAGAAATCGCTCACCAAATAACCAGGGGCAGTACTAGGAAGCGCAGGAGGGGGGGGGGGGGGGGGGAAGGAGATTTCCGTGAGAATGGGAGGATAGAGAATACCTTTGCTGGTCAATTCATTTCTTATTTTAAAAAACACAAGGAGGGGAGAGGATGATTGTTTTGTTTTTTTTTTTTTAAATACCAAAGTAAGCACATGAACAAATATTTGCTTAAAATACCCGCTCTTTGGGGAGTTACAGCTACCCCCAATTCAACACTGTGAATCACCACTTATGTTAGGACGCCATCTGTTGCCTATTACAAAGTTGTTTGATCAACTTTCCGCCGAGCGTCGAGTTATTGCTGTTATGTCAGCCCTTGGCTGAAATGACTAGGCCTTTACAAAAAGCATTCTCAGGTGCTCCTTAGTTCTCTGAAATAAATTCAAAAGTTTCATGAGAAGTTGTTAACGGGAGGGGCATGGTAATCCTGCACGGATGACTTCATAAAATTTTTCTGTATACTTTATAGCGAAAGGCATCGCTTATAATGATGAAGATGATGACGATGATGATGATGATGATGATGATGATGGTGGTGGTGGCTTCTTCTACAGCGCTCAAGTCCGTCACGTTGTGACGCTCTTAGCGCTCCAACATTATTACCCCGTCATAGCTTCAATATCCACCAAATATGTAGGGCTGTATCATATGCCCATTTACTCTTGGATGCCAAACGAGTGGTAAACATGGATTAATTAATGTCTTGCCAAAAGACCATAGTGCCGGGCTGGGATTAAAACTCCCAACCCTCTGATTACGAGTCGATTGAATACCACGACACCTCCATTTCAAAACAGAAATATCACTCATTATTTGTTACTCTTACTGTGGAATGAGTTGGCTTTTTCTTACGTTTTAAGGCACCATGCAAATAGGGGGAGGAGGGGAGGGGGATGTCTTCCACATCACACACACGCAAACACACACACACACACACACACACACACACACACACACACACACACTCACACACACACGCGCGCGCACACACACACACACAGAATTGTATCAGTTATATCCCCCAAAAGATGAATTTCCAAAAGATCATTTTTGCGAACGATTATTACATTCGTAGAAAGGGTTTACGGTTCACCATGTGGTAAGTCCTAAAGGACTATAGATAAAGTGGATAGAGATGGAGGTGAAATAGAGAGGCGAGAAAACTCCTGAAGACGGACAGTCAAGCTGCCCGGAACGTCGAGTCTTCTCTCCTTCTCCGCCCGACTCAAACCTCCCACCTCCTCTGGTTTACAGTCCTTCTCAGGACTTCAGCCAGTTTCTAGAAAGATACCCTACCCTCCAACTTTCCTGCTTTCTCGCCTCTCTATTTCACCTCCATCTCTATCCACTTTATCTATATTCCTTTAGGACTTACCACACGGTGAACCGTAAACCCTTTCTACGAATATCCGTACTACCATGCAAACCTTCAAACACCATCTGATTATTACATTGTCGGTGAGAACGGTTTGTACACAAACACACAAATGAAATGTCGCACTCAAAGGAAATGACGTTTTAATGTAAAGTGCTATAATCTTTACTTTAATTGATTGATAACAGGCACTTTTTATCAAAAAATATATATTTTATAGCTTGATTTTACCCTGCATGTTTCTACAAACATTATCACAGTCAATATAACACCGAGAAAAGGTAAATGCAATTTAACAGAATCTTATTTTAAATATATTTTCAATATTTCTCTAAATATTATATAGTTGGTGGAGATCGTTGCTTGCAGGATAAGAGTTGACTGCTTTGTCAGTGTGCATAATATGGCAAACGAAAAGAAAGACAGAGAGAGAGAGAGAGAGAGAGAGAGAGAGAGAGGGGGGGGGGGGGAGGGCCAAGTAAAACAGACATCATATGCATTTTCAGATCGAGGTTTCCCATGGCAAGGGGAAATATGAGTACATGAAAAGACACCTATCTACTTGTATTTTAAAATAGGTATGTGAAAAATCTTTTGATCGATAAAAGATAACAAATAAATGATTTTCAAAAAATAAGCTCTAATTGATCTGAAGTATGCACATTGAAAGTTGAAACTTATGAAAAAGCTATGCCGTACGTACATGCATAAAAGCTGTAAACAATCTTTCAAACAAATAACATGCTGAAATTTTTGTCACGATGTATTACCCGGCATCCCTTAACAAAACGTAGGGTAGTTCATGACATCTGTTATTCCACGTTTTATGCAAACACTGGTCACTGGGTGGTAAAATGTTTTGTGGAATGGAAGATGTGATATGTTACTTCTGCGTTGAATATTCATCGAGTATTATATCGTATGACGGTCCTTTGTAATTCCGAAATAGATCATGCATACAGTGTATTGATGATTATAAAGCTCTTTGTCGAATGGCCACTCATATCCAAACTAGGCAAGATCAAATCCCAAATAAAAATATGGTTACTGCTTATTTCTGGCAGTAGACGTCTCTCTACAGTCTCAGCAAGTGTAAGCATGGCAAAAAACAACCTGTACACTTTCAGAAAAATTCTTAGGTTGATTAAAATATGAACCGACCAAACTGTTGGTTTTAAAAAATTTGTATGTAAAACATATGGGAATTTTTAAAAACAAGTTGTTGGTCGGTTCATATTTTAACCAATCTAATGATTTTAAACAACTTTTCTGAGAGTCTAGGCAAGAACTATTTGCAAAAAATATTGAAAAAACCCAAACAAACGCAAGTAAAAAACAATAATGACAACAAAAACAAACATAATAACAAACGATTCACATTGGCATAACCGATGTGTTTATCAACATGATCAAGGATGTTTACGGAAGAAAGAAGTGGAGAAAAGCAAAAACTACCACAGGGCCGGTCTGGCCATGCTGGGGGGTTTGGGGAGTCTTCCCGGCAGGCCGCGCAATATTTTGACTCGATGGCCGGCTGATATGTGGTCTGAAGACCGCCTGAAAGCGGGTGGGGCACCGGGCACATCTAATATTTCTTTTACTGAACTCCAGGGTCAGTCCGTCTTTGACTAAGCATATCGAAAGATATTTGTTTCACAAATAGTTAAGTTGGAGTCATGCGTAAACGCGAATGCGCATCCATACGTCCCCCTGAGTATGATCTGACCAATGCGGGGATGCGTAATATACAGCACGCTACTATGACTTTAAGTGCGACTTTAAGTCCAACTTAATTCTTTGTGAAACACCTCCAGTACTGATTTTGCTAGGAATTCGTGGTACATCCTCTGCTTCTAAATCAGCCTTGAGCAATGCTATACTCTTAATAAGCACCATCGAAGTTAAAAAATAATTTTCTTTTCTTCAAACAAATATGGAGTACTACTTAGGAAACCAATCAATCAATCAATAAATTTCATCTTTAAAAAATCACTGAAAACATACTTCTTTTCCCATTATATTCTAATATGATATACATCACCTCCTTTTGAGCCTATTCTGTTTTTCTGTTTTTTTGGAAGCTCTATGGTACGATTCGTTTGCCCTAAAATATACGACATTATAACTATCATTATATATATTGAACTGATTGTGTATAATTATTTACAAAATATACGTTTCTCACTATTTTGTCAGCATCCAATTGGAATATCAGCTGGGAATATTAATTACACAACACTTGCATCATGGGTAAATGAAATTCTCGTCATTATTTTCACTTGGGACTAACTGCCATATAGATCACACCACCGTCAAGTAAATGTACACGAGGAAAGTGACCAAGTCAATAAAGCATTCCTAAACTGATCGCAATTTCCAGATAACCTAGATACACATTTCAAATAGTTGCATCTTTCAGTTGTGGTCGTTACGACTCACTGGTTCTCTTTTAATAGTAGGACTGGGCCCCATATGGACATTTTTTCCAGCTTCAACATAAATAAGATCAAATACACAGATCCGCTTACTCCTTTGGCAGCGCTATTACGAGAAATTACATGTACAGGAAAGTTGCATGACTCTACAAATTTCGATGGTACACTCTACATAAATTGCATAGCGGTTATTCATTACGAAACGTCTTTTTGGTCACTAATGTAATGAAATAACACCTAGTAATACCGTATAAATAATGCAAAAAAAGAAGAAGCAGAAGAAGCAGAAGAAGAAGAAGAAGAAGAAGAAGAAGAAGAAGAAGAAGAAGAAGAAGAAAAAAGATTTTTAATCGAATTAGATTTGCTTGTAGTTGTCAACTACCATGAATTCAAAGCTTAATGATGAAAAGAATATGAAAAACTATGATAAGCTATGGAAGCCGAAAAACTATAATAACTTATCAAAACTTATTTTTTCAATGCATCGTGTGAAATCTAACCATTACATACATTACAAAATATTTACAAAACATGAGTACATATACGGAAAGAATTTCCTAATTGCATTAAAATACGTTTCCATCTATTGTTTAGTTTTCAAACAGGTCGATCGAAAAAAGAAAAATTGTACGCAGAATGTAGGCCTAGTTAACATAGTTAATGCCCATAAAACCAAAGTTTATTGCCAGACGGTGACTTTTTTTTTGCTGGGCATTAATAAATAAATACCTGTGTGAGAGCTCTACATACTGAAGAAATATTAACTGCTGGTGATTGCGATCGGACGCATTTATTTCACTATTTTTTTTTTTTTTAATTGATTTTTTATTATTGTTTCAGATTTGGATGACCTGTCTTGATGAAACGAAAAATCGTAAACATGGTAAATGTCTGTGGACCCGTATGTTATCTAAACGATAAAACAATGACCAAAATATTCTGGGTTCATTCGAAGGTTTCCACCAGACCAAAACTGACGGAGATTCACCCAAACAATTTATTTCCTCAAGAAAAAAAGTGAACAGATACCTTAAGAGTCTTAAGACCGTACGATGAAAATAACGTTAACCAGAAAGAAAGAGGTGAACTGATATCTTAAGACCGTGTATAGACGTTTACGAGAAGAAAGAAGAACTAAATTGTGTAGTACAAGCATGATTTTTTTCTTAATTTGTGTAAATTGATAAAAATCAAAGCAAAAGCAAACTTCAAGCTAACGCAAAAAAGGTGATGGGTTATCCTTTTCTATCTCTACTCCATGTATGAAGATAAAAAACGTCTAGAATGGAAGATATTTCAACCTCCTACAGCCCTTCTTCCACAAGAACAATTCCCTTAAAACTACAACTATGACCATAACAAAGTAATCTCAGTAAGCCCGTGTATTTTTTAAAAGCCCAAGTGACAAAGCAATAGTCAAATAGGCCTAACATCATTTCCTGCGTAGTGACAGATTTTAGAATGAGTCGACTTGCATGGCAAGTGTATCAACTATACGCCTTCAACCGTTGACAAAAGAAATCGTCAGTGACATTCTCCCAAGTCTAAAACATACCCATGTTGAACGATGAAGTTCCTGAATGACCTGCGCATATTTAAACCTGTGCGTAACAAGATTATACTGAATTTGAATCATAAGGCACATTTCTAAAAACATGACTGTCCAAACATCAACCTTCTTAGAGGCTACTGTTTCTTCAGGTAAGACTACGATGTAGGTTTGAACCACCTTTCTGTGCTGGTGTGTTCTGTAGTAGACTTTCCAGAAAGTAGCACATTCATTCTTCTCTCCACAATACGATGGAGAGCCCAACTCAACCAACAGCGAAAAGCGAGATCGAACAAGCAAGCTTTCACCAACCAACGCTGGTAAATCACCTTTTAGGTCTGCCTTTTCAAGACAGGACCGAATAAAAACGAAAAACGGCCATCCTTTCAGTCGTTCCCTTCACATACGGACTCTGCGAAAATGGCGATTGCCACATCCGGGTGGCTCTCAAGACGTATGGATGCACCGTCGAGAGGGCGGATAACTTTCCCGTTGGTCTTTGCCCCAAAGCCGCTGCATGGCACCTTCGTCTTCAGGGACGTTTTATTCAGGTCTACAAAATTATTTCTAGTCTCTTCCTCAAAGTGCACATCATCTTCTGCAGCAATCTCAGATGATCTCTCACGATCAATTTCACATAACTTGACAAGAGTTACCTTGTCATCACGATCCGCGGGGGCCTCGCGTAGCTTTTCCGCACGATGCACCATATTTCCACCATTTTGTCTGGGACGCGCACACGTGCACACTGTGTTCTTTGGTAGAAGCGTTGTCACTGTGATTTCGGGTGACGAGTGCGCGCGTTTTCTGCTCGGCTGGCCGGTGATCGCCTTCTCCTCTTCCAGAACGTTGCGTATAGGACGCGTGACGCGGTTGCAGCTGGGACTGCGGTCAGTCTTATTGCTTGCTTGAGTGGTTTTACAAGATAAATGTGCTCCGTTCAGATTGGAAGATGTCCTTTGGTCTTGCATGTTGTATTCGTGGAGTCGACATCGCTCGCACTCGGCACATGTAGTCTTTTCTTGACCGGTATCGGCGAGTAAATGTTTCGACATTGCGTCACTCACACTATAAACACCACTTCGTTTTCCTTTCCTCTTCTTCTTCTTTCTCTTTCCACCGTAATCGGTCTGCTGTAACCAGTTCGGAACCTGCTTCTTCGCTTTGTCTTTTTTCTCGTCATCCGGGTCACTGAAAAAGGGTCAGAAGGAATATTAAAAAAGGAAGCAAAATCCTTTTCCAACTGTAAACCAATTTCTTCTGTATATTCTGTAAATTAAAATAAAGAAACTATTTATAGCGGACGATACTGTAGCTATATACTTTAAATTATGTTGTCTTTCCTCCCATTGCTGAAGTCGTGCAATCTTTGAGAATAACGGAACTGGAGTTTAGCAGGACCTATGAGCAGGGCTTACTAGACTTAAAGACAAAAATGTGGTACATGTATTTTAATATGTTGAGTACGATTTCATTCAGTATAACACACAATTTCCATAGACCCTAGCTCGATTATCTCATCTTGGTCTCTCAAGAGTAAGTACATGTATTTTAGTGCAGCCTCTTCTCTGTTTTATTCATCTTATGGGGTGTTGCAAGAAGGTTGCAATCAATTGCAAATAATTGCTAATTTTGAAACAACCATTCTGATTGGCTCAGGGTCTGCCCTTTTAAGAAGATATGCATGCAACAATGATTTTGATTGGTCAGTGACAATCAGTTGCAACTTGCAATTGATTGCAACTTTCTTGCAACACCCCATAAGTTTTTTTTTTTTAGCTCCTAGTCCTGCTCTTTCTGTTCATGCTTTTGGCCTTAATCTAAGAATAAAAAACCATTGTCATTGACAGAAAAGATAGTTGCATTTATTGCCGATGAATATTGCCACTGGGTACTCCGACATTATGCCCGGCAACAATCGATCCTGACTTAAGTTTATTTCGTTAAAGACGAATGAGTGGGGCTATAGGGTTGCAGTTGGGTTTAGGCTAGGGTTGGGGCTAAGCTTGGGTACAGTGCTTGGTCTAAGGTTGAAGTTATATATTCAGTTTATGCGGAATATTGACGGCAAAGCAATTCTGGACCCGAGCAAGCCTTGAGCCGGGAATCCACTTATTATCACTTACTCTTTTTCGTTGAGGGATCCCCAGTACATAAACAGGACAAAGGCGACAAGCACTGCTATACCACCGGCATACATTGGGTTTTCAGGTGGAGCTGAATATAGAAAAGAGAAAACAATATAATGATTATCATCTTCTCTGTTATTTTTTTTAAATAGATAATTCTGCATAAAAACAGGCATAATAGAACGTAATATTACTACATGTACAACCAACAAGGCTACCTGGCTACTGCCATGACTGCAGAATACAGTGAGCAAAGTTGTTGTCCCCCAGGAACGGGAAAAAGTGACGTACAAGTAGTCCCTGTTAATATCTTTGATTCTTCGATTGATTAATCTTTAAGATTAAACACATGTTTCACTGGGCTTGTTGAATGGGGGGGGGGGGGGGCGAAGGTTGACATACGAGAGGGTAAAGGTCTTGATCTTTAAAGGGAGATAAACCGGGGAGGGGGGGGGGGGGGTGACCTCACTAGGTCTCCCTATATTACGCTCCTGTTTCACAGTATTTCAAGGCAAAGAAAACAGAATTTCATGATATTTCCAAGACTTTCGCTTTCATGAAAACTAATAATAACCGAGAAATACCTACCTTGCGTTAATTCTTGAGGAAAGGTATCATTGACTTGGTCCATGCTGTTCCATAGTGCTGATGAACTGGCCCATGTGTCCACATAGCCTGGATTGTGAGAAAGAGAGAAAACGTAAGCCAGGGGGCAGGAGTTGGTCTAGCGGTTACAAACGGCCAGCTTCTTCATGTTCTTTGTCTTCGCCTACAAACTGACTCTGATCGGACCAAGGTTTTGAACCCGAGTCATGTCTTTCGGATGGTGACGTTAACACTCTGAACACGACGGACAAAGAAAGCGGACAAAATAAACAACCCCTCATTCTACCCTTCACAATGGTTCTGGTAGTCAAAAGAACATCCCTTCATTGCTATTGTCTAAAATATGTGGAACAGGTGTCACATGCATATTCACCTGGAACTACATGATTAAACATAATAGCGGTGAAGGGATGTTCTTTTGACTACCAGAACCATTGTGAAAGGTAGAATGAGAGGTTTTTTTTTATTTTGTCCGCTTTCTTTGTCCGCCATGTTCATAGTGTAAAGTTCGATCCCATATGTAAATGATCACATCTGATTAACATGATCAATACACGTCCGGAAAAAAAAAAAAACCACAACAACAATTACACACAAAAGGGTGATAAAGATGCTACAAAATCTGTTAATGTTGGATGACTGTAACTAATAATGGCTATCTTCTGTACGAAGAGGTCTACATTCTGGACTATCACTTCCTGGTAAACTATCCCCAGTGAAAGTTACCACTCGGACAATGACCACCTGCTCACCTACCCCCGGTAACTACCGCTTGGGATAACAACAGAGCTGGACGGTATCCTTTTTATAGGACAATAAGCCCTTAAACAATGTCAAAGGATCATTCCTATATTTCTGTCTTCTATGGGTATTATGCATTAGCTTGTTGGTAAATGTTCATAAGGTTGGTGGGGTAGCGAAGAGGGTAGCTATGGTAGAGCTCGGCTTTGGTTGTCCAGTAGACATATTGCTCAAGGGAGTAGTTGTCTGGTGGCAGTTGTAGGGATAGCAGAATATTGGAGAATTATTGTTCTCCTCAAATCGAACACTTCACCTTCTCTTCCGATGGTTTCCCCCATGATAACCTGCATGACCTGTGTGAAACATGCACATTCTAAACCCTGGAAGTGAAGACTGTATACCATGAAACAAATGGTGATAATGTATGAACTGTAAAAGTACAAGTTCATGCTTTTCTAAATCAATTCAGTATTATTATGTAAATTGAAGCCGGAATGATTAAAAAAGTTAAAGATAGAGAAAATATGACTTGAAAGCTAAAAGAATTGGATTGCTGCCATTAACGAGAAAGGGAATCAGACGCTGCAAGAAAGAGGAATCCAGCATTTGAAAGGCCAGTGGCCTCTGCTGGCTCCTCCAAATTCTTGTGTATTTATGTATTTCATATATGCATTATCTTTTTTGCTGAATGCTGAATGTAAGTTGTTAAATATGTTTTATGAGAATATGAAATGAATAAAATAAATAAGATAAAAACAAAGTAAATAAAAGAGAGGGAAAGAGAGAGAGAGAGAGAGAGAGGGGGGGGGGGGCTTCGAAGGGGAAGGGAGTTTGAATCAATGATAATGATGATTTTTTTTTTAAAATAATCGATGGCATGCGATGATATGACGGATTGTAAACTATTTTTCTCATAAATCAATGTAAGATGAATACTTCAATTCAGAAAACTGAGGAGCAGCAGGTGTTTTCTTTCATAACCATGATAAATAGACTCTATATGATATGATATAAGAAGAGATAAGATTGAAGGATTGGAGAAAGAGGGCAATAGGATTGTGTGGTATAGCGGTTCATTCAATTGACTCTCAATCTAAGGGTTGAGGGTTCGAATGCCAGCCCGTCACTGACGTCATTTGGCAAGACATTAATACACTCTCCACCCATGTGTAAATATGTACCTGGCAATTGCTGGGGTAATGATAATTGCAAGGCCCTCAGGAAGAACAGCAATTATGCTGATGAGGCTTCCCTTGGTAAAAAAAAAAGTATTATTATAGGATTGAAGAAGAACAAAAATAAAAGATGTAATCATGGTAATGGAGAGAGAGAGAGAGAGAGAGAGAGAGAGAGAAAGAGAGAGAGGGGGTGGGGAGGAGGAGAGACAAAAGAAAGATGAAGAGACTGTACTAGAGGAAGAAAGAGAAAGGGTGGGGGAAGGGAATCCATAGAAAACGAGGGGAATTGTGCGATACATTTTGAAGTAGATGAAAAAGAAAAGTATTCTATACCCCTGACGTCACTAGTTGTACATGTAGGCCTATGCATCATCCTGTATGCATTTATGATGTATGATAGGATGAATTATGTAAACCCGTGCGTACAACTTGTCCAGGAATACCTCGTCACAATATATTATTCACGGGAAATGAAATCTTGTTCGCACCCACTGAACGTAACCTGGTTTGGATGAAATGGTTTCATAAAAGTTTGAGTGTTTAGAGTGGAGGGTTTTAACCCTTAGAGATTGGTGGGATGACAGACCTTTTCTGTGAAGAAGCTAACGATAAAGGGCACTCCGATTCAGCGTTTACCAAAGCAATAGTAATGAAACAACAAACAAAATAACAACAACAACTACGACGACGATAATAATAACTTTTTTTTTTAAAGAAACACACACATGTACACGTTAGTATCAATATGCCTATAGCACGTTAATTTATTTAATAGTACGTTAAAAGAGCAATGGGGATAAAATGCCTTGCTCAAGGGCATACTAGTAGGCCTAAGTGCCGCGGGGATCGAACCCCCGATTCTCGCGTCTCCAGTCAAGCGCCCTAAACCACTCGACTACGAAACTTTGACGACGGCGACAACAAGAGGACCCCCCAAAACAACAACAACAACAACAACAACAACAAAAAAAAACCAACGACAACCAACCAAAAACTAAAATGAAAATAATTAGGACAATCTAAATGAGGAAAATTGTTATAGAAATCAAACTGCCTATAAAATGAATGTAGCTGTATATATGATTTCTTTTTACAGAAGCATGCTTGGTTGGTAGAATATTCTCTGATTGGTAGAATATTAACCAACATGACAAAATTAGAATAATGCAGTTGTTATTGTACAACCTCTATGAGACTCTTTGGGAAAACTAAACAGAAGTAGCACAAAAGAAGTAACATTAACGTGATCAAAGTACAAACATTAATAAAGCGTTCATTTTAAAGTCACGATAATTATAATCAATCATTGCATCATAGAACGACCTGCTCGATGTACACAATAAATGTATAAAATACGGAAGAGGATTGTTTTTATTGTACCATATTAGAATAAAATGTTAACCTGAATGCAAGTTTCATGGAGTTATCAATTAGATAATTGTGAGGATTTATGAATTGTTTTATATCTCATTTATGATTAATCTATAGGCTTAAATACGGAAATGACAGGCAATATAAATGAATAAAATGTCAACAAGTATCATTAAAATCATTATTTGTTAATGTGTTGGTATTTGAACACGTTGAAAGGAAGGGCTATGCCAAAAGCAATGTACTAGTCATTATGATGCTCAACTTTGACCTCCACTCTTTCCTTCTTGAGTGATTCCTAACAAGGAATCACATACAAAGAAAAAGGCTGTCAGTTTTTTGTTGTTTGGTTGTTTGTATGTATGTGTTTTTGTTTACCTTGTTGACAGTAGAATTATAACTATATATCTAGTCCATTCATATAATTATAATGATGATAATCTTGTTTACCCAGGGAAGCCTCATTCAGCTTCTGTGCTGTTCTTCCTGTGGGTCATACAAATTATTATTACCCCAGCTATTGCCAGGTCCCCATTTGCACCTGGGTCGAGTGGGACATTATTGAAGGTAGAACATCGTGTCCAAGAATGTAAGCACCTAGGAGGATCGAACCCAGGACCTCGCGTATAAGAGTCAAGAGCCTTTATCAATAGACCACAGTGCTCCCATAATGGTACATAATGGCACATATGAAAAAACAGCAGCAACAAACAACTGAAAACGACAGGCACTCCTTTCCTGTATGAACAAAAAATGTAACTAATTTCTATTCCGATTTCAACATTGTATCTGTGTCGTAGTTCACTTATACTTCTTGCCATGTTTACTGTGAAGGATATCACTGAAGGAGATGAAATTTGATTTGAAAAAATTGTTGCCATGGTAGCGTAATGAAATTGGAATCACTAAAATATGTTCAATGTCAGGGACGGTCAAAATGGCTACACTTAACAGATCACGCTGGAATACTATTCAATCAAGCATGGCCAAGCGTAACAACAAAGGTCCTTTCACACATGATGCGATAGTGTGGTAACACGCTGTGCCACCACACTTTTTTGTGTACAAGCCTAAGGGGTATAGGGCGACAAAAAATGTCGCCGAGGCACGACACACTTTTGTTTGCTGCCTAGATACAAAAAAATGCGCACCAATCAAATTTCTTAAAAAAAAAAAAAATTGTTGCCATGAGATTGCTCGCGCAAGTTTTGACATTATGCTCTCTTATTGAGAGTTGACGCGTTAATGTCGCATCATGTGTGAAGGTACCTTAATGCAGCAATACAGAGATTGACATGCATTGAGTCTTCTCTATTATGCACCATTTTGGGAGCAGTGTGGTCTATTGGTAAAGGCTCTTGACTCTTATACGTGAGGTCCTGGGTTCGATCCTCGCTAGGTGCTTACATTCTTGGACAAGATGTTCTACCTTCAATAATGTCCCACTCGACCCAGGTGTAAATGGGGACCTGGCAATAGCTGGGGTAATAATAATTTGTAGGACTCGCAGGAAGAACAGCACAGAAGCTGAATGAGGCTTCCCTGGGTAAACAAGATTATCATCATTATTATTATATGAATGGAAATATGGAATAGATATATAGTTATAATTCTACTGCCAACAAGGAAAACAAAAACACATACATACAAACAACCAACCAACAAAAAACTGACAGCCTTTTTCTTTGTATTCTCCTACATAATAAAACTTCCGGATTTAATCTTCCCACGACATAAGGCCTAGGCCTCTCTTATAACAATAATATATCTACAGTGGTGTATCCATACCGATCAGGAAATAGGCCACTGAGGGCGGAATACTCCCGACAATGGGATGGGGGGGGGGGGGGGGGGGGGGTTGAGGATGTTTTCGGGGAACTGGGTACACCGCGTGTTGTACACCCATTGGCATTGAATTAAATTTTCCTCCTTCCTGTGCTTTGAAAAGGGGCGGAGAAGGAGGGGGCAGGGTGGGGGGGGGCATAGGTGTGGGGGCATGTCGGCTTTACACTATGAAGGAAACACCACCAAAAAAAAAAAAAGAAGAAGAAAAACAAACAAACAAACAAAAACACGAACTGCACGCCTTCCAATGGCGGTCTTAATCAGGGGCAGATATATATAACTCTCTCTCTCAGAAGATGAAATAGGGGGGGGGGGGAGAGCACACACACAAAAAATTAGTGCACTTACAAAAAAAATAATAAACCCAAACCAACAAACACCCACAATGGGTTTTACAAAGAGCAGAGAGCCATTTGTCCCCCTCTAAATCATATTGCTAAAGCTCGACAGCTGTTAAAAAAAAAAAACCCTCGGACATAGACAGTTAAATATAAATATGGGGGCGAATCTTTTCAATGGAAACTGTTTATACACGCCCAGAATAAATAGCCTAAACAGCGTGAAATTTATGAACTTTGTACTGCGTTGTACCTATACGGAAGGCACGCCCCGTATATGAAATAGACATAATATTTAGCGCTTGTCAATTTGGATTGCATTGATAAATAATACGAATGTAACTGTTTAGACTTCATGCCCATGAGCTTTTAGTGGAACCAAGTTAATGACGTTTGATGGGTTGCACAGTCTTGTTATTGATGAGGATAAGTTGCATTCTGTTTCTCTGCGTTTTGTACTTTCGATAAATTTAATGAGTTACACGAGAAGATACATGTATTATGAATCAACCCGGGAGCGGCGCTACAGGGTGGGGGCAGGGGGCGGCCGCCCTATAATTTTTCAAGTGATCAAAAACAAAAACAAAAGAAGTAGAAGGAGAAGAAAAATAATAAGAAAAACAGATAGAAAGAAAGAAATAAAGAAAGAAAGAGAAGAAAAAGATGAGTATGGGGAAGAGAAGGCAGGGTCATAATAGCCTTATTTGTTCATTTAAAACGTAAACTCACCTGTAGGCAAAGGTTAAAACAAGACGTGCGACGTTGCCATGAACGCGTCATCATACCCCATATAAAAATACCCTGGCGCCGCCCCTGAATCAACCATGTTAACTATGCCAACACCTTTGAAAATCAAACTGCATGTTCGACACTTTTCGTGTCTCTTTCTTATACAACGTGTGCAGGAAGATATATTGACCACACCTTTCAATAAAT
>CM057164.1:22807126-22819030 GCA_029962745.1 Echinometra lucunter
TTAGGGACGTGTGAGACGATCACCTGGCATTTGAACCCGATCAATATTAATGCTGGATGATTTATTTTGTCCCCAAAGAAGCAAAAAGCTCTAAGGTATACGCGGTATACGGTTCAACTGTGGCATATCAATAATGACGTTTAATTAGAGATGTTATTGGCATGACTGGGGTATATCACGTTAAGGTGCTCAGTTCTCAGACACAGTGAACATGATAAAGACTACTTTCGAAAAATCAACTCAAGTGCAATTTCGAAAGCCTTTTGTACTGCTCATAGAAATTATGTTCGGATTACGTAATAAGCCATTGTAAATTCCGCACATTTCTAAAGGTGATAGACACTTCTATTGAAGTTGCCTTAAGTTGATTTTTTGGAGAGTAGTTTTTATCGTGTCACTACCACATGGGTAAAAAATACACCAAGACCAACACCCCCACCTCCATCACCACCACCACCACCACCACCAACAACAACAACAACAACAACAACAACAACAACAACAAAAATAACAACTATTACTATTACTTCTACTATTACTACTACTGCTGCTATATACTACCTCAACAACAACGACGACGACGACAGCAGCAGCAGCAGCCGCAGCAACCAAAACAAGAGCAGCAACTGCTACTAATGCTATACTAATGCTACTACCCCAAAGGGGAAAAAAAGGGGGGGGGGGGCTCTTAATATTTCGAAACAAGCTAACAAATTTTTACGACGATCCTTCGCTTCCAAAACCTCTGACAAACCTGACAAACTAACTAGCAAACCGACAAAGAAAGAAAAGAAAAAGAAAAAAAAAGGGGGGGGGGGGAGAACATTGGGGTGAAAAAGGGGGAGCACAGGACACTTTTCCCCTTAATCCCTAGTATTACTACATCTACTACAGAGTGTAAAACCTTGTACTTCACGGGTTTAAACTACAATACAGATCTGTTTCTCTGTCTGTGAATGTACTCTCACACAGTCAAAAAGCCATGATATTTTATAACCGCACATGAATTTGCGATTTCATTCATTTTGACGCCTTTATCCACTTATAGGCTTGTTCGTCATCTCAGAATCGCAATAAATGAGATTTAGTATCCCCA
Source organism: Echinometra lucunter (assembly GCA_029962745.1). Classification (NCBI taxonomy): domain Eukaryota; kingdom Metazoa; phylum Echinodermata; class Echinoidea; order Camarodonta; family Echinometridae; genus Echinometra; species Echinometra lucunter. The sequence continues at coordinate 22,808,223 of CM057164.1, forward strand.
GTTCGTCAGTGCTTCTGGATCTCAAACTATTGGTTGCAAAGGCTGGTGGTGGCCTATAAACATGATAAAGATACATGCAATGGCTCAGCTATACTGGGGCATGGGGGCGCTTGTCCTCATGGAATTGGGGGGGAGGGGACAAAAGAGAGAGAGAGAGAGAGAAAGAGGGAGAGAGAGAGAGAGAGAGAGAGAGAGAGAGAGAGAGAGGAGACAGACAGACGGGGGGGGGGGGGGGGTTTCGATACGAGATAGAAAGCGAGAGGGAGAGACATGCTTTGTTTTTGTCATTTTTTCCCATTTTCCTCACTACAAAAAAGGATCCACATCTTTTGAGGTAAAAATGAATTTTAGCCAATAATTATTCAATGACTTAATTCTACCAGCATCAATAGACGGCTAACTCGTCGAAACGATAATTGAAATACACAGTACAAGGTCACGAAAATGTGGCCGTGTCCATGTAATTTACTCTCGTGGCGGTTACGATTGTCTTCATGTCTTCATGCGACACCTCGGTGTAATCGGTTTTTACTCGAACACACTGTACACGTGGTACAGAAGGTGATGCGCCGTGTGACTTGTAAGAGTGAGAGAAAAATGTTTGTACCCTTCTGTGTCGTCGAAATGGACTTAGCCAACATATGAACAGGTAAAAAGATGGAAACTTTTCTGTTATTTTCACTCATTTTCGAATTCACTCTCAGAAAGCGCTACTTTTACACCCAATAGCTAGAGTACAACTTGCAGACTGAGATGATGACTGGAGAAATGTGCTTTGATGTAGCGTTGTTCCAGCCGGGGGGGGGGGGGGGGAGGGGGGCTCTGATATTATGGAAAGAGGGGGCTCGTTAATTACTAGCTTATGATGCAGTGTGAAAAAGAGGGGGGGGGGCGTTGAGGAATGGGCCAATCTAATTTTCCATTACACGGCTCCGACTGATGAGCTAATCTAATTCGATCGTGTCCACATCAGCAAGCAATCGAAATAATGTTTCGGCAAAATACAAGAGCTTATTCAAGCTACAAACGCCCCTGCCTACTTCCAGACATGTGAATTGTGCACATAATATTAAAGAATATTCATTAAGGGGAGGAGATGGTACACATAATCATGGTTGGGTCAGAGATCTAAAAAAAAGGGGGAGGCACAAGGTGGAGCAATATATGAAAGGAATTGAAGAAAAAAAATAAAGGGACGGGAAGGGGCACAAGAACGCAGACGTGGGAGAGGGCTTATTGTTAATTTTTAGTGCTCATCGGATATGGTAGATTATATTTTAAAGTAGGGGTTAGCAGAGAGAGAGAGGGGAGATGGGGGATTGATGGATAGGGAGAATATGGGAGAAGGAGAAACAATTTTTCAGCTGAAGTAAAGAATTTCACAGAAAAGTGGAGAAGCTTTTGAAGGCTTCAGAAGAGTTTTACTGAAATATCATTTTTGCAACCTTTCATCGATATTAAGTATTCTAGACTGACAAATTAGAAGTAAAGAATCCTCGTCTCGAAAATTTCAAAGGTGTGAGTATATCCCTACCAACGAAACATAATTCGTGCCATCATGCGTTTGACACGGCCTATAATAGTACTATCCGTTTCATCGTATGGTGTTTCCAATGTGTTAATTCCACAGGGAAACAGTCGAGAAAATGTCACCGTGTATACATGTATTATAACCAGTGTGCCCCAAAGGGTTAGGCTCATTTGAGAGAAGACATTTAATAGCAAAATCTCTTTGGCTGACAGGGGTAATAGAAGAAAGATTAAAAGTGAAAGAGATGTGAGGAAGAAAGGAGGACAGGATGGGAGGAGGAGGAGGGAGGAGGACGAGGAGGATGACGAGAAGGAGTATAGTGATAAGATAATGGATGGCGAGGAGCAGGGAGAGCAGTTAAGAAGAATGATAGGATGAAAAGAGGAGAAAAGAGGAGTTAAAATGAACTCTCTTTAAAAAAAAAAGAGTGAACGCGTTCACACTGTTAGGGGTGAATTTTAGAAGAGAGTGAATTTAGAGTGAATAAAGAGTGAATTAAGAGTAAACATTTGGATATTCACTCTTTATTCACTCTTTTAGGGGTGACTTCAGTGATCACTCAAAATTCCTGAGTGATCACTGAGGTCACCCCTCAAATAGTGAATATTACAATTTTTACTCTTAATTCACTCTAAACGCACTCTCTTTTAATTGAAACTTACACCTAACAGAGTGAACGCACTCAATCCTATTTTACTTTAAGAGAGAAAGCATGATAAGACAGGGGCAAACTAGCCACAGGGAGTTTGGGTTTTTTCCCACAGACTGATCAAAATTCGGATTAAAAAGGGCCGGTCTTACCAAAAAAAAAAAGTCCTGTCGATTCCTTTCAAATGACCAGTCTGTTACCCTCTAAGGGCGACATGAAATATATTTTTCATGTGTTGTCATCTTAAACTCATGAAATTTTGCATCAGCATTTTATTATTCATTGGATTCTACAGTTATGGGTGAAAATGTACACCGTTGATACTGCGTGATCGGATTATCACCTTCCAAAATTTCTATAGTTCCATTGCTAACATGAGAGGGAACATCCCAGTTTTAAGCTTTCTAGAAACTCCCTTTCTCTTTGAAAAATACACGTCTTTGCCACTATGATTACAGACGCCATTTTTAAACTACACATTTAAGCAAGAAGACATAACTACAGGGGAAATTGCGTTCATACGCCTTTAAAGGCGAGGCGACAACGATAAATATAATAATCATGATGTGGAATGCATGTTTTACAGGTTGAATGGAAATTCGCCAGCCAAATTTCAGTCCAAATCAGCCGCTGATCACAGGTACCCTTAATTTTGTACCCATTAACAACACGTTGATATCTACGGTAGATATCATTGTAGAGTTAACCGATCAGGGACTCAGAGGCCACTTTAATCACTGTTTCAAGAACTGCTTCAGATATGCCCGGGATATAACATTCTAAAAGAGCAGTCCACGAGGTATCCTTAAGAGGTGAAAAGTTACAGCTCATTTTTGAAATATCACTTAGCATCTATTTCACGAAATATGAGTTTGGGCTAGTCATTAGAAGATGGGGCACCGGGGGTGAAATACATCCGTAATAAAAACCATTTTTATGGCAGACATCCTCTATATGCATTTCATATGAATGGTTTATCTTAAAGGTTTTTTTTTTATCTCTTCACTCAAATAAATATAAAATAGATTCTGTATCGTAGGGGCACTGATCCATTTTTAGGATTTCTTAGGGGACATTTTATAAAAGGGGATGGGAAACGACCCGGCTGCCATTAATACAACTTCTTGCGCTTCTCCGCAGTTTTCAGTTTAAGCTGGAGGGATGGTTTTGATCAAACCATATACTGAATAAAATTAAATGCACGATGATCTCAATAACAATTTAAACATACTAAATCGTATTTTTGAAAAGCAAGTATAAATTAGATTTCGGCAACATTTCAATGCACTACTACTACTACTACTACTACTACTATTACTACTACTACTACTACTACTACTACTACTACTACTACTACTACTACTACTACTACCACTACTGTGAACAACCCTAACCATATTCTTGCATGACTTTGACAAATGAAACCCGGAGAATGCAGCCTTTGTCGCAGGAGCAAATTTCAGTGCACTTCCCATGAAAATCACCTGTAAGAAGTTCGTAGTAACTGCGCAATGAACAAAATCCATGGCAACAATTAAACGGCTAAAGTTGTCAAAGCATGATGGAATGCATTCACACAATCACGAAACGTCATTATCATTACTCACCTATTGTGACGTATGTACACCAGAAAGTAAATCCCACCGCCAAGATCTTGATGACACTGCAGCACCGGATGGTATCAAAAACCCTGACAGCCGGCCGTCTCAACCTATAGAACCCCGCCATGATTACCACCACCACCACTACCCCAACTAAACCCCTCCAAGACAACGACAACCAATGAATCTAAATTAGCGTTGATTAATACTCCAAACTCGGAGACGGATTCAGTCAGAATAGCACAACTCGCAGCCCGATGGTCCGGGAGGGTTTGCTTGATCGATCCGTACATTTACAGTAAATAAAGTATGGAAATCACATGCAGCGTTTAAAGACATGTTTGCACTCTCGCCAAGCTTTAACCGTTGAACTTCCACGTACGGTGGCATTTCGCTTCGGTGTTTGTTCGAGGAAAGAAGCGGTGGAAACCTGTCAGGGTATACTGATGTTGCCAAGATGTAGCACGTAACATATAATGTAACTTTCCATTTTCAGCTCAAAAAGCGTGCCTTTCCCACCAAAATCTCAGAATGCGACATTTGACTCCTCTTTCCAACAAACACGAAATTACCCTTTTCTTAGCCAAATTCTCTCCTCATTCCAGGTTAGAAGCTGGAGAACAAATTTAAAAAGAAATTAATCACTGAATCCATTGTCCGCAACGGATTTAACCCCTAGACTCCCACATTGTTTGGAGATAATATAACATACAATACGAGTGGAAAAATTGACCTTGGCGGCCTACTCGTTGTTCCATTTGTCGACCAAAATGACCAAGGCAAGTATAGAATTTAAAAAGTCAAACAGAAGATCTCCAAGCACTTCACTAGGTAACCGATGATGTCCAAACAAAGATCAACTGACCAAGACGAGTCTTCCTGGTCCATCTATTGACGCTCTATATCATTACATGTAGGCAGAGAATATTTTCTTCCAGTGTGCAAAGGACAGCCTACAAAATAGTCTCTTCCGCGACTCTACCGTCTCTCAACTTATGAATGATCATGGAGTCATTTGAAATCAGAGTATGGATAGACAAATAAATGGGTATGGTGGTTCATTCACTTGACTCACAATTCAAAGGTTGAAGGTTCGAATTTCCGCCTTGTATATATCCTCCGACAAGGCAATTTCTGTTGCTATTCTCCACAGAGGTATATTAAATGTGTATACTCCATCAGAATTCATTCCCATGAATGCACTTGGCGCTGATAACGGCTACCGGAGCTAAAGCTATGATAATGATAATATTCAAACCTCTTTGTAGCTCATGGGCACGTCATATCAAAATGTGATACGCGTTACGCAAAATCGCTTAATTTCCTTAGCGCCTATTATCCTATTTCAAACACAGCAAAGAATTCGCGTGTGTTTCTCTACGCGAAGGAAAGAAAGAGGGAGGAATATATTTCTCTCTCAAAACGGCGAAGATGAATTCTATCCCCGAGGGGTTATCACGTAATTGGGATAAGCAGTTATTAAGAGGGCTAAATCCCCAAAATGAAACATTCCTCAAATAAGTCGAAGGCGTCGCTTGATTTGGCGTCGGAAACAAGATGACAGTTTACAAACATTGCCAGATTAATCCGGGATAAAATCCAAACAACGTTCCCGGTGAAGCATTCGACAGTGATGAAGACTATGTAAAGAGATGTTGCAGCAGAAAACGATGATGATAAGTAGTCTTAAATTAGACCTGGTTATCCTTCACGCCCCGAATACAGTAATCTCTCCTGCAATCAACCATTGTTGATATGTTGCATGTAGTCTAGTTTGTCCAGTCTAGAAACCACTGCCTGCCGAAATCTCTTGGTTAATGCACTAATTCCATGGGTACGACATCATATTCGCCGGTCAAGGGTTAATTAGACACGTTTATGGTTTGCTCCTAAAGATACATTCATCATCCCGCAATCTGAAATCCACTGGCATTAACATGTTGCATCCATAGTCGACTGTGTCCACCAACGTCTAGTTATGCCTCTGCTGCCGACGTCCGCCGATATCCATCAAGCAGTTCGTCAAAAGGCTTTGCTAAAATGCAGATGTATATTCCGAAATGACAGGTGCTAAATGCATGTTTGACTTTTTTCCCTCCGAATGTAATCGAATTCAGAATGGCAAGCTCCAAAGTGGAGCATGTGAATTATGTTCAGCGGAAAAGCTTTATTCAGACAAACTCCATTGATTTTTTTTTCTACAGCTATGTCTTGCACACCAGGTAAATCATCAAGCACTTTTTAGTAGGCATTACTGCCACTGAGGGTCAAAGTAAGCACCGACAGTGCATAAACATGAACAGTATGAATAGAGACATCTATCCAACTTATCATTCATTATGTTTCCGAAATACTGATATTCAAACGAAATAAAGCTAAGTATTTCGAATTAAAAAAAGATTTAGACAAATTGTCCAACTCAGTTAATTCATCGATGTTAAATCCATACCAATCCTTCATGGAACATTAATGCGTTCATTGTGTGGAGTGCAGTTTGATAGTAGGCCCACTGTTGCAGCTACGATTAATTACTCTAATGCAATGTTGCCACTTCTGAACAAGAAAAAGACGTGACGATTCACGAACAATATTACTGCAGCAAAAATCTTGATGAAAGAGCATGTCAAAGATTTTATAAAACAATTAGACAATCTTTGGTGATTTGTGTAAACGCAGGTAAGGTGGAATGGCGCAAAATCGGAAGCTGGTGAGGTTGCTTAAACAAAAGAAACGATGTTTCCACAGGACGTTATTCCAAGCGACAAAATTGAGTAAAGTTGAGGACATTACTTAAATCCGCACATGACCTTATTACGAGACAAAAGTGTGCAACCACTGGCTCATCGTCGAATCCTTCTCTGAAATAGTCTGTCCACTTCAAATTGAGGTGAACGGGGAACAATCAGAGAAATCATGCTCGCACGGACGACCCCCATTGAGAGAAGGGAGATAGATGATGGATGGGAGACGGATGGAGACAGGGAGAAGATAGAGAAAGAGGGAAAGAGAGAGAGAGAGAGAGAGAATGAAAAAGAGGGGGAGAGAGTAAAGAGGAGAGAGAGAAAGTAGATGGAGATTAAGAATAAAGAAAAGAAGAAAGAGAAACAGAGAGGGATAGAGAGACAGAGACGAGGAGATAGATTAGCAAAGGAAGACGGAGGAAGAAATAGGTAAAGAGAGGTGAGAAAGAGAGAGAGAGAGAGAGAGAGAGAGCAGTGGATGGTTAAGAAGCAAATGGAAGGGGATGAAGTGAAAATGGTGAACAGAAAGAAACAGGAGGGGAAAAGAAAAAGAGTAAGAGAGAGATTGAAAGATGTAGAGAGAAAGATAGAGATAGAAAGGGGGAAGAGGAAGACAGAGTGAAAGGGAAGGAAGAAGAGCAAAATAATCATCAATTTTATCTTCATCAGTGTTATTGTTACCATCATTATCAATCCCTTATCAATGTTAGAAATTTTCTGTTGCTATTTTCATTGATTATCTTAATTATCATAATTATCAATAATATTTTTTATTTATTGTGTAGAATCCACTCCCAAGCTTTTCACTTCAGGGCATCGAAAAGAGAGTCAGCTCTATGACAAACATCTGAAATTAGGTATGCTTAACTTCACCTCCGTAAAGCCCGTCTTTGTCCGAGTTATATCTAACTTTAGGGAATAACTCAACACACTCGTATTCAATATTGCATGAAGCTTTAAAGTCCTCCCATAAAATATCGATGGATTGAAGCTAGTCTTTTGCAAGGCGTTACAATAATAAAAAAAGTGTATGTTGATGATGTACTGTATAGCAGGGGAGGATATCAATCCTGTCTTAGAGAATTCATTTACTTTTTAAAAATTAATATATTTATATTTGTTTACATCTCTATCTGTTTATGTATCCATTTATCTATCATTTTGTCTGTTTGTTTATCATTTTATCCACCATATTCTATTCATCATATTTTAGGGGGATGAGAGGGCATTTTCACATTTTTTGGAAGTCCAAACTATATGTGAGATATCACGGCATGGAAAGAAAGCGGAACAACATTTCATTGGCGTCCCTATCCTTAATTGTGAAGCCGACACATTGTATGTAATGATTGATTAAGAACTGTGTTAAAACAAACAGCAACAAACGAACAAATAAACAAAACATGCGAATGGGGTAGGGGGCTATTTTTAGGAAAAATTATAGCTTCTCTACAAGTCAATCAAAACCTTACACAGATCTGTTTCAACGAACAATAAAACAACAAACAGTAGGCCTGATATTTTGTTTCAAATGCATGTTAACACAAACAATTATAGAACAAATGACTGTATAGCGAAGTATACAGCCAACCTAACATTACGACTTTCGTGTGGGTGGGTGCGTGTATTTGTGGAAGGGGGGGGGGGGGCGTGTCACAACTCCACAGTCCACAACGACAACTCTTGCATTACTAACGTGAACCCAAAAATTCGTCTAATTCCTTTTAAAACAGCCATCGTCGCACTTGCCCCGATCTAATTGCTGCTATTTTTTCGTATAAGCTGAGCCGAAAGAGCTTTTTTTTTTGATAGGTCAAGAGTCCCACAAACATTCAGCACATTGCATTCACGCCCACGTGGGAAATCGGAAATTCAAGTAGAAGGAGTATATACAATTTTCCTCATCAAACTTCTCCTAGAGATCACGTACGACCACATGTTAATGATGAAGTCCACATCGAAGTCACGAACGAGAACGACCTTTTGAAACAAAGAGGTGAGAAAAGCATAGGGCAAATTTGTTTGGGCCTCGGTAGCCAAGTGAACTAGCTACTGAGTGTCCTCTCTACATTTATGTTGGGTAACGAGAAAAAAAACCCATGTGCATTTCTCCTTAACATATCGTTATAAGCGCTGCATAATTCAAACAAGAATGGTGTTATTATTGTAATTATCATTATTTTATCATTATTATTAATATTATCATTATCATCATCATCATTAATTATTATTATTATTACTGTCATTATCATTATTATCATTATTATAAACATCATCATCATTATTGTTAGCATCTTCATCATCATTACTACTATTATCATTACTATCATTATTATTGTCACTTTTTTTTGTAATGATAACAATAATTATTATCAATTATATTATTCGTATCACCCCCCCCCCCCTCCTCTTCACCATCATCATTATTGCTGTTACTACTTTTGTCATTATAGTTTAAACAGAAAGTACAAATATATCAATTTTTTCTCTGTCTTTTTCTGTCAAATTTGTCAGTGCATCTGTAGAAACACAATAAATTCAGACATTGGCTCGTCAGCCTTGTCTCCTCCTTCCTTCCTGTTTCTTGCTAAAACGAAAGTTGTCCGCCATCTTTTTAAAAATCGCCCAAACGCGGAAATGAAACTCGGTGATCATCCTACTATCAAGATTTGCATTGAACAAAATGCTTAAAGTCATGGTAGGAAAACTGTATTGATATGCAGTCATGTATTCTTGAATATTCTTGAATAGTAATAGGGCATAGTTTCTCGATAATAAATGAACAAAATGCAGTGGATTTGCACCCGGATCTTCTTTTCATCATTTCCGGTTCTATTATGATAAATTGATGTTGCGTGTCACCTTAAATATTTCCCTGCCATGTTCATGTTGTGATAAACTGATATTTAATTAATTGAGGATTGATATTTTCATGACTGTTAGGAAAGTAAGTTTAATGAATTCACAAGCAGTCAAGGGATTTACTATTCATGGGAAAATAGAAATTAGGTTTCTCCTAATCACACAGTTAAGTAACCCGGTCTCCTTCCTTTTTGCGACAACTCTCTATAAAAAGGTACTGCTAAAACGTTGTTTTGATCAAGAGGTATCCAGTTTAGTGTTTAAAAAATAAAGGAGTAAACCTAGATATTTGAAGCAGGCGCGGTTCTAGAGCATTTTTTTTTTTTTTTTTTTTTTTTTTGGGGGGGGGGTTCTGTGGGCTCAGAGGATTGTAATGTATATTAGAATATATGAAATTAAAATTGCACCTATACCGTCAAAAAAATTGGGTGGACTTGAACATTTTTTTTGGGGGGGGGGGGGCTTGCGACCCCAAAGTCACCTGTAGAACCGCGCCTGGTTTGCAACGTCGCAGTCGAGTGAGAGAAACACTTGAATAGAAACACAAAGATCGTTGGTTCGAATCCCAACATGGCAGTAATGTCCTTAAGCAAGGTATTTTATGTACATCGCTATCTCAAACTAGGATGCGAATGTCATTCATGTGGTTTTATTCGCAATGTGTCCGCCAGATCAATGGCACCAGGAAAGAATGCTTCTGAGAGAGCGGAGAAGGTGCACATTATGTATGCAGCATTCTACTGAATACGGATAACTGAAGTAAAAAATATGAAACGCTTGGTGACAAGGTCGGAGTATCAAGTACTAAATCAAGAATCTTATTTATAAATAAATTTTTAAAAATCTAATACAGACGGACGATTATATTTCGCTTTGAAAGCGCTATTTGTGTACGACATTGTTATTTCAAAATAAATTTAAATTAGTTACCTTATTTGTCCTCATCCAACTTACTATCACCTCACTTCGTAAAGCCATTTTTTCTACAACAATTAGACAATATTGAATATGTCATATATTTTTATTTGGCAAAACTACAGTTATTTGTATGTTCGCCTCTAAAATTGCCGTCTGAAATGATTGCACAACTTCAAAAATGTTAAACCGTTGAATCAATACAGGAGTAGCCCAATTCTCGCATACATGGATGGTATAGGCAATGGCTTAAGTGGTCTTTTCCGTGTTTAACTGGTTTAACCATATTAAACGTGAAAAGAAAATTAACCGGGATCCCTATATCATCCTGCACTGTACCACTCCTATGCTTACACAAATCATCACTGTCCTCACTAGCCTTGACATGAGACTAGCAGTGAAAGCTGAAGTAAGGAGACCTAAAATGCTTCTCAATTGGGTAGCGTTGTCACCTAGCAAGAGTCACATCACCTGCAGTAAGAAACCGACCAATCGGGATGGGCTAGGGG
>CM057164.1:22819530-22907030 GCA_029962745.1 Echinometra lucunter
ATCATGCGTTGACACGGCCTGTAATAGTACTATCCGTTCATCGTATGGTGTTTCCAATGTGTTAATTCCACAGGGAAACAGTCGAGAAATGTCACCGTGTATACATGTATTATAACCAGTGTGCCCCAAGGGTTAGGCTCATTTGAGAGAAGACATTTAATAGCAAAATCTCTTTGGCTGACAGGGGTAATAGAAGAAAGATTAAAAGTGAAAGAGATGTGAGGAAGAAAGGAGGAGAGGATGGGAGGAGGAGGAGGGAGGAGGACGAGGACGAGGAGGATAACGAGAAGGAGTATAGTGATAAGATAATGGATGGCGAGGAGCAGGGAGAGCAGCTAAGAAGAATGATAGGATGAAAAGAGGAGAAAAGAGGAGTTAAAATGAACTCTCTTTAAAAAAAAGAGTGAACGCGTTCACACTGTTAGGGGTGAATTTTAGAAGAGAGTGAATTTAGAGTGAATAAAGAGTGAATTAAGAGTAAACATTTGGATATTCACTCTTTATTCACTCTTTTAGGGGTGACTTCAGTGATCACTCAAAATTCCTGAGTGATCACTGAGGTCACCCCTCAAATAGTGAATATTACAGTTTTTTACTCTTAATTCACTCTAAACTTACTCTCTTTTGAAACTTACACCTAACAGAGTGAACGCACTCAATCCTATTTTATTTTAAGAGAGAAAGCATGATAAGACAGGGGCAGACTAGCCACAGGGAGTTTTTGGTTTTTTCCCACAGGCTGGTCAAAATTTGGATTAAAAAGGGCCGGTGTTACCAAAAAAAAAGTCCTATCGATTCCTTTCAAATGACCAGTCTGTTACCCTCTAAGGGCGACATGAAATATATTTTTTATGTGTTGTCATCTTAACCTCATGAAATTTTGCATCAGCATTTTATTATTCATTGGATTCTACAGTTATGGGTGAAAATGTACACCGTTGATACTGCGTGATCGGATTACCACCTTCCACAATTTCTATAGTTCCATTGCTAACATGAGAGGGGACATCCCAGTTTAAAGCTTTCAGCTTTTACAGTTTTAAGCTTTCTAGAAACTCCCTTTCTCTTTGAAAAAATACACGTCTTTGCCACTATGATTACAGACGCCATTTTAAAACTGCACATTTAAGCAAGAAGACATAACTACAGGGGAAATTGCGTTCATACGCCTTTAAAGGCGAGGCGACAACGATAAATATAGTAATCATGATGTGGAATACATGTTTTACAGGTTGAATGGAAATTCGCCAGCCAAATTTCAGTCCAAATCAGCCGCTGATCACAGGTACCCTTAATTTTGTACCCATTAACAACACGTTGATATCTACGGTAGATATCATTGTAGAGTTAACCGATCAAGGACTCAGAGGCCACTTTAATCACTGTTTCAAGAACTCCTTCAGATATGCCTGGGATATAACATTCTAAAAGAGCAGTCCACGAGGTATCCTTAAGAGGTGAAAAGTTACAGCTCATTTTTGAAATATCACTTAGCATCTATTTCACGAAATATGAGTTTGGGCTAGTCATTAGAAGATGGGGCACCGGGGGTGAAATACATCCGTAATAAAAACCGACAGACAAACTGGCAGACATGCATATATGCATTTCATATGAATGGTTTATCTTAAAGGTTTTTTTTTATTTCTTCACTCAAATAAATATAAAATAGACTCTGTATCGTAGGGGCACTGATCCATTTTTAGGATTTCTTAGGGGACATTTTATAAAAGGGGATGGGAAACGACGCGGCTGCCATTAATACAAACTTCTTGCGCTTCTCCGCAGTTTTCAGTTTAAGCTGGAGGGATGGTTTTGATCAAACCATATACTGGATAAAATTAAATGCACGATAATCTCAATAACAATTTAAACATACTAAATCGTATTTTTGAAAAGCAAGTATAAATTAGATTTCGGCAACATTTCACCACTACTACTACTACTACTACTACTACTACTACTACTATTATTATTACTACTACTACTACTACTACTACTACTACTACTACTACTACTACTACTACTTCTACTACTACTTCTACTACTACTACTACTACTACTACTACTACTACTACTACTACTACTACTACTACTACTTCTACTACTACCACTACCACCACTACTGTGAACAACCCTAACCATATTCTTGCATGACTTTGACAAATAAAACCCGGAGAATGCAGCCTTTGTCGCAGGAGCAAATTTCAGTGCACTTCCCATGAAAATCACCTGTAAGAAGTTCGTAGTAACTGCGCAATGAACAAAATCCATGGCAACAATTAAACAGTTAAAGTTGTCAAAGCATGATGGAATGCATTCACACAATCACGAAACGTCATTATCATTACTCACCTATTGTGACGTATGTACACCAGAAAGTAAATCCCACCGCCAAGATCTTGATGACACTGCAGCACCGGATGGTATCAAAAACCCTGACAGCCGGCCGTCTCAACCTATAGAACCCCGCCATGATAACCACGACCACCACTACCCCAACTAAACCCCTCCAAGACAACGACAACCAATGAATCTAAATTAGCGTTGATTAATACTCCAAACTCGGAGACGGATTCAGTCAGAATAGCACAACTCGCAGCCCGATGGTCCGGGCGGGTTTGCTTGATCGATCCGCACATTTACAGTAAATAAAGTATGGAAACCACATGCAGCGTTTAAAGACATGTTTGCACTCTCGCCAAGCTTTAACCGTTGAACTTCCACGTATGGTGGCATTTCGCTTCGGTGTTTGTTCGAGGACAGAAGCGGTGGAAACCTGTCAGGGTATACTGATGTTGCCAAGATGTAGCACGTAACATATAATGTAACTTTCCATTTTCAGCTCAAAAAGCGTGCCTTTCCCACCAAAATCTCAGAATGCGACATTCGACTCCTCTTTCAAACAAACACTAAATTACCCTTTTCTTAGCCAAATTCTCTCCTCATTCCAGGTTAGAAGCTGGAGAACAAATCTAAAAAGAAATTAATCACTGAATCCATTGTCCGCAACGGATTTAACCCCTAGACTTCCACATTGTTTGGAGATATAACATAACATACAATACGAGTGGAAAAATTGACCTTGGCGGCCTACTCGTTGTTCCATTTGTCGACCAAAATGACCAAGGCAAGTATAGAGTCAAAAAAGTCAAACAGAAGATCTCCAAGCACTTCACTATGTAACCGATGATGTCCAAACAAAGACCAACTGACCAAGACGAGTCCTCGTGGTCTATCTATTGACGCTCTATATCATTACATGTAGGCAGAGAATATTTTCTTCCAGTGTGCAAAGGACAGCCTTCAAAAGAGTCTCTTCCGTGACTCTACCGTCTCTCAACTTATGAATGATCATGGAGTCATTTGAAATCAGAGTATGGATAGACAAATAAATGGGTATTGTGGTTCATTCACTTGACTCACAATTCAAAGGTTGAAGATTCGAATTTCCGTCTTGTATATATCCTCCGACAAGGTATTTTCTGTTACTATTCTCCACAGAGGTATATTAAGTGTGTATACTTTTCAGAATTCATTCCCATGAAAGCATTTGGCGCTGATAACGGCTACCGGAGCTAAAGCTATGATAATGATAATATTCAAACCTCTTTGTAGCTCATGGGCACGTCATATCAAAATGTGATACGCGTTATGCAAAATCGCTTAATTTCCTTAGCGCCTATTATCCTATTTCAAACACAGCAAAGAATTCGCGTGTGTTTCTCTACGCGAAGAAAAGAAAGAGGGAGGAATATTTTTCTCTCTCAAAACGGCGAAGATGAATTCTATCCCCGAGGGGTAATCACGTAATTGGGATAAGCAGTTATTAAGAGGGCTAAATCCCCAAAATGAAACATTCCTCAAACAAGTCGAAGGCGTCACTTGATTTGGCGTTGGAAACAAGATGACAGTTTACAAACATTGCCAGATTAATCCGGGATAAAATCCAAACAGCGTTCCCGGTGAAGCATTCGACAGTGATGAAGACTATGTAAAGAGATGTTGCAGCAGAAAACGATGATGATAAGTAGTCTTAAATTAGACCTGGTTATCCTTCACGCCTCGAATACAGTAATCCCTCCTGCAATCAACCATTGTTGATATGTTGCATGTAGTCTAGTTTGTCCAGTCTAGAAACCACTGCCTGCCGAAATCTCTTAGTTAATGCACTAATTTCATGGGTACGACATCATATTCGGCGGTCAAGGGTTAATTAGACACGTTTATGGTTTGCTCCTAAAGATACATTCATCATCCCGCAATCTGAAATCCACTGGCATTAACATGTTGCATCCATAGTCGACTGTGTCCACCAACGTCTAGTTATGCCTCTGCTGCCGACGTCCGCCGATATCCATCAAGCAGTTCGTCAAAAGGCTTTGCTAAAATGCAGATGTATATTCCGAAATGACAGGTGCTAAATGCATGTTTGACTTTTTTCCCTCCGAATGTAATCGAATTCAGAATGGCAAGCTCCAAAGTGGAGCATGTGAATTATGTTCAGCGGAAAAGCTTTATTCAGACAAACTCCATTGATTTTTTTTTTTCTACAGCTATGTCTTGCACACCAGGTAAATCATCAAGCACTTTTTAGTAGGCATTACTGCCACTGAGGGTCAAAGTAAGCACCGACAGTGCATAAACATGAACAGTATGAGTAGAGACATCTATCCAACTTATCATTCATTATGTTTCCGAAATACTGATATTCAAATCAAATAAAGCTAAGTAATATTTCGAATTAAAAAAAGATTTAGACAAATTGTCCAACTCAGTTAATTCATCGATGTTAAATCCATACAAATCCTTCATGGAACATTAATGCGTTCATTGTGTGGAGTGCAGTTTGATAGTAGGCCCACTGTTGCAGCTACGATTAATTACTCTAATGCAATGTTGCCACTTCTGAACAAGAAAAAGACGTGACGATTCACGAACAATATTACTGCAGCAAAAATCTTGATAAAAGAGCATTTCAAAGATTCTATAAAACAATTAGACAATCTTTGGTGATTTGTGTAAACGCAGGTGAGGTGGAATGGCGCAAAATCGTTAGCTGGTGAGGTTGCTTTAACAAAAGAAACGATGTTTCCACAGGACGTTATTCCAAGCGACAAAATTGAGTAAAGTTGAGGACATTACTTAAATCCGCACATGACCTTATTACGAGACAAAAGTGTGCAACCACTGGCTCATCGTCGAATCCTTCTCTGAAATAGTCTGTCCACTTCAAATTGAGGTGAACGGGGGACAATCAGAGAAATCACGCTCGCACGGACGACCCCCATTGAGAGAAGGGAGATAGATGATGGATGGGAGACGGATGGAGACAGGGAGAAGATAGAGAAAGAGGGAAAGAGAAAGAGAATGAAAAAGCGGGGAGAGAGAGTAAAGAGGAGAGAGAGAAAGTAGATGGAGATTAAGAATAAAGAAAAGAAGAAAGAGAAACAGAGAGGGATAGAGAGACAGAGAGGAGGAGATTGATTAGCAAAGGAAGACGGAAGAAGAAATAGGTAAAGAGGGGAGAGAAAGAGAGAGAGAGAGAGAGAGAGAGAGAGAGAGAGCAGTGGATGGTTAAGAAGCAAATGGAAGAGGATGAAGTGAAAATGGTGAACAGAAAGAAACAGGAGGGGAAAAGAAAAAGAGTAAGAGAGAGATTGAAAGATGTAGAGAGAAAGATAGAGATAGAAAGGGGGAAGAGGAAGACAGAGTGAAAGGGAAGGAAGAAGAGCAAAATAATCTGCGCTGTGACCGTTCGTATACATTTGCAATCATCAATTTTATCTTCATCACATTGTTAACATTATTATCAATCCTTTATCAATGTTAGAAATTTTCTGTTGCTATTTTCAATAATTATCTTAATTATCATAATTATCAATAATATTTTTTATTTATTGTGTAGAGTCCACTGTCAAGCTTTTCACTTCAGGGCATCGAAAAGAGAGTCAGCTCTATGACAAACATCTGAAATTAGGTATGCTTAACTTCACCTCCGTAAAGCCCGTCTTTGTCCGAGTTATATTCTAACTTTAGGGAATAACTCAACACACACGTATTCAATATTGCATGAAGCTTTAAAGTCCTCCCATAAAATATCGATGGATTGAAGCTAGTCTTTTGCAAGGCGTTTACAATAATAAAAAAGTGTATGTTGATGATGTACTGTATAGCAGGGAGGATATCAATCCTGTCTTAGAGAATTCATTTACTTTTTTAAAATTAATATATTTATGCTTATTTGTTTACATCTCTGTTTATGTATCCATTTATCTATCATTTTGTCTGTTTGTTTATCATTTTATCCATCATATTCTATTCATCATATTTTAGGGGGATGAGAGGGCATTTTCACATTTTTTGGAAGTCCAAACTATATGTGAGATATCACGGCATGGAAAGAAAGCGGAACAACATTTCATTGGCGTCCCTATCCTTAATTGTGAAGCCGACACATTGATGTAATGATTGATTAAGAACTGTGTTAAAACAAACAGCAACAAACGAACAACTAAACAAAACATGCGAATGGGGTAGGGGGCTATATTTAGGAAAAATTATAGCTTCTCTACAAGTCAGTCAAAACCTTACACAGATCTGTTTCAACGAACAATAAAACAACAAATAGTACGCCTGATATTTTGTTTCAAATGCATGTTAACACCAACAATTAAGTACAAATGACTGTATAGTGAAGTATACAGCCAACCTAACATTACGACTTTCGTGTGGGTGGGTGCGTGTGTTTGTGGAAGGGGGGGGGGGGGGGCGTGTTACAACTCCACAGCCCACAACGACAACTCTTGCATTACTGACGTGAACCCAAACATTCGTCTAATTCCTTTTAAAACAGCCATCGTCGCACTTGCCCCGATCTAATTGCTGCTATTTTTTCGTATAAGCTGAGCCAAAAGAGCTTTTTTTTGATAGGTCAAGAGTCCCACTAACATTCAGCACATTGCATTCACGCCCACGTGGGAAATTGGAAATTCAAGCAGAAGGAGTATATACAATTTTCCTGATCAAACTTCTCCTAGAGATCACGTACGACCACATGTTAATGATGAAATCCACATTGAAGTCACGAACGAGAACGACCTTTTGAAACAAAGAGGTGAGAAAAGCATAGGGCAAATTTGTTTGGGCCTCGGTAGCCAAGTGAACTAGCTACTGAGTGTCCTCTCTACATTTATGTTTGGTAACGAAAAAAAAAAACCAAACAAGTGCATTTCTCCTTAACATATCGTTATAAGCGCTGCATAATTCAAACAAGAATGGTGTTATTATTGTAATTATCATTATTTTATCATTATTATTATTATTATTATCATTGTTGTCATCATCATCATTAATTATTGTTATTATTACTGTCATTATTATCATTATTATCATTATTATTAACATCATCATCATTATTGTTAGCTTCATCATCATCATTACTACTATTATCATTACTATCATTATTATTGTCACTTTTTTATAATGATAACAATAATTATTATCAATTATATTATTCGTAATAATAATAATAATAATATACAATTCTTGTATAGCGCATATCACATTATGATATAACGTCTCTATGCGCTTCCAAAGGACTTGGATATTATTACCCCAGCTTTAGCCCGGCAGCCTTTTACAGCGCGCAAGCATTTCAAGGAATGAATTCCTGCCGGGTACCCATTCACCTCACCTGGGTTGAGTGCAGCACGATGTGGATGAATTTCTTGCTGAAGGAAATTAACGCCATGGCTGGGATTCGAACCCCCCCCCCCCCACTCCTCTTCACCATCATCATTATTGTTGTTACTACTTTTGTCATTATAGTTTACACAAACGTACAAATATATCAATTTTTTTCTCTGTCTTTTTCTGTCAAATTTGTCAGTGCATCTGTAGAAACACAACGAATTCATACATTGGCTCGTCAGCCTTGTCTCCACCTTCCTTCCTGTTTCTTGCTAAAACGAAAGTTGTCCGCGATCTTTTAAAAAATCGCCCAAACGCGGAAATGAAACTCGGTGATCATCCTACTATCAAGATTTGCATTGAACAAAATGCTTAAAGTCATGGTAGGAAAACCGTATTGATATGCAGTCATGTATTCTTGAATAGTATTAGGGCATAATTTCTCGATAATTAATGAACAAGATGCAATGGATTTGCACCCGGATCTTCTTTTCATCATTTCCGGTTCTGTTATGATAAATTGATGTTGCGTGTTACCTTAAATATTTCCCTGCCATGTTCATTTTGTGATAAACAGATATTCAATTAATTGAGGATTGACATTTTCATGACTGTTAGGAAAGTAAGTTTAATGAATTCACAAGCATTCAAGGGATTTACTACTCATGGGAAAATAGAAATTAGGTTTCTCTTAATCACACAGTTAAGTAACCCGGTCTCCTTCCTGTTTGCGATAACTCTCTATAAAAAGGTACTGCTAAAACGTTGTTTTCATCAAGAGGTATCCAGTTTAGTGTTTAAAAAATAAAGGAGTAAAACTAGATATTTGAAGCAGGCGCGGTTCTAGAGCATTTTTTTTTTTGGGGGGGGGGGGTTCTGGGGGCTCAGAGGATTGTAATGTATATTAGAATATATGAAATTAAAATTGCACCTATACCGTCAAAAAAATGGGTGAAATTTAACATTTTTTTTGGGGGGGGGGGGGGGTTGCGACCCCAAAGTCACCTGTAGAACCGCGCCTGGTTTGCAATGTCGCAGTCGAGTGAGAGAAACACTTGAATAGAAACACAAAGATCGTTGGTTCGAATCCCAACATGGCAGTAATGTCCTTAAGCAAGGTATTTTATGTACATCGCTATCTCAAACTAGGATGCGAATGTCATTCATGTGGTTTTATTCGCAATGTGTCCGCCAGATCAATGGCACCAGAAAAGAATGCTTCTGAGAGAGCGGAGAAGGTGCACATTATGTATGCAGCATTCTACTGAATACAGATAACTGAAATAAAAAAATATGAAGCGCTTGGTGACAAGGTCAGAGTATCAAGTACTAAATCAAGAATCTTATTTGTACATAAATTTTTTAAAAATCTAATACAGACGGACGATTATATTTCGCTTTGAAAGCGCTATTTGTGTACGACATTGTTATTTCAAAATAAATTTAAATTAGTTACCTTATTTGTCCTCATCCAACTTACTATCACCTCACTTCGTAAAGCCATTTTTTCTACAACAATTAGACAATATTGAATATGTCATATATTTTTATTTGGCAAAACTACAGTTATCTGTATGTTCGCCTCTAAAATTGCCGTCTGAAATGATTGCACAACTTCAAAAATGTTAAACCGTTGAGTCAGTACAGGAGTAGCCCAATTCTCGCATACATGGATGGTATAGGCAATGGCTTAAGTGGTCTTTTCCGTGTTTTACTGGTTTAATCATATTAAACGTGAAAAGGAAAAGTGCCTTACAAATATTAACCGGGATCACTCTATCATCCTGCTCTGTACCACTCCTATGCTTACACAAATCATCACTGTCCTCACTAGCCTTGACATGAGACTAACAGTGAAAGCTGAAGTAAGGAGACCTAAAATGCTTCTCAATTGGGTAGCGTTGTCACCTAGCAAGAGTCACATCACCTGCAGTAAGAAACCGACCAATCGGGATGGGCTAGGGGGAGTAGGATAGGAGGGAGGACCGCGGTAATTACCAGCAATTTTTCATTACGCGATTGGCGTTATGGCCAATATTGAGCAGGTGGCTTATAGGAGAAAGGATAGAGAGAGAGAGAGAGAGGGATAAAGGGAGGGAGAGAAAGAGAGAGAGAGAGAGGGGGGGGGGGGGAGGGGGACGGGGGAAGGATGAAGAAAGAGTAAGAGCAGAAGGCAGGAAGAGAAAGATAAGGTAGAATAATGAAGGAAAAGAAGAAAAGGGGATAGAGAAACAGAATAATAATAATAAAGATAATAACAACAACAATAAGAAGAAGAAGAAGAAAAAGAATGAGAGGAGGAGGAGGAGGAGGAGGAGGAGGAGGAAGAAGAAGAAGAAGAAGAAGAAGAAGAAGAAGAAGAAGAAGAAGAAGAAGAAGAAGAAGAAGAAGATGAAGAAGAAGAAGAAGAAGAATGAAGAAGAACAGAGCTATGGAGGAGAGAAAGGAAGAAGAGGAAAACGAAAAAAAAACAAAAACAAAACAAAAGGAGAGAAAGTGGGGGAAAAAGATAGAATGTATATAGAAAGGTCTCTTGACCTACAGGTCTTGGTATAATCAAATAGGAAAACTTCACACTTCTTCCAGACATGTATTCATTTACAAAAACCATATTGAGTTGATCATGACAGCATGAAATGCATCGGCGGTTTAAGCTCCCCAGATACGTTGAATGGTAAAACCATGGTAAAACCTAGGTACCTTGGTAATACTAATAAACCTGTTTACTAATTTTATGCATCATAATCATGTGCATAGCTGTTAAATAAAAGTTTTCCTTGACAACTGAGTAGCTTGTCAGTTACTTGTCCGACATAGCAACAACTAATTAATGCTCCATGAGTTTCATCTAATCAGATGCCATTATGCATAACAGATGAACTGAATAAAAATGGTAACTAAGGGTTCTGGAGAGAAACGTGCTTAAATTTGAACAAATTATTAGAAACAGGGGAGCGTTTCATGAAATGTTTTGTCGGTGAAAATCACCGACAATATAAATGTTATAAGCTACTGAAAATCCTCGCATCTGATTGGCTGAAAGCAAATTAGTCAGTGAAAATCACCGACAAAACTCTTCATGAAACGCTCCCCTGGTCTATTGGTAAAAGCTTTTTACTGCTAATTAAGTTACGAGGGGTCCACGGTTCGATCGTTTCACTGTGCAAATCCTTCCATCTCAGTCAAGATTGGTAAGAGTTGTGTTCTCATTACTATAGTGAACATGGCATAATATACGTTTTTTTTATGCCACTACGTTAAGTATGATGGTATCTGAAATTAATTCATGTACTTTTTTCTGTACTGACACATGACTGATAAGTGTGTAGAGTATATAGGCGCTGATGGGGGGGGGGGGGGGGGGGAGAAAAGAGAACGCATAGTCCTGGGAAGTGCCTCGTTACAATTTTATTTCTTTCATCCTACTTTGGCATTTTCAAAAACCACATTAGATTTTTGAAAAAGAAACCTAAGGTAATGTCAGTAATATTCAGCAAAAACAACATTCATACCTATCACATGATCCACACATGATTCCCATGGGCAATAATAGATTACTTGCGGAGCTCTTTGCGATTGTGTTGTTTAGTCGTTTCAACAAAACTGACAAGAATGGCCATTTCCTATTTTGTGCCTAATTAAATTCGTATGTCACTTTGTATTTGTCATCCATGGCTGTGTTTCAGGACGACGCTTGCTCTAAGTGATGACGCTACAACCATAATTCATAAGGAAAAAGCCATGTCAAGTTTGAGAGAGGTATCCTACCAAGCAACGCTCTCCTTTTAAAAACATTTTGATCTGCATTAGGTGCTTCCTGTGGTGAAAGAAAATATCTGCGTTGAAGCGGGAAAAGATCATGGACATTTGGAGAGGTCGTCTTGCAGAGATGAACTCTGGCGATTCTCCTACAAGGAATGATAATCAAATTGAGTCTAGTATTGAATTTGATTTGAAATTTAATTATTTAAAGCACTTTCTGCGAAGAAAACCCTTTACCATTAAAGTCACTGAGTAACTTCTAAAAATCTGAGCTGCATGGTCCTTGTATATGTAATAGTGTGTAAATATGAAGCCCTGAAAACGCACTTCAAAAATCATAATCTTCACAAAAATGTATATACAAGTGACAGGAAATGCCATACCCTTTTTACCCCATAGACTGCAGTGTTAGACAAAAGCATACCCAGGGTGGTTTTGCAAATGGCGGAATTTAGTGACAGATATCTTGATAATAACATATTTTATTTCAAAACCTTTATATTCCTGGCTGTTCATTTATCCTTCTGAACACCTTCTGAACAGCACAGACATCAAAATTCAACAATTATTAAATCAAGCCTCTACAAAGATTTCTTTTCAGACACAAAGCAAGACAAGGACGCTTGGCTTTTGAAGTAAGGGAACAAGATATTCAAATGCTTCACAGAGATTGAACAGCATTGTTAAGAATCAAGTTGCGTATACATTTTTCACTTTAAAGAAATCTATCGGGATACAAGGTAGTGGATAGGAAGAACATGCAGAAGCATTTGTCCTAGGCCCCTGGCTATGCCTCTGATATTCCCCCCATCTCTTCCCCGGAGTATGCATTCTCTCTCTCTCCCCCCCCCCCCCCCCTCCCCATCAGCGCCTATGCCCTGCACACTCACTCTTAACATGAAGAAGTACATAATTTAATTTCAGATACCATCACACTTAACGTAATGGCATACAATGTGCATCTATCGATCTATAGCAACAACGTTCATTTATTTCCGAAGAACCATACATGTCTAATACACATACCGATACATTACACTTAAAATCCATCTCTTTCTCTCTCTTTCTCCCTCTTTCTAATTATGTTTCTTTTTTCACCTTCTCTGTCTCCATCGAATAGTCGCAAGTGGGAACTGACATTTATGATCGGCGAGAATTCGTAACAGAAACCTGATACCGATCAATGCCACGGTATCCATTCTATCCAGTATATTAAACTGTTAAAAGAAGAATTATATTTCCTAGCGATGCGCACAATGGTGTACCGTGATTTCTGTCACAGAAACCACGTGCTTTTCTCTTCCTTCTGTTTTTTTTTTTTTTAAATCATGCATTAGGCCTACGTTCTACGCGGTGTTCAATATAAGGATTCCCACCTGCCCTAATCATGCTAATATTGTGCGTGTTTGGAAGACACCAGACATACATACCATATAATTAACCGATTAAGACTGTCGCGTTAATATGGTTAGGTTCATTATATCTGTTGCGACAGGCAAGCTACTTTGGAAGTGTAGCTCTCTCACTCTACACGAAGGGCAAGGTTAGAGCTTTGCTTCAGTGCGATGCTCTTTTTCCATTTCACTACAAATTGAGCTATTATAGTACGAACATGACGAATAAGCGTGGCGCTCTTTCGCCGGAGTACAATGGGAAGATGAGTCGTACAGCAATAACATCAAGAACAACATCCGCAGCGACAAGGCAGAATGGTCTTGAGGCACACAAGGTGATAATAATGGAAGATGAGAAGGTGGGAGAGGGAGTGAGACAGATAGATAGAGTGAGAGAGAAAAAAAAATAGAGAGAGAGAGAGAGAGAAAGAGAGAGAGAGGAGGGGAGAGAACCGGGAAAAGGACAGGGGAACTGAAAGACAGATGAACATGGCGGACAAAGAAAGCGGACAAAATAAACAACCTCTCATTCTACCATTCACAATGGTTCTGGTAGTCAAAAGAACATCCCTTCACAGCTATTATGTTTAATCATGTAGTTCCAGGTGAATATGCATGTGACGCCTGTTCCACATATTTCAGACAATAGCAGTGAAGGGATGTTCTTTTGACTACCAGAACCATTGTGAAGGGTAGAATGAGGGGGTTGTTTATTTTGTCCGCTTTCTTTGTCCGTCATGTTCATAGTGACAAGATGATGATAATGGAAGATGAGAAGGTGGGAGAGGGAGGGAGATAGAGAGAAAGAGAGACAGAGACAGAGAGAGAGAGACAGAGAGAGAGAGAGAGAGAGAGAGAGAGAGAGCGTGAGGGGGGGGGGCGGGGCGGGGGAGAATAGAGAAAATGATAGGGGAACTGAAGACAGAGTAGATAACAATCCAGTAAAGACGGTCAACCGGGAAGGACAGAAAGTGGATGAGAAAGAAAAAGACATGGAGGGAGAAAGAGAGTGTGCGAAAATTGTGATGGGGTGGGCGTATATACACTATGAACATGGCAGACAAAGAAAGCGGACAAAATAAATAACCCCTCATTGTACCCTTCACAATGGTTCCGGTAGTCAAAAGAACATCCCTTCACAGCTATTATGTTTAATCATGTAGTTCCAGGTGAATATGCATGTGGCACTTGTTCCACATATTTTAGGCAATAGCAGTCAAGGGATGTTCTTTTGACTACCAGAACCATTGTGAAGGGTAGAATGAGGGGTTGTTTATTTTGTCCGCTTTCTTTGTCCGTCATGTTCATGGTGATAGCTATTCGTCGACTGATACTGCTTTCACACCAAGGTACGGTCGCTGCGACCGGTCGCTGCGAGCAGTTGCTGCGACCGATGAAATCATAATGTGAAAGCATTTCATCGGTCGCGTTTTGGTCAAAAACGATCGGTCGCTGAGTACGGTCGGTGAGGTACTTCAGCGACCGATCGCGACCGATGCAAGCTAGATGTGAAAGCACATCGTACTCAGCGACCGATCGAAATGCAATGACCCCCCCCCCCCCCCCCATACATGCCTACGCACTATCTCTACTTCCGCTTCCGGCTAGGTCAGCTATACAGCGACCGATCGCTCTGGGCCTGACCAAATTTTGACGGAGGTGTGAAAGCACATCCGATCGGTCGCTGGGTACGGTCGCAGCGACCGTACCTTGATGTGAAAGCAGTAAGAGATATAATTGTTAAGAGGTGCATAAGAATTATTGGAAGACTTCTGTCAGCGAGGTTAGGAACGTTGATTACGAAGAGCATCACTCAAAGTACACTTGGAATAGGTGCGTTCTGCGACACGCCGCTGTTATGACATCCGCCACTGTCTGTTAAGTTATACGGCAGAAATTCAATTGATATCAAACACTCGACATCAGAAAATCGTTTCTATTGTATACACAGTCTCGTAGTGTAACTTGAATCATGTGAATGTTCCATACTTACAAGTAAATCAATTTCATGGTGATTTTTTTCTTTCTTTTCTTCAAGCACAACGGGATATACTCGACATTACGATGATAGAGAGTCTATGGTTTTGTGGGGGGGGGGTGTACAATTCTTAAAAATCTTAATTCGGATAAAAATGACATATTGTCAAATTTTCGGTGCTAATTAGACCCTGACTTATATCAAGAGTCGCGTTCTTTACGTGTTTTTCTATCATGTCTGTTAACTAGTTCAGTCATTACATGATCGAAAAATATAACATTACATGGAAAAAACATAAACGGAATTCCCCAAACTCGCTCTATGCATGATCTAAAAGCACTAACAAAAAGACCGATACTATTTGCAGTAGTTGGTATTTTGATATCACACTATAAATCACAGCTTCTGTAAACCTGTAAACCAGATACTTGTAATAAACACATTAAAACAAAAAACTTGTCACACGTGACGATATTGACAAGCTTGACAGACGTGGGTTATGCTGTAAACACATTTTAATTGGTATTTTCCACATCGTTTTTTTTCTATTGCCTCGATTCAATGATTAAGTCAATGTACTGTCACGAAGGCTAATGGTTTAAATCTATTGAAGAGATAGATTTATTACTGATTCGGGTTTGATACATGCTACCGCTGCTTTTCAAAGGCACTAATTCAAACAGAAAACATAATCTTGTTTTGAGCACAGGCTGAAACATAGAAAGGTACAGCACTGTCGCAAAGAAGTGGAGGAAATAAACAAACAAACGAAGATGGCTAAACTTATGACTTTAAGCATTACTTTATGACCTTATATGGGTGCTTTTATGGGAATGGAAGCTTTCAAAGGGCAACGCAAACAAACACTATGTGTCATGATTATTCGAATATGAAACATTCATGAGTTCATATGAAGAGAAACCCTTTTCAGGGGGATAGTTTCTTCCATGATATTCTTCCATGAAAAGAATGAGGAAGCTCACATATTAACTTTTCCCTTTCCCAAAACATGAGTCTTCTCCTTAACAGCAAGAGACGTATGAACATGTTCCAGTAAATGCCTACCAATAGGCTGTTGTTATCATTCGGGTGACAATAATATTTTTTAGTGGTGAAAAAACAAGTCATATACCCCAATTAAATATCGCAGTTCCGTGTCGTTTTGTAGTAGGTCTTTCGACATTTGTGGGAACTCTCATTTTTATTTTTTTTTTTACAAAATTCGGTGTGAATAAATTCAATTGGGGAAAAGGGTTTGTTTTCCCTTGATTTGCAATAATAAGATTTTATCTATGTGTCATAATTATAAGATGAACAGTTATCAAAAGGAGTTCCATTAATGCACAGCATATTTATTCCTACACCATGGCATTGCGTCGGATCGTGACTTGGTTGAATTGAATTGGGCGACCTCAACATGTTCGATGATTGTAAAAATACATCAAGGGCAAAATGTACAATATGATTATGAAGATGATAATAACAATGTTTTTAGATAGCGTAGTGCAATTACTCAGAGAGATTTTCGGAACGGCCGTTCGGAACAAGTAACAATTTTAAACTGCGAGCTATAGCTAATCAAATAATTGACGAATTGCAACAACATAACAATATAGTGTACATCCTTGAACAAAGAGCAGGCAATTAAATAATGTAGTAACAAAAAATCGTGAAGAAGATGAGCTAAAATGTAAATGTATTGGATATTGTACGGTACGTGCTCAAGGACTTCAGGAATGTTCAACCGTTGTAAGCTACACGAAACAGGTATGTTTTAGTGGTTGTTTGACGAGTATCTTAAATGAGAATTTTAAAATGCCAATTCGAGAATTTTAAATGAAAATGATAATAAATGGCTTATACAATGATTATGAAAAAATGTAGCGGAGGTTTATTTATTTTGAGAATATATTTTTTCGTCAAGAAAAATGTGAAGATATATGTATAGGGACTTTCAGATAGCATATATATACAATGAATATGAATTTAAAAAAAATGTGTGTGGGCGTTGGGTGTGTGTATGGGGGGGGGGGGGTTAGTGGAAAACCCAGTGAGGTAAACGTAGATCACCATTTAATATTGTACACAGGCAGTTTCTTGGTCGTAAAGGGGATAGGGGGGGGGGGGGGACTCCCCACACAATATGCCAGCGCTGAATACCACGCACTTATGGAGGACACGAACAATCGTGCAAAACTGTGCCAGCATTTTACCCTGACAATGACAGATTAGAAAAAGATTTACACAAAGAAAAATCTTTTGTGCGAAACAACACATACACACTAAGAAAAAAAGGTTCAATTTTGCACCCTAAATGCAACACTGGCAGCACCTTTTGGGGTGCAATCTTGCACCCTACATGAAAAAGGTGCAAAGATGCACCCTTTTGTACTTGTGTACACCTGGAAATGCCCGTCTGCACCCTTAAAGGTGCAACTTTGCACCTTTAAAGGTGCAACATTTTTGCATTCAAAAGGTGCAAATTGCACCTTCCCTAAAGGTTACAACTCTGCACCCTTAAGGGTGCAAAATGTAGCTCACTGCACCCTAAAAGGTGCAAAATGCTTCTTAGGGTGCAAAGTTATAGCCATAAAGGAGCTCCCAGTGTTGCATTTGAACTTGGGTGCAAAAATGAACCCCTTTTTCTTAGTGTGTACCATGCATAGGGAATTCAAGATTAAGGGCTAGTCCAAGCTATGTGATTTAATATGTCATCGGCTACATCTACGAGTTTAGTCTATTTGATATGGCATCACGATGAGAATCCTACTAAAGTTTGAATCATAAAAATATCAGATAAAAAGATATTTTGTGCCAATTCATGTTCGCAATTCTGTAACAGAGTTTCAATTTACTCGGTAGCGTACGGGGCATACCTTGGACTTTTTGATCACAAATACAGTAGAAATATATGCAGGCATCATATTAAAAAAGTTTACTCCTGACTATCTTCAATGGGTAGAGATGTCGTGGTCTAATGGATACGCCACCGGGCTGTGGCAAGACCTTAATCTACATTGCCCCCCCCCCCAGGAGAGTAAATGGGTACCTGTGATGATTGCTGAAAGTCAATGTGCTCGTCTTTTGCCGTTGCTCTATTGAATACATGCATTTGAACGGTGCAAAATGCTTTCCAAGGAGTGGAGATGGTGCACACTAGAAATCCCGAGACATTGCAAAGCGCATAATGCGCTATTACGTAATATGTGTATAAAATATTATCATTTTTAGAAAAATGTGTAAGAATTGTTTGGCAACAGCCAATGGATACTTCAATATTTTATTTAGTGCTTGTCAAACAAATTTCAAACTTGAAACAATTAAATGACAGAGCTAAATGGAGGGCAGTGACAAGAAGACCCGATCCCAACCGAAGGGATTCACAGGCTGACGACGACGACGACGACGACGACGATGATGATGATAAAACAAG
This sequence comes from Echinometra lucunter, assembly GCA_029962745.1. NCBI lineage: Eukaryota > Metazoa > Echinodermata > Echinoidea > Camarodonta > Echinometridae > Echinometra > Echinometra lucunter. The sequence continues at coordinate 22,837,790 of CM057164.1, forward strand.
TTTCAAATGAATATTTCAATATTTCCAACCTAGAATCATCAGTCGCAATATTTTAGCATATTCTTTAGTGTAATTTTGTACTTTTGATTTTTTATTACCACCTTGAAAATACCATAGAACACATTCTTTAAATATAACATTTTCATGATTTTATAAGGAGTGTAATGGGGAAAGCGTTCGTGAAGGAGAACGTATTTTTGACGTCTGCAAATTGACTGACACCTCCCTTTAACAAAGTCAGAATTGCATTGGTGCAAGTAATTAGTTTATTTTGTGCCTATAGTATAGTCCATGCTCAATTCAATAGTGACCGACAATGGCGTCTAGCTGTGTCACAAGTTCTGGCGACAGTAATTGTTCCTTACTTGATTTATAATGTCCTTCGCAAAAGTGGCGTCGTGTAACATGTACAATTTGCGTCATCTTATGTTTTTGAAATTCAACGTCATATTTTCACATTTTATATTGCATTTACCTTTTTACGATAATCACCCAACCCCATCAAAATATGACTACGAAAAAGAAAAAAAAAGGAGAGAGAAGAGAAGAAGCATTATTATGAAAAAGATAAGGGAAAAAGAAAGAGAAATAGAAAACAAGGTGAAATTAAGTATGGCACTGCTACCACTCCTCTTATTGACCGATGGCCCTGTTCCTCCTTATTTCATATACCTTTTAACAATACCGCCCCCCCCCCTAAAAAGAGGAAGAAGAAGAAGAAGAAGAAGAAGAAGAAGAAGAAGAAGAAGAAGAAGAAGAAGAAGATACATCCACACAGGTTACAGACGCGTTACGCCACTGCTAAACATGACCGGCGAAAAACAATCAAAGACCGACGCAAATCACGTGATATTCACTCGAACAATGATTGAGAGGTTATCAGTGGCATTCGATTAATTACAGAGAAAGAAAACTGCCCCAGTGATGGAAAGGGGAAATGGGGAGGGGGGGGGGCATCCAACCCGAACCCCCTTTTGAAACTTAAGAAGTTGGCGTCTCCCTTCTTCTTTTTGAGCAGATCTTATGACCCCTTTTTTCTCATTCTCCTTCATTTTTTTTTTGCTTATCATAGAAAGGAAGAGACCCCCAAAGCCGATTATTGTAGCAGTTTTAAAGATCATTTCGCCCCTTCTTCGTTACAATGCTGGATCCGCCCTCGACTGACATGGCCAGACCCGTTGCTGTTATTGATCAGTATTGGCCAGTTATGATGTTTATTAGATAAGGTACTGTATGCACTCAGTCTCATGTTATTATTTCTGACTTACTCATGCTCATTTTAGTATTTAGTACCTGTGCTCATTATTCATTATCATTATTTTGTATACTGTTATGTTTGTGTAACATAATAATACATATAAAGAAACTGAACATTGTTTGGTTTCTTTTATGTATGCACACAGGGCTCTTTTTTAAAGCAGGCCTTTAGGCTCTGAAAAGAATATACCATGTTTTTAAATAAAACGTAATAAATAAATAGGCAACAATTGTTCATAAACATACACATCGACGACAGATTCTTTTTCTCTCTCTCTTCTTCGCAAGACTTCCTTATGTCCCCTCACCAAGTATATTTAGGGTTAGGTTCAGGGTTAGGATTAATGACTGCTGGGGGGGGGGCACAATTAAGTCTTTCCTTCTTCTTTAGCCCTTTCACATTTTCTAGATGACTATTTCTGTTATTTCTACTTTATCATTGTAAGATTGTACGACATGACGAACTTCGCAGGGGATTTTAGCACCCCACACGAACACATCATTGTATTCTTAACTGTTTAAGTACCACCCACACATGTGTTCAGCACTGGTATTATGTACATGCCGTTGTATACTCCAATCAAATCCGGCATTAATTGAAACTGGTGATACTTTTCCAAGAAAATAAAAGCTTACCTGAGGACGTAACAGGAGACTATATAGACCAGGTCCTGAAGTAAATAGTCCTTATTCCAACAAGTGTGTAACGAGAGACCCCATGCGACAGTACCCCAATCCCGTTCCAGGCGGTGCAAGTTCATGAACGGTGCGACGTGTCCGATATTGTATTCCCCGATTACACGCGCGGAAGAAAAAAAATGAATCTGAGACTGTATACACTAGCACTCGCTATGAGTTACTAATGTCTAATTGTTTGATTTTCTGTTTTTCTACCAAACACCAAGGCCAAGAGATGGGACTATGGGCTTTTGTTGTTGCCTGCGCAAACAATATCGTGTTCGACGGTAGTGGCACGCTTGAGTCGCCTCCAAAGGGGTGACATCACTATAGGAATGCAGTACGAGAGTTAGAGAACGAGTTGAGGTACAATAAGAGGTAAGGTTCGAAGAGAAAGAGAAAGAGGAAGTGAAATGAGACAAAGAGAATAAGAGAGAGGGAGAGAGAGAGAGAGAGCAAGAGAGAGAGAGAGAGAGAGAGAGAGAGAGAGAGAGGAAAATCCGGATTGCCATGACAACAATGTAAAGTGAAAGTAAATGTGCATTATTTTAATCATCACTTCCTCTTTTTTCTCGACATGCTTGGACACAATATTATCACTGGAACGTACTATGACAAGCTTTTACTTCTTTCCCCATCTCATCCTCCCCTTCCGTCCTTCCTATATCATCGCCTGTATATGTATATGTGTATACATACATATATATATATATATATATCTGTGATCAAATAACATATACAACAGCTTTGGCAACTCTCGTAGAAATAAATACATGTGAGATCAATTGAGAGACTAATAATAGCGTAGCATGAATCAAGGTTCTCCAGAGCTGCCCTACCATTTCCCGGCGGAGACATTTTTCCAACCTTTGCAAAAATTCCAAAAATGGTAGGCCAGCTCTGGGGAACTTTGATTCATGCTACGCTATTACTATTCTCTCAATATATATATATATATAAAATAAAGGCAGAGTGAACATACTCGCAACGTCCCGCCGCCTCTTTCTTCAGTCACAACCATAATTTTCATACGATGCAGCACCCATCACGTACGTGGCCGAAGCACCTTCACATTATATATATATATATATATATATGTTGAAAGAAATTTGACAAATGCAAACAACTTTGGCAACTCCCTTGTAAATAATAAACACTGAAAGAAATGAAAATGGGAGAATAATAATTGCGTAGCTCCCTCAATATATATATATATATATATACATATATATATATATATATGTATATCCAAAGTTGTATCATCTTTGATATAAAACATAAATGGTGAATATGACGGAATATAGAAATTGCAATTTAGCTTAACCCACACGCATGCACTTGTATCCGTCCAAAGTCCAATACCTAACACAATATGTCATTGAGATTCGAAAGTGAGATTTGCTTAATTGACTAGACTTGATTGTTAATGACTAGTAGTAGTTTTGATAGTCATGCATGTGATTTAGTCTTGAAGTGAAAGCTAACTTCTTTGACCTTGCAATAAATTCATTCAAACATCTTCATGTATAATAGAAATCGAAACAAGGTATTCGATGCAATGCCAAATCCTCAGAGAGAGAGTTCTCGGAATATGTACCCTTTTAACAATATGACCTCTCTGTGATTATGCCAGTTATTAATGATAATAACAATAATATTCCGTTCTTATACGTGATGTATATCAATATCATAATACGATCTAACGTCTCTATATCATATGAGCTTCCAAAAGACCGTTGGATATTATTACTCTCCAAAAATCATTTGGATATTTACTGTGACTTTTGAATATTATTACTCTTTTGGGTAGTATTATTCTTTTGGATATTATTACTCTGTTTGGATTTTATTTCTCTTGATAAAGCCAGAGTAATAATTTCAAAATGCCGCGTTTGCCGCGTCATATTTGAACAAGCCTTTAGTACTAAAGTTCGTAAATTGGCAACGCGATGGTAAGTTAGAAATCACTGCTTTTTCACGAAATTTCCAGAGTTACATACGCACTAAACGTATGTAACTCTATGGAAATTCCCAACTTTTAATTTTTCAATATACTTCCTGTCATATTCTTTAGACGTAGCAATAACAGAAGAATATGATATTGCCAATTTGAAGAAGAAAAGCTTATCATATAAGGCTTTGAAGAATTCCTGATGTCATGAGCGGGTTAAGGGTTTCACGAATATCAGTATATCAATTATTGGACAGTGATACCCAAAACATTTTAGAGTGGTAGCCTATTACGAGGATTACGTCAAGCTGTGGGTAGTACTTTTCAGCAACAAACGAAAAGGTGTGTCTTGCATTGTCTTGTGACCGGTTGTAATCATCCTCAGGCATAATTTTGTCATTGCGATTCTCGTTTCAAACTTTCAAATATTAACAAATGCTTCCCCTCTCAACATGCTCAACCTCGGCTTCGACTTTACCATTTTAAACCAATCTATGAATAAGATTTAAAAAACCCTCTAGATTATGCATTTTCCAGGTGCAAGAAAGGGCATTTCTATTTTAAAAATAATTCCTTCTGGCTAAACCGTTTTAGTGATGATGGATAACGCACGACACCGTTTTTCGCCACTGCCACCTCGACGGCGCAACAGCGGAGACCCTCCCCCGTCGCATTCCCGGTGATGATAAGGTTGCGGCTGATTGATTTCACTAGTAGGTGTTAAAAAGATCTTTGAATTATTCACAGGCGTCGGTGCATTTAATCAAGGATAGATTATTGGAGAGTGATCACCATGGGCCCAGGGAAGGTTACTGTTCACAGTTTCTTGGAAGTCGGATACAATGTACGCAGGTGATGCTCATTAAACATGGTAAAAACCCTGGACAGTCATATAAATGTTGAATGACCGGGTGTGTTTAAACATGTGAAAGGTGATATAGCGTAGGCTCTTTCAGAAGTACAAGTATCAATACAGTTTAGGAGGTGACTCCGAGCCTCCCTCAATAAGAAGGGGGGGGGGGGGGAAAGAAGGAAAACCCCAATGTAAATAAATTCTTAATGCAGTAGATGCATTAAGTTCACTAATGTGATTATATTTATATATACATATACATTATCCTCGGGCAAAGGAGGGGGGGGGGGGGGGAGGAGGGGGCGCATAGTCTTATGCGGTGAATAGAATACGACTTTAACAAGGATTCATAGAAGGAGTTTTTATATTCTTCCCATTTCACCGTCCGTATTTTTTCTTCATTCAATAAGGGGGCAAGTGGACGGGGGATGCTCCCTGTTTGATTCTCCGCATCGTTTACTATACATGCTATAAAGTGTAGACGTAAACATACTGGCAGTTTATGCAAGCGTTAGCGGTAGTGAACCAAACATTTTGTCAGTAGTTTGCCCGACATATAAACAAGTAATATGTAAACTGTTCTCTGACTTTCGAGACACAATATCTCATAATCTGGTATCATATCATTTGGTGAATGAATTAATTTTGCTGCTGTTTTAGAATTAGTATATTAGAATACAGACGGAGATGGCGCTCTTGAACCAATAAAGTTAAGTTTCATTGAGAAGATATGCAGTGGGGTTTTTTTTGGAGCACTTGTTTATCTCTTAACAATACGACAATTTTTATGAAATCTTTATTTATTCATTTTTATTTATTTATTTATTTATTTACCACTTGTGGGACGGAACACCCTATCAGCATATGCTGTTAGAGGTCCATCCCTTGCATATTCAGTTCAAAGAATTATGAAATGATTAAACTTCGTTAAAGATTGTTTATGTCAATTCATTCAAATTTAATTTTAAAGACAATGATTCTCAGGAGCAACAAAATAATTAAGCCATATGATATATCAGCACTGATTGTATACATTAGGAATTAGATGCATCGCACTTTAAATTCCTACTCAGAGACTTGGGATTTTTTAAAAAAAAATACATGTATAACGAATCTCTGGTGGTCATTCTTTTTGTGGAGGTGCCGTGGTATAGTGGTTAAAGCAGAATGGAACCCAGGCATCAGTGTGCTCTTCGTAAATAAAGATGACCAAGAAGAGTAGACAGTGAAAGTTTGAGCAAAATTGGACAATCTGTTCAAGAGTTATAAATTTTGAAAGTTTCAGTAAATCCCTATTATGGGGATCCTTAGGTTGGCAACACTGCCAGCATCTGTTATGTCATTGTGGACAACGCTCAATTCATTTTGTACATAATTTTTCAAAAAAATTGATTTATATGAAATTTCAAGTCAGGAATCCACAGAATTCTTCCCAAAATGCTGGCAGAATTGATATAGCCATGTCATACTATAACAATATATCAGCAGAATTTTTATTTTTCTCGAAAATAAAGAAAATGTTAAATTCTGTGTACAAAATGAATGGAGAGTTGTCCACGATGATATCACAGATGCTGGCAAAGTTGTCAATTCAAGGATCTGATAATAAGGCTTTACTTAAACTTTAAAACTTCATAACTCTTGAACAGATTGTTCGATTTTGCTCAAACTTTCACTGTTTACTCTTCTTGTTCTTCTTCATTCACTGGAAATACACTGATGTCTGGGTTGCATTCTCCTTTAATTTCTCTTGACTCTCAATCCAAGGGTTGAAGGTTCGAATCCCAGCCCGTCACTAACGTCTTTTGGGCAAGACATTAATCCACATTTGCAGCTCTCCACCCAGGTGTAAATGGGTACCTGGCAATTGCTGGGGTAATAATGATTTGCAGGGCCCCCAGGAAGAACAGTAATTATGCTGATGAGGCTTCCCTGGGTAAACAAAATTATCATTATTATCATATTTTTCATTCCTCGTTACCTAACCAGGCTAACGTTAGGTGTCTTCACTTTTAAGCTATACGTGTATGACTATTTAGTTTTGACCTCATGTTTTAACATATGTCGAATCCAATCCGGCTTTCGTAGTTTCCTAGGTAGCTTGATCTGACCGGCAGAAGCCGAGGAACTTTTGAGAAGGAGATTCCTCAAGCCTGAGAAGGCCTGGTCATCGACGAAGATGATTCTAGGTAGTTGCAACTTGCCGGCCTGACGTTGGTTGTCGTAGTAGGAGTCAGCCGACCTGCGAAGATTTGCGTCGAAATCGCGCTCAAACTTAAAAAAAAAGAAATATTCCTCAATATATATATCAAGTTCTTGCGCACAACTTAAAGCATTTTTGTATTGCACTGAACTCCTAACCCAGGTGTGGATGTCTGTTAGGAGGGTTTCCAACACCTTAAGACGACATGACAAAAGTGTGTAGTTATCCTAGCACCATGAAGGTTTCATGGAATACTCTCGGATGAATATGTGTGCATAACCGTTTCCAAAATGCTAACAGAAAAATACCGACAACAGCAAAAGCTAGACAAACAAACAAACAATCAAAAAACAAATGATAAAAATGAAGACTTTAAAGAATTTTTTCTCCGAGTTCAACACATTCCATCTCCATGTTGCTTTTATCCTGCCATGAGGAAATCATAATACTTCTCTTTTCGTGATACATGTAATTGCTCATTGAATAAAACATTTCATGAAGACTTGTACTTCCTGAAAAGTGTATAACCGAAGATCTGTTGGAAATTACCTTATCATGTTTTTGCTCCGAAGTCATTAGGATTGTATCGTCCGAAACAGAAAGCTCAACGAAGATGACGTAATACAGCGAATCGAAAGGGATACTTTTACCTGAAAAGCAGTTAAGAAATAGGAGGAAGCAAATAATGTGTGTGTGTGTGTGTGTGTGTGTGTGTGTGAGAGAGAGAGAGAGAGAGAGAGAGAGAGAGATAAAAACATCGAGTAAGCGATTCTGCTCCCCCCCCCCAACAGCGTTTACGAAATGCACGAGAGAGATGCCAAAACGAAAAAAAAAACATGTATTCATTATTATTTATTTATTTATATTTTTTCTTTCTTCAGTCAATTATTAATTTATTTTTTCTTTCTTTATTCCTTCCTTATCAAATGAACAAGTTTAGACATTTAACGACATTAAAGAAAAAACTTCGGAAAAAAATACCTGCCGCTTCCTCGTAGAGAGGGCTTTCGGCACAAGCGTACTGTGCTATGTCGACACCCTTCCACTGCTTTACAGTATCGTAGAGGGCGGTCGTTATCAGCACCTCGGATGTTTTCTCAGAGCAAAGATTCAGAAGTTCCCCCCGCCTGGAGATGGAAAACAAGCAATGAAAGAGTAATATATCAGTCCATATCATCACCCGTATTTATTACTCTCACACTATACGACTAACATTTTATACATGCGATGCACTTGCATCAAATAAAACTCTGTTGAATATTACAGTAAAAAAGAAAAAATCCTTAAAATCTTAGCTATACGTCTTACTCATTTGTCAATGAGAAAAGCTCCCCCCCCCCAAAAAAAAAAAAAAAAACCAACAACAACAAATAAACAAACAAACAAACAAACAAACCAACATGTCAATTACATGAGCAGAAAGAGCAAATAATTATACACATACTGTGTCCATTTCGGTTTCACCACTATGTCGTTTGATGCCGAAAAATTTGAAAGCAAAATAAGCATTAAAATCCTTAAATTGGTCGTGTAATGTAAAGTTCAAAATCATTGTATTTTTCATGCATATGAGAAACTTTTAAACATTAACGGATTAAAATACCTAGACAGAAATTGAGATGTACGCCGCCTACGTGGTTATTTTCTCAGTAGTTTTAAAGTGCATCCAACTCGGTATCCTCCTATAATTCTGTTGCTCTTATAAAATTACGATGGGCTTGTTATTTTATTTGGAAACTTTAGCGATGCAAATGCCATGCACCCTTTCTCTTTCTTTGTAATCTACCTCATCCTCACCCTTACTCCAGTTTCCTTAATATGATAACGCTACATAATGTCTGCGAAAAAGCTCTGATATTAACATTTTTAAAAATCCTTGTCATCATGTCATCAGCGCCCGAACACAAGCGGCACTTTTTGGACGTTCGCCTCCTCTCTATACATAATCATGATAATGTGGGTACATTTACAAACAGTGTAACCGTTTCAGATGGAAAATGTCAGTTTAAATCTCTAAGAATAAAAACAAACAGTATACCCTAATCCCCCATTTAAAAAAAGAATAGAAGACTAGGCCTACTTTAGCCTGTTAGTCCGCTCGTAATACATGGGGTGTTTCATAAAGCTGTCCGTAAAATTATGCATGACCTTTACGAACGACTTGAATATGAAGTGCCAAATGGGATGTCCAAAGTTTTTCCTGACGTCTTAACAAAGTGTGACTGCATTTCCGAAAATCTCAATCAAGTTGTGGCAAAAAAATTACTTTTCAGTAAAATTTTTTGTAAATATAGTAATGTTAATCCAAGAAACTTGATTGCAAGCCAAATTTAGGTCCCAAAATCAATCATAAGTCTGGCAATTAATTGCAAATTTGCGAATGATTGCTGGTCTGCTTCTTGCAACAGAAAGTATAAATTAATTAGCTACAGTTTAAATTGATCTATAAATTGCAAATTTGCAACTGAAATTTACAACCAATTGCAAATAAGTTTCTTGCAACACCCCCTAAGTCTGCATTTTCCACCTTTAGCTGATGCGATTTATAATGATTGAGAATGCCATTCGGCTTGCCATATTCCAGTCGTTCATGCAGTCATTCGTAACTTTACGAAAAGCTTTATGATACACCCCCAGTTTATAAATGTATGTCATGTGTTCATACCTGTACTCGAACCGAAAGACGGGTGCCTTATTGTAAAATCCGATGATGCGGATGACATCTCCCATTCTATAGCGATAAAGACTATCTTTATTTGTGATAACCACTTCGTAGTATTCTCCTATCTGGACTTCCTCCATGAGCACAGTAGCCGGATTGGTTTCGTCACTACATACGTAATAAAATCAAAGGAGAATGAAACCCTACGGAAAAATCAATTTCTCCGTTATCTTTAAAGATGCTGCTTGTACCTTTGTGAACACAACATAATGTTGTGTCAAATTAATTTCCCATCATTATCTTGAGCTAAGATGGAGAAAGGCTGCACCTTCAGAGATAATGGAGAAATATGAAATTTTGTGCACAAAATATACTGAGAGTTGTCCTTCTAAGCCTGCCATTTTGAAGCAAATTTGCCAATTTGAGGATCGTCAAAGAAAGTGGAATGGGACTTTTCAAACTTTCATAACTTTCTTATTTCGTAACCGATTTTTATGGAACTTTTTAAAAATTGCTTCTCTGTTGATTTTAATTGATTTTTGCCCAGGGTTTCATTCTCCTTTAACCGCTATTACTGATCAGTGAGGTTGATATTTATTCAATTTATCTGATATTACACAGCCGACCTCCATGATCTAGCGGTTTAGGCATTTGGCGTACACTCATTCAAACACTCTGGTTCGATTCCCAGTGGGGGCAGGTTTTACCAATATTTTCAAAAATTTACCCAGTAAGGATAAAAAAAAATGAATCCTTATTTATCAAATAAAATGAACTTAACAAACAGATTTTTAAATATGATAATAACAAAATGCATTTTGGCTTCCAATAATCATGATCACGGTGTGTGTGTGTGGGGGGGGGGGGGGGATTGGGCATCGATATGGATCAACTACTATAATGTCAACCTCATAAACATAACAAACGAAGAGTTCAAAAGAAGGGAGGGGGGCATGGAGCGTACCAGTTAGCTGCTGGTATGAACTCGTAGAAGATTCCATTTGGTATACAAACATATTCTGTATGTCCATCCTCTGGAAATCCGATGCCATAGCCAAGCAGTCCCTCCGTTGATATGTAATATCGAGATAATATCGGCAGGTCTATCAAATGCAAAAGAAAGAACAACGAAAGAAGTTTCCTATTCCTTATTTGACTAGTACATGTATTAGCATATTGTGATAGAAAATTCGCTGTGTACTTTATGGCTGTGTGGGTATAATTTCACTAATTTCCTTTGGTAAATATACTGATATTACTGGAAAAAATTTGAAAAAAAAAATATTTTGGCATGTTATATGAAAAATTTGGAATTTGGTATGGAACAAATTGAAAAGTTCGTTTTTTTACTTTCACTATTACATGAAACAATAATGGACTCCCCACCCCCCAAAAGGACAGCGTTAAAATTATCATGATTATGATAACCAGACTTCATAAATAATGATTATTAAAGATTTAGTTTGCAGGTCCCAAAGTTGCATAAACTATAGATGTCAAAAGTTTTTTGAATAAACTATAGATCTGTGGCAGTCAACACCTGGTGAGTATATCAAATAAATTTTCCTTTATTTAATTCCGATTTAATCAGTAAGGAGTCGAAGAACCGAAAATGAGAAAATGGAACCGTACCTCCGGTGTACTTCCTTAGTCGCTTAACATAAGTCTGCATTGATCCTGAGGTGACCCCAGCAAGAGCAGGAATCCTGGGCCACAGCCTTCCCACGATGTTGTCCAACCCAATCTTGAACTGCCTCTCCAGCTCTGTTGCTCTTTCAGGCATCGGAAACAAGCGGGCATTGATTTCTTCCCGATCTTCAGCTGAAAGAGACGTGAGGTCACCCGAGATGGAACCCCGACGGATGTCCTGGACCAGAGTCTTCCAGGACGCTTCCAGGAGGCGGAAGAAGATGTAAAGAGATGACGCAAACGGTGCCCAGATGCATGCCAGGTTTTCATCACGGAGCGCAAAGATGGCGTGTACGTACATCGAGGTGGACTCGTCCATGATCCTGTAGCCGACCAACGGAGTTGAGAAGATCATCTCCTTGACGCTGTCTGGTATCATGAATGTCGTCACCGGTCCCTTTGGTATATTGCCTTCGGTCCTACCGATCGGTACAGCTGTCAAAAGGCAGCAGGTCACTAGGAGCGGTCCTGGTGCTTCAATGCCCAGTCTTATCTGCAAGGTCGTCGTCACCGCTGCGGCACTACCGCTCAAGTCTGCCATGTATTCATTGCTGACCGGAAATAACTTCGCATTTCCGGTCGTACCGGATGTCATGCCCATGAACATGGGTTTATTCCAGGACATCACTCCTACTTCCCCACCCGCTACACGCTTGAGATACTCTCCATAATGGCCATACGATGTTAGAGGGTGTTTCTTGACGAAGTCCTCTATGCTGGAAATACTTTTGAAGTTGAAATCCTGACCGTAGACGGTATTTTCACAGCTTCGAATCTTCTTTAGGAGAAAATCACTTTGATACTTGGTGCAGTCTCTGGTGCTGATGTCAAAGGATTTCCAGTGTTTTCTTGTGTTCAGTTTTCCAAGCCAGTATAAAATGATGTACTTCACAACCAGGACTGGAATGGACGTAAATTGGCAGCAGGTGAAACTGCCAATGTGGAAGAAGACCAGGCTTGAGAATATCAAGACCGTTGCTCCCCAGCCTGCAGAGTATTAGTATTGAAATGAATGAGATTCAGATTGTAGAGTATATGTAAGGAAACAAAACCCCAAACATTCTATATACAATATGTGTTAAAAACACCATACAATATACATAGTATTCAAAAATATATTTCATATTTTTAAGCAAGAAGTTCACGTGAGAGAGAGAGAGAGAGAGAGAGAAAGAAAGAGAGAGAAAGGGGGAAGCAGGGATAGATAGATAGATAGACGGAGAGATAGAGATAGAGATAGAGAGAGAGAGAGAGAGAGAGAGAGAGAGAGAGAGAGAGGATTTGGGGTGGTGGAGAAGGGCGGTGCTACAGTATAGTTGTACTAAATAACGAAAACGACAAGGGAGCATTTCAAGATATCTTTTAAACATCTCATTCCCATTATAAACTATTTTTATACATGATTCTATATTATATAATACTTATGTAAAAATGTATTACTTTGTGTTTGTTATCAGAACGCAGAAATAGAAGCAATCAATCAAACAAACAAAATATAAATGTTTTGAGCTGCATGTTTTCGCGTTTCAATTCGTCCTCGTCCCCTGCTCATTAGGGATAAGAGTGGGCGTTGATGGAGGGGAAAAATGGTAGTGGTGCATGTCTGTGTGTGGCTGTATCTTGAGCAGATTATTTTCTACTTCAAACGTGACTATCATGACTATGTTTCTTCCTTCTATTTTATGGACAGGGAGATCATAGAGATGCAGATGGTGCGTATACCCCACACTCCAAGAAAAAAGGTGCAATTTTGCACCCCAAATGCAACAACAGCAGCACCTTTTGGGGTGCACTTTTGCACCCTACATGAAAAAAAAGTGCAAAGATGCACCCTTTTGTACTTGTTTGCACCCGGAAATGCATATCTGCACCTTTTATGGTGCATAATTGCACCTGCAGAAATTTTGCATCCAAAAGGGTGCAAATTTGCACCTTCACTAAAAGGTATAACTTTGCACCCTTAAGGATGCAGAATGTAGCTCACTGCACCACTAATGGTGCATTATGCTTCTTTGGGTGCAAAGTTGCACCCATAAAGGAGCAAGATGTAGATCTTGGTGTTGATTTTGAAGGGGGCAGAATTGAACCTTTTTTTCTCTCTCAGTGTGCATGAACTCCGCTCCAGTCTCCACCGTGGTTATTTCTTTTACAATTTCTGAGGAAAGCAAAATCTGATAGCCGTCAATGAGATACAAATTTGCACATTTTTCTACACGATGTAGCATAATGTTCAAGATGCTGATTGTATATGCATCCAAATATTTTTGAATTTGTCAGTGTTTTATTTCTATATTGTTGTGGAAAATAAATGAGTTGAATTGAACTGAAATACACGTGGCGACTGAATTGCACTGAGCAGCTGAACATGCTGAAACGAACCCTGTAATAATTTCGTGTAATTAAGCAAGTAAAGTCCGATGCACAAAAACGCCAGTTGAAGTGGACCTGGAGGTCCTTGGCTGCTGGCCTCTCGTGAACTAATCATCATTGGTCAAGCGTCAATAAATTTATCTCTAATTTTGTTTGCTTTTGCCTTGGACTTTAACGTCTGCTTTACTCATTCGTTAGCTAGGATCATGACTGCTGTCATGGCATCACGAAATAAAACAAGATTTAGGTATAGATTTATATATTTCTATCGAATTCCCATTTTGCTCGCATTCTAAATTTTCTATGACGAAATAAAAAGTGTGATTTATGATTGAAACAACACCGTATAAATACACTCAGAATGTTCAAATACCAAACTTATTAACATTGACAAATGGCTTGCAGCTGTAGCTGTATATACATTTCTGTTTATGACAAAATCAAATGCATTTGAATGATTACATCATAGTATTGCGAAAAAAAATCCTAAAGTGCAGTGCCTCTCTTATTACAGAAAATGAAAATAAGTGTATGCCTTTAAGTTCGCAAAATATGATTAACATTTAATTTCCTATATATAATTCATCTCATACACGTACAGGATAAGAGTCACAAAATCAAGATCATGGAGAGATATGCCATCGTATAGTGGTTTTATCATCATGAGTATAGCTAATGGCTTGCTTTTCCAGTACAGTACCAAGTATTTTGTTCTCACGATGGTAAAAATCTTTTAAAAGGCCCTCAAAGGAAGGTTACTTTATTCATCTCAGAAAACAGTACTCAGTTTGTTTCTAAAGCACGGTAGAACAGTTTAACCGTGTTCTGAAATCAAGTATTGAAATTGCCATCATCATTATCATAGATTGTCATGGTCGCTAAAGTTGTCATTTCAACAATTTCAACAATTTCAACAGTGAGAGTATGGGACTGTCATGATTATTACATCTATACCATTGTATAAAAATTGATCAGCAGAGCGATCACAACGAACAGCACGCTTCTGACACTAGCCAATAGATCCCTTTATTCATCTCGTTTCAGAAAACAGTACTCAGTTTGTTTCTAAAGCACGGTAGAACAGTTTAACCGTGTTCTGAAATCAAGCATGTCAAGTATTGAAATTGCTATTAGCTTCAACACCATTACATTACAAATGCTCACAATTGTCCCGTATACATAACCAGTCGGAATATCATTACACTAGACAAGTTAACAATTGTTCCGTATAACTTGACTGTATGCATAAGATGATAAGTATGAATGCGTGGCCGAATGCATGGACAGAATAATACCAACGACTCACCTGTAGCAATGTAAACGATGAAATGGTTGTGATATCTGCCAAAAACCAGAAAGAACGAGAAAGCACTCGCTAGAGTAAAACCAACGATGCCTGCTAGTAAAATTTTAGTTTGATTCCTCATTTTTATTCTATCGCGCGAGATGTCCTTATATTTTTGATGGTCGCCAGTTGATATCAAGACCATTATAATACAAAGATAAGTTTAAATGGAGCTGTAGCTTGACCGTTGTTGCCCAAAAGGGCTTATTTCGTGGCGTCGTAAGTAAATAGCTACTCTTAAATTGAGATTAAATGTCTCCTATCAACTGCTGTTTATGTCACAGAGAGGGAGAGAGAAAGAAAGAAAGAGAGAGAAAGAGAGAGAGAGAGAGAGAGAGAGAACAAACTTGCTCCAAAGTGACTGAAAAATGAGACTAACCAGCATGACCAGGGAGTTATATAGTAGACTGGAGATCTAACGATCTGACGATAATCATTCTCTCTGACTAATAACTCTTGGACTAACACTCCGCCATCTTGTCGAGACCGGGTATGTTCGGACGTGGAATATCGAGGATTTGTGGTTCATTTACTATTGCTAGCAATTTCACTGGATAGCTTTAGGGTTCGAATCCCATTCTCCACTCACCTCCCTTGCCATTTGAAATGCCCGAGAACTACATCCTACATTCTGCTGTCAGGCTAGGCTAAAGGCTCCTTTGACTTTCAAACAATGGACGATGGAATTCCACCCCAGCACTGAACGTCCTTTGGCAAGAGTTAAAACTTTAATTATGACACCCTCCATCCATGTGTAATTGTGTACCTGATAAGCTGGAACTTTCTGTGATATTTGACCGCTCGGTGTAATGATATTGGAGTGCTAGCAAGGATTGCTACGGCGAGATGGACATTGGAGCAATACAGGAAGGCATCATCATCGTCATTACATTTGTCATTATCATCATCATCATCACCTTATTCATCACCTTATTCATCATCACTATCAAACCAGTATCATCATCAGCAGTAGCAGCATCATCATCTTCATCATCAAAAGTATATTATCAATGCCATACGATCACCATATCATCGTTATCGCCGTCTTCGTCATCGTCATTGTCATCATCACCATCATCATTATCATAGGTTATCATGGTCGCTAAAGTTGTCATTTCAACAATTTCAACAGTGAGAGTATGGGACTGTCATGATTATTACATCTACACCAGTCCATTGTATAGAAATTGATCAGCAGAGCGATCACAACGAACAGCACGCTTCTCACGCTAGCCAATAGATCCCTTCATGCGCACCCCTCCCTCCCATCTAGCTCTCTCTCTCTCTTTCTCTCACAACGAACAGCAAGCTTCTTAGACGTGTTCACACTGGCCACTAAAGCCCTTCATGCGTACCCCTCCCTCCCCTCTCTGTCCCTCTCTCAGGGCGGACTGAAACTGAAATTCGCTTTAAATATTCCGATGTGGCCGGCGTCCTAACCTAAGACTGCGGCCCTCAGACCCCAAATCGATGAACCCCTAAAGCTAAAATCATGAAAATAGCGAGCGGACGGAGGGGGAACTCCTCCTCATTACCAGTCCGTCCTGCTCAGTCTCGTTTTCTCACTCCCTTTTTTTACACTCTCTCTTCCTGTTTCAAGTATATCCTCTTTGTTTTCTAGGTTTCGTGTCTTTCTCTCAAGGTCTGGGAATACTCATTCTTTCGTTCCTTTTTTATTTGCCTTTTTCCTTTGTCTTCATCATTATCTCACGTCAGAATTTTCTCAGCATTCGCGTAAAAACTACATTTACATCAAGATGTGTGAAAATTGTTTTAATGACTTAAGTACAAAGTGAGGATTGTACGGAGAGAAAGAAATCGAAATGTATAAGTAACAAATACAATATCCAATTTGAGATATTTGCAATGAAAGCATTAGGCATAATCTGTACAACGAACGCAAAGACTTTCATAAAGGGCAGTTACAACACTGCACGAACAAATCATGTTTAAATTATGTAATTGTATTAATCGCACGTTTCTAAAGGCTTTTAAAATTATCTTAAGATGGTTCATGAGGTTTATTTTTAACGTATTTCTTGGGTTTATTTATATCATGTCTGGATCTAGCTTTCCACATGTGCCAAAAGTGTGTACAAGTTAGTGTTCAAGAGTTTGCAGTGTGATGCAAACTCACACTCAAACAGTGTGAGTTTGAGTGCAGTAAAGTATTGAAGGTGAACTACTATATAGCCTTGATTTAGAGAACCTTTCCGAAATTGACAATAAAATCCTTGAAAATTCGTAAATAAAACACCAACTTCACAATACCAGATGCATTTGAAACAATGAGAGACTATTAAGTTGATTATCGACCAGTTTTATTTGCTTTCCTCTCCCTTGGAACCTTTTACAATTGCCGCTCAATCCTCTTTCAGTTCGATATTATCAAAATTGTAATATATGAAGTGTAGTGTAATAATGCATACTATCAAATAATGTGTACAACATTAATGCTTAATAACTGTGATCAATTTTGTTGTCAATTCCAAATTATCCTAATATACACTTTTAAAACTGTTACATTTAGAATTCTTAAGATTTCTCCCACTTTGGTTTGTATTCTGAATATCAGGCGGGTTTTCTCGTAAAACATTTGCAATAGTTTGTAAGGGCAATCATATTTATCTCACCATCAACGTGTGTACAGAATAATCAAGAGAGTTGAGAGTCATATTATGACAGAATAGATAAGAAAGAAAGAAAAAACATCCAAGTAGAGGCACCCAACAACCAAGGCACCAAGATCTAAAAGAATGTCGTCCTCGTTTATTTGCATGATGCATATCAATGTCATTTTTTACCTCACTGGTGAAAAAAGGGGCCTTTTCCCGATGTTGGAGGGAATAGACCCTTTAAAGGTTTTTATCATTATCATTTATTTATTTATTTATTTTTTACTAATAATTGTTAAACCACGAACTAATCAAAAGTTCCCAAGCAAGAGAAGAACCCAAGTTTTTCTAAGGGGGTGAATTTGTCTACAAGTTGTTGGTTTTCAGAGATGCCAAACCCTTATCATCCCCTGAGACATCTGAAAGTCAGGATCCTTGTGAAACTGTTCTTAAATGCTTCGTCAGCCAGAGCGTAACAGATCGGGTTGAGCAAACTGTTCATGTAACCCCAAAATATCGCCGCCTGAGTGAGTGAGAGAGAGTTGAATTAATTTATTTCTTCATTTCAATGAAATTGAAATTAAGTAGCAAATTGAAAACAAGTAGAAATGTATGCTGTTACATAATATCCACACACTCGTCACTTCAGGGCCCCGTTGCATAAAACTTACCATTGATGGTGACTTTGCCATCAATGGTAACTTCCATGGAAATCTTGAATTTGATTGGTTGTTCAGTAATGTTACTATGGCAGTACCATTGATGGCAGAGTTACCATCAATGGTAAGTTTTATGCAACGGGGCCCAGTACACTGGCAACACAGTTGCATTGTATCTCAAGGCAAAGATCACGTATGGTCACGTAGGACCACGTAAAATCACGTAAGAATACGTTATATTACGTGGATTGGTACACTCGATGGGTTCCTTACCGAGTAGACGACGCCAGGCACACAATCAAGGCAGAACGGTGAAATAGTCGTGACGAGTAGAGACGGGAACCAAGCGATCCACATAGCAGCCACGATGAAGGCCAAGATTCGAGCCCCTGGTGATACAAAAAAAAAAATAATAATAAAATAAAATAGAGGTACAGTCCAACTTTATTTCTAACATTTTGTGAATGATTATGTAAGAATTTAAATGGATTTTACAAAATTGAAAAGCCTCAATGAATAAATAAAAATGAATAAAAGAATGATCATCAGATGAACAATAAACGATCGAATAGATGAATAAAGAAATAAGCAAATGAATGAATTAAATGAAAGAAATAGATAGATGAATAAAAAATGAATAAATAAATAGATGAAAAATAATTTAATAACATAGTAAACTAATAAGTAAATAAGAAATGAAATAATCTCATTTTGGTAGATATTAGCATGGTATTATATTGTTCCATAAATTAAAGATAATAACCTTGTAAACAAAAAATAGCAATAACACAGAGACCACAGACCAACATCAGACCGACGCTGCCCAGACCGATCGACGCCTGACCGTTTTCAGACCGACACCTGACCGGCACCTGACCGACAACGGACCCAACAAAAAATGACGTTACCCTGCACGAATGCATCGATTTGCAGTTGAGCTGATGTCTGTTTGGCGATGTGAATGAGGTATTACCAAACCCTTAAAATATTTGTTTTCCTACAGTTTTTCCACAATTTATTACATGATCGTTCATAAAAGATCATTTCGTTTATTCTTACCATAAATGTCTTACCAATACGTAGCTTTTAGAATATTTTACCAGCTCACTCTTATTTTAAAATCTATATATTTTAACTCCATCTATACGATTCTGTTTCCTACTTTTTATGGTAAACTGAATGTAATTCAGCCTTTGGGCTGCTATTTCCAGTGTTTTGAATTAACCATTCAATTCAATTCAATTACTAGGGTATTGAGATTGGATAGAAATTACTCTTGAAGCAGTTCCGAAATTTCTTTTACAAGCCCCCCCCCCCCCCCCCCCCCCCCGTCCCTTCATAAAATATGATCCCACTTTTGGGGCCTCCTTTCTGCCTCCGCTCGACAGAAAGACTAAAAACCCCTCAGTACTTTTCCTCTTTATGCATTTTAATACTACGTTTTTCTTTATCATCATTATTCTCTTTCTTGCTAAATAATAATAATAAAAAAAAACACCACAACACAACACCCCTCTCTAACTATAATCATAGGGATCTTTAGCTTTTTAAAGGAGTTGTAAACGGGCAAATGATTGCTTTAAAAAGATAAAGTTTTTGTACAGTTACATAATGCACGAATTCGAATATATTAACATTTCCACTTAACATGCTTAATAACCATTTTTAAAATCATTCAAATACACTATGACTTCAACACATTTTTGATGAAAGCGATGTCTTTCACAAAAAATTCTAATAAAGAATAATTTGACGTAATTAAATTCACAATGAATGACACCCACATTATGACTTTCGGGAAGTTCGTTCCTTTGAAACTGTAGGATATATTGAAAAGCACGTGTACGGTCATGACGGTATTATGCTGTAATTCAGTGCTACTTTGATTATGATAATGTTGATCGGTACAGCCGCCTTGGCAAAATAATTCAGGAAAGAAAAAAGTAAGGAATATTTCCAAGTAAGATTGATAAGAATTATTGATTGCTCAAGCCCGAGGATACATCTTCGGGAGGAAACTGCATGGACAGGTGGCATGCGGGTTGTTCAAACGTTATAACAATGTAAACAATGTTTAGGCACGTATTTAGTGGGGTTGGCCTTGTGCGAAATAACCCACCCCCAGCAAAACAAAGTAAAGCAAAACAAGCAGAACAAAACGAAGAAAAAAAAAATACATCAGCAAAGTGTGAAAAAATAAATCGATATACTAATCCCAGTTTCGTTTCATATCATGCATGTGTATTCTTGTATTTGTAAAGTAGATTAGGGTTGGTCTGCATGGTTTATAGATATATTTTCCGCCCTCTTCTCTCCCATTTGTAGGTTTGCGCCTTCGTTACATCATAGGCGGTTACAACAATTCTTGAACGTTTGCTCGACTTGATTTTTAAGATTGGTGAAGATCTTGCTAAGTTTTTTTCTGCCCCCAGTCCTCAATGGGGTGCATATTTTTATCCGAATCTCGACCACTAGAGGTAAGAACATGACGGGTGGTTTTGATGCTACTACTGGTGCTGATTTATACATTATACATTATTGGCCATCCATAAATCGCCGATATTTCCTTTTGATTTGATGACAAAGAGAGGCTTCAAACTAACCTTTAAACATAGCAAACTTAACGCAACTAACATTCGTCTACTTCATCCCTTCCTGCATTATTTTTGTTATAATCACATGCTCAATAACAGTACAGAAAAGTACTGTACACAATTGCACTCTACTGTATGGTACTTCACTGACATTATTAATCCTCTATCGCACAACGCTAGCTAAGGCCGTTGTCGATCCGACATTGCAAGAATTATATACGATGACAACGCCCGCTCATATTGCCCGTCGAAAATCATCCGATCACCGATGGAAAATCGTCATAAAACCAAGAACAACAAGAACAACAACAAGAACAACAACAACAACAACAAGAACTAGCTGCTCTCTCGCGTAGGTGGCGTCATAGACTCGTCAATTTCTCTTACCCACTCTAGAATAAAATTCATAGAAAAAGTATTGTCAGCAATGAATACTTTACCATCTTTACCTGGTTTCCTTTTTCTTGCCTAGAATGCTTATGCTGTAGCCCTCCTATATCATTCATTTGCATTAAGCCCGGCGAACACTATACGATCCGTCTGCGATCCGATTTTGGAAAAATTTGTAATAGCATTTGATATGAACATTCCAACCTGTAAGATCTTAACGATCAAAGTTCCGAATAGTGGTATGAATACTAAAATCGAAATTCCAGGCTATTGCGAGCCTCCCTGTAGGAAGAAAAGCGAATTCAATTCCAAATCGTAGTGACGTCGTAGCAGTCTTGAGATGGCTACGATTTGAAGCCGATTTGGCCTTTACTCCGACTACAAGGCTTGCAGTTAAGCAGAATTTTTATTTTAGTATTCCTAGCATTATTCTGAACTTCAAATAAGTTAATTTTACTTATTTAAACTTTCATATTTAATGCAAAATGCCATTTGTTGAAAAATCGGGTCGCAGTCGGATCGCATAGTGTGCGGCTGGCTTTAAGCGTGCAATGTACAAAGTACATGTTAACTTTTTACATTTCTTTGCAAATTTCTCTTACAGTATTTGAACATGTATCAAATATAATGAATCGAATGGTAAACATCACTTTGATGCAATTAATATGAACAAGTAGATGTTTCATAATGTTGATATAGAAATCAATAAATCAATTATCGTTCATTCAAATATCAATCAAAATATGGGTTTCAAATTTTTGGAGGGAGGCTCAATTTCCAAGTTTGCCTGAACCCTCCCAAGAAATGCCATGGAAAGGAGCAGATACATCAAATAATGTAGACAATAAAGATCACACAGTATTGATAATTAGTTATGATTATGACACTTGATTTAACATTGATAGTAAATGTTACCTTTTATGGTCTCTTTGGCGATTCCTTGCGTTTTGTTCTTTCGGTTGCCTCCATCCACCGGGTTCCCTTGTTGGGGTTCGGCACCAACACTTCCATGATGTTTTTTGTTCTCCACTGTTACATCTTCGTCGGCTTCGCAAGAAACGGAGGTCCGTGCCGTTGACAGGCTCGTTCTCTTTACAGACGCTTCGCTGTCTTTCGACGGTGCGGCTGTCTTGGACTTAGTCTCGTCCCCAAAGGCGATTCTCATCTTTTTACGATTCTTGTAGAACTGGCGGATGACGAAGTAGATCCTCACACATAATATGGTCGTGCAGGTGAACGGAATCCCGCCGAATAGAAAGATGACGAGGAATCCCGCTTGAACGCTATCGGCATACAGAGGTTTGCAGACTTCTGCAGGAAAAGATCGCTCGTCGATGCCGTGAATGATGTGCCAAAGAGTCGTCATCGGAAGCCACATGATGATGGGAATGATGTAGCTGATAGCGATGATGAGAATCGCGCGAGAGCGACGTCGCCATGATAGACGATGACGAAGCGGGTAGGATACGGCGATACATCGGTCGAGACTAATCATGCTAACGAGTATGATGCTAGCGTGGGTAAAAGCATGTTCAAGAAAGGAGAAGATATCGCAGAAGATTATGCCTAGCGGCCACCATCCCAGGATGATGACCATGGCAAACAGCGGCATGTTAATCAACCCGACCAAAAGGTCCAAGATTGCCAGACCGACGATGAAATAGTTGTTGTACGTTCGGAGTTTCGGTGTAATGCAGTAAGCAACGACGACGATCAGATTCCCGACCACTGTCAAAAGGGTGACGATGCCTGTGATCACGGACAATACGACGACGATGTTAGTAGAGTAGATACTCTCCGGGACGAAATCAAGAATGATTTCTGTAACTGTATCCCATGTGGTAGAATCGTTTAGAAATTCGGGCGGTGGCGGTGTTTCGTCCAGCTCGGCCATGGTGAAATTAAGAATGTCTGCATTCAAGGTGAAGACTCAAGATAATCACTCACCATGCAAACCTCCCTAAAGCATGTAAAGTGAAAACAGTGTGGTAATGGTATAATTCAAATAAAGGACAAACGACAGCAAAGCGACCTCAGCACATAGGGTAATTGCGCTTTTTCTTCACAATTAAGTCTAATTGCTTTAATTTGAGCTCTTTCATAGTTTAACCCATTCGTGACAGAGGGTCCACATTTTGTGGTTTGACCTAATAACTTTTGATGCAGAGCCCTGAAAAACATACCAAGTACATAAGCAGAAAGAGCAAAAAATTCTACACACACTGCCCATTTTGGTTGCATCAATATAAGCACTAAATTCCTTAAATTGGCAATGCGATGAAAAGTTTAAAATCACTGCTTT
Source organism: Echinometra lucunter (assembly GCA_029962745.1). NCBI lineage: Eukaryota > Metazoa > Echinodermata > Echinoidea > Camarodonta > Echinometridae > Echinometra > Echinometra lucunter. The sequence continues at coordinate 22,861,358 of CM057164.1, forward strand.
CTCTGCAAATTGGCAACGTTTTGACTTCTCATCATACTTTCTGTCAATTTATATTCATTTCAGATACATGACGTTTTATAAGAAAAATGTAGCAATAAAATGAAAATGTTGGTGTTGCCAATTTGAAGAATAAAAGCTGATCAAATTAGGGTCTGAAAAATTCCTGTCACGAATGGGTTAAGACACAAGCGCCCCTCTCACACTCTCCCTTTTTGTGTCTCTTTCTCTCTCTCCTCTCTAACTCGATTCCGTCTCTCCATCCTTCGTCAAGAATTTAACTTTCATTTAGATTAATTTTCATTTGCAATCGAACTATTTGTAAGTTTTCAGGTTGGAGAAAAGGCAACTTTATTATGATCAATCCTGTTTCTATGGAAAGCATTCCTGCCCTGATTATTGTTTGTGTAAGAAATCATTAATCTTGTTTTCTGCACTCCATGACCATGATGACAATGATTAAAACAAAAATAATCTGCTTACCTTTCACCAAACTGAGTGACGGATGAAGCTATCAAACAACTGGATATACATTGAAAGATCAGCATCTAGAGTGACTATTTGCTCACGTCGACTAGTGTACTACTAATTGAGCTTTATCTAACGAGAAAGTCCTTGCGAGCCATGCTATATATACCTGATTTTCTCCAACTTTGAAACGAATGTCTTAGAGAGACTGGTTTGCGCATGCCCAGTTATAAAAAGAAAGAGGGCTCGTTGTTGGGAATAGACGAATCATGTCGCAGCAAAAGTTCCTTTCAGAGTTCATTTTAGAGAACCAGTTAGAGTGAGGAGAACTTTTTGAAATTCAGTATTTGAGTTGTGTCATCAAAAAGTGAAGCGAAAAATTCAAAGGGAAAGTTTAAGTTTGCATGCAGCCTTAAATTGCTTGTCTAACATCGCTGTCAATCAGTTTTTCTTCCTTCAGGGCCCGAATAAAATGCAGAGAGTATAATAGCTCGTGGATTACAACCTAGTTTTCTTTTCCCCGAATCTATGTTACATAACATAATACATGTAATAAGTTCAATTAAGAATATTACTGACCATAAAAAGCAATGAACTAAAATGATGGGAAAACATGGAAAATATTCATGATCATTTGAGAAGTGAACGATGTTTATGTTATATCATTCGGTCCATGGTTACACTCATTGCTGGACCATGGGTTCTGTTTGGCCCACGGCGTAATTTGAAGAAGAAAAAAAACACAACAACGGTCTGGCCCGCCAGGCAAACTAATTAAGGATCCCAGTTATAAGCTGTCATGTACCAATCTTAAATATCATGTCATTATGACATTGTCTGAATAGTACAAAAGAAGATTGAAATATATTACCCATTCTGTTGATACCTCCGCCTCTGGCTTTCTTATTAATTTGACATTAATACAATATGACGGCCGTGATTTTGATGAACATCTGTACCTTTCATTATTTTTTTAATTTCGTTGTTTTGTTTACAAACCATAAACGAACATCGTGTTGTAATCTGCAGGCAAATCTTATCATTTCGCTATCATAGTTAATGTGTAGTTGCCGGTGGGGGTACATTAATTGGAAAGAAGAACAGAAGAAGATATGAAGGTGGGAAAAAAGGGAAGAGAGAGATAAAGAGAGGGACAGGGGAGGCAGAGAGAGAGAGAGAGAGAGAGAGATAGATAGAGAGAGAAAGAGAGAGAGGGAGGGATGGTTATAAAATAAGTTAACACTTGAGTAACTTTACAGCCATGATGACATTGAAAAACATAATTTTACAACATCAGCGTCATCTTTAAGCATATCTTTTAAGTAAAATCCAAAAGATATAATGTTACATCAGCAAAGGTTCTCCTCGGTTGATATCTTACAGTAATCTTGATTAGTTGGCCAACTAAGAACAACATACATGAAATCAAATAAAGAAATTAAGGAAAAGAAATTAAGATTTATTGAAGCCCGAATGATGGTGGATGGTAAGATCTTAGGATAAGAATAAAGCAAATAACAGAACTGAAAGAAATACAGCATAGCTCAAACTGAAGAAGTCTTGAAATCCATCTTGTCATTATTGATAAGAGATAAGAACCCAGGAAAACTAAATAAGAAACAACAAACAAACAAACAAACAAACAAACGGAAGCAAAGCCACCAAAATTATCGTTAGCATGTTTCCTGAACTTGTTTTTTATATCAGTGAAATTGCATTTATTATTATTTTTTGTTTTTCAATCTTTACATCATTTTATGGACAAGTCGCTACACGGTGATATCAGTTAATTAATCTACGACTTCAAGATTGGCGAATGAAAGCAAACAACTTTCACCCTTCTGTATAGGATTACCTGGATAGATAGAGTAAGCAATGATGAATTGATACAAAGAGCTAATTAAGGGTGAAAGATAAGTGATCCAACAGATAAGGTCTGAGATGAATATGATACACTTAAAGGAATCCGGTAACCTTGTACAGGCTTGATTTAATAAATTGCTGAATTTTGGTGTCTGTGTTGTATAAAGATGTTCAGAAGGATAAATAAACAGCCAGAAATATAAAGGTTTTGAAATATAAAGTGTATTATCAAGATATCTATCACTGAATTCCGCCATGTGCAAAACCAACCTGGGTATTGACATGATTGAGGAGTGAGTAGTTGAACAACAGGGATTCGAGTCATTGGGGGCGGCTTGAAACAGAGAGTTTTTAATGATGATGATGATGACGACGATGATGATGATACACAGCATTTGTATGAGGCCATATATCCGTTTCAAAACATTCAAAGGTACAGACTCCTCCAATAAAGTTAGTATTTAAATGTCTGATGAAAGATGTGAGTCTTGAGCGATGTTTTGAAGAAGTCTAGGCTGCCAATTTCTTGAAGAAATAATGGGAGGGAGGAACAACAAAGGAAAAAAATGCCCGTGGTCTCCATAACCCTTGAGATGTGCAGTAGGCATCTGGAGAGTAAGGCCAGTTGAGCGTAGGCCAGGGCGAGGATGACGCCGTTCGATATCAGAGAAGACACATATCCCGGGGCCTGACCATGAACAACCTGATGAATGGCCTTAAAAGTGAGCAATAAAGTAATTATTTCCCAATAGGGCCATGCGTTAAAAATGAAAAGTAAAAAAATTTACACACACACACACACGCGCGCGCACACACACACACACACACACACACACACACAAAATCACTGTTAAGAATGAGCCCTCTCAGGCTTAGATCATCACTCGATCAAACACTTGTCTTATTTCCTCAAAGGATGAAGCCCTATTTTTCTGCTCGATTTTCTTTCATAAAGCCTAAAAAAAAGACTGGCAAGAAACTTTTTGTGCTCTTCGCCTCAGCTCTTGTACCAATGAATATAGGTCTCTATAAAATTTGACTAAAACCAAATCCAGCTGTCCAATAGGGCTCATCTGAAGCGCCAATGATTTCTTTTTCTCCACATTAAAAAAACAAAAAAAATTCAGTATGTCACAATGATTTTATATGAATATTTTTTTCAAACATTACATCATTTTTGATACGAATATTTTAGGGGAATGAACTATTATCTGGCTGCGTACTTATGTTTTATGTGTATATATTGTGCCTTGCATATATCTTGAGCCTTGAGCACATGTTTTGTGCCTGCATATATTTTACCTGCATAATTGTTATGGTTTATGTTTGTATATAGGCCTATGAAATCTTGAACATTTTTTTTTTCATTGAATACACGTGTTCGATTTATTTTTATACAAGTAATATTTTGTTGAATGTACTTTTCTGCTAGAACATAAATAATAAATTCCCTTATGGCGTGCCATAATAAAGTTTAGATATAAATTCAAGTCGACATGGAGATCTTTTATATAAATGTATATTGAATCATACATTAACGCCTAACCCCTGTCCATTTTTCACGAAGCAAAGTGGGAGGGGGTTGGGGGTTGGGGGTTGGGGCTACTTCTGTTAGCCACTTGTCGCTAATCCAGCGTGCATGGCAGGTCTTTGTTTGTATTTTTGTCGACAAGGCCAAGTTTGCTTTCGCAAACGAACCTTCCTAGGCCATGACCGATGACCGAACTTCAAAGGTCACATTTACAATCGCAAGGAAAGAAATCAGTGCAATAGACACGCAATGAATGTCGGGATTATCCTGCTTATTGTACAAGGTATGTGCTGCATTCCGATGTTTTGGGATTAAGTCTGAACATTGTGAGTAAAAAAAAAAACGTAGTTGTGCTTCACATAGTGATTGCACAGAACTCGTGAGAGGTTCCGTGCGCGCGACAAGCATAACGAAGAGCTGTGATATTAGAGTTTTTGACCGTTTCTTGTGTTCCTGTTAGTGATATGTCTTTGGTATGTAGGCATTACAGGTGTAATTGTACATGCATGTCATACCAGTTGATATTGTTCCCAGTTGTGCTGGCTTTTGTTGTATTGTTAGGCCTTTTACATGCACTGCATGTAGGTCACTTGTGCTTGTCCTCTTTTCAGGTGCATTGCATTCCAAAATATAGCATAGGGTAGGAAAAGTTGGGTGTGTCTAACTAGGAGGATAATTTTGTGTGAGGGTTGTTGGACTGTAACAGTTACATGTAGTGTTAGAGGTACAGGACTGAGAAGACAGAAACTTGAGAAAGGAGTCTGGTTTTTGATAGTGGCTTTTTTCAACAAAACTGAGAAAAGTTGAATTGATTGTTTTTTTTTTATAATGTGGATGCCCTGTTTGACAACTGTGATTGATTTAAACATTTTTTTTTATTAGTTTGGCATTATTCTGCAGAACTACATATGCTCCTTATTATGGTTAATAAAGACTGGAGTCACTAATGAATTTGAACTAAAGATACCTATGAATCCTGCGTCCTTCTTCCACGTCTCATTAGATTCCTTTCAGATATTAGTTCTAAAATTCACAGGAAATCGTGAATGGAATATCTCATGATCTCGCACACACAGTATATACATGATGTATTTATAATAGAAGTGATGACATGAATGACTAATGAAAATTAAAAACTGCTAGATATTTAGTATTTAAGTAGCTAGTCATTTGATACTGACTTTATCCATTTATTTCCATTATAATCTTGTTAATAATCTGCTACATAGAACAACAATTTTATATCTGTTTATTTGGTTTAGCCATACAATGTATTCCATTTTCTTGAAGGTATCAGGCTCGATTAGCATTCATGCTATTTCCAAATTCATTTCATACTTTAGCTTTGTTGTATTATTTTTCTGTATATTATGTGTTTATTACTGGATTATAAATGTAAATAAAAACATTAACGTATTATTACTTCTGTTATCATGAATTCTATGGCGATAATGATGACAACATGACGATTATTTATATAATCATGACTAAAATCATTATCATCATTATTATTATCATTACTTTTGTAATCATTTTTTTTCAATGTTGTTGTCATTAAATTGTGTTTTAATTGTCTTTTTATGAGCAATATCTTGATATATATATATATATATTTCTTTCCAGAAAAATGACTCCCCAAATTGTGCTGATGACCGGTTGCACTTCGGGTATCGGTCTCGCTACAGCCAAACACCTCGCTCTCGACCCCGATCAGCGATTCATCGTCATCGCCACGGTGATCGCGATGTCGGAGAAAACTGATCTAGATGCTGCCGTAGGCGACTCTCTCAACAAAACGATCTTCATAAAGGAGCTTGACGTCACAAAGGATAATGACATCACAACTGTCGTTGATGAAACACTAAAGACGCATGGAAGAATAGACGTCCTTTGTAAGCCAATGTTGAACGTTTGATTTCCCCAGGCATTATGATGTAAATTACAAAGCACCTGTAATATTTTTTAAACTTATATCTAAATGTTTCATTGCAACGAATCAGGAACAATCACATATAAACAAAAATTTGAGATGATTAAAAAGTTAAACCAAGCCAAACCAAACCCCAAAAGTGGCAGACAGGTGGAAATAATATAATCAAAAGTATATGCCGGCAATATGCAAAAAACAACAACAAAAAACAAAAACAAAAAACAAAAGCAAACAAAACATCTACAACAAAACAAAACAGGTTGAAAGTCTCTGTAATATGAATATAAACTTACAATCAATGACCAAAAGGGACTTTATTCTTGTTATAAACAAGTTTCAGTGATTTGTTTCTCTCTTTAACATAATAAAATGATTGCAATTCGAAAAGACACCATTTTTTGAAGCAGACGACAAATTTCAGGTGTTGTAGCTCAGTGGATAAGTCTCCAGACTTTGAACCACAAGGTCCGGGGTTCGAATCCCTGCTGCGGCACTAATGTCCTTTGGCAAGATATTATGAATCTACATTTGCCACGTCTTTCGGATGGTGACGTTAAAGGTCGGTTCCAGACGTAAATAATCATATTTGATTGATACACGTCTGTAAAAACCGAATTCAACAACAACAATTGTATAATGTTTCAGGGCCTATAAAACTACCTTATTAGAAAGATCATCGTCTCTAATTTGTTTAGTTTTGTCTTTCTCTCAATGAACATCGCTGGTTGCTTGATTGTCGACATTCCTGAGTTGGTCTCACGAGAGCAAATTGAGAAAATCTTCGACGTGAACGTCTTCGGAGCGATAAGACTCACTCAGGCAGTGCTACCGCAGATGAAACAGAGGAAAGCTGGGAAGATTTTAACTATCACTAGTGTGGCGGGAAGAACAGGTAGAGAAAAGAATCACTTGAGGGAAGTGCATTTTCCCAGAGTGCTCTACTATTTACTTCTCCTCCTCCTCCTCCTCCTCCTCCTCCTCCTCCTCCTTCTTCTTCTTCTTCTTCTTCTTCTTCTTCTTCTTCTTCTTCTTCTTCTTCTTCTTCCTCTTCTTCTTCTTCTTCTTCTTTCCCATTTTCTTTTCTTTTTCTTCTTATTCTTCTTCTTCTTTTTCTTCTTCTTCTCCTACTTCGTATCCTTTTCCTTTCTCGTATTTTTCTTCTCCTAATCCCTCTTCTTTCTTCTTTTCTCCTCCTTTTCTCTTTCTTCTTTTTCTGTATACTATTCCCTTCCTCCTCCTTCTCTTCTTCTTTCTTTTTCTTTTATTTCCTCCCTTCTTCTTCCTCTTCTATAAATTTTCCTTATAATTCTTCTTCATCATCATCTTCATGATTTTTTCTTCTTTCATTCTTGTTCCGTGGTGATCATCAATATAATTATCATTCATTGATTATTCATTAAGATTATTACTACTGCGCTGATAATAATGATAATTACAGCATTATTATAATAATTTATCATTTTTATAGTTAATATAATTGCTATCATCATAATATCATTATTATCATCATTATTATTGTTATTATTGTTGTTATGCTTATTTCTATTATTATTATCATCTTAATTACTTTCCTAATAATCAAAATGCTGTTTTGACGGTATTGAAGGGCAGCATCTTATATGGAGTTAAGTCTGGTAATCAGGGCACACCCCCCCCCCCCCCCCCCCCCCCACTGCTCAGGATATCTTCGGTAAATCTGCGCTGCCGTCGGGAAAAATGAAAAAAACGGGGGAGAGAAAAAAATGAGAAGGGGAAAGAAAAAAGAAAGAAAAAAAAAGGAGAAGAAAAAAAGAAAAGAGAAAAGGAAAAGGAGAGAAGAAAAAAAGACAAGGAAAAGAAAAGGAGATAAAAAAAAAGAAAAGAGAAAAAGAGAGGGTAAAAGGAAAAGAGATAAAAATGAAGAAAATGCATAAGAAAAACTATAATGACAAGGTAAAGAGAAGAAAAAGTCTCGGAGAGAGAAAGAGAGGTTCCGAGGTTGTGCTTGCGGGAACGGTGCTGACTTTGAGTCGGGGGGGGGGGGGGGGAGGATGATGGACCATGACGGGTCAGGAAGGGCTGTCCCGGCTGTACTTTGTCGGGTATTCTTGCTTGATCCTTCATCATCCTTGGCAAGTTTTGATATTACGCAATTGGCGCGCTCTCTGTATACCGACGATATAGAGCAATCCCACAACGCAAGAGGGCAGCAGACTGTTCGACACAGTTCGACATACTGCGGTGGGCGCTCCAACTTTTATAGTACACAAGTCAATAGCGCGTTATGTACATTCGTTCGATTTTTCGTCTATTTTGACCAATATATGCAGATTTCTTTTAATATTTGCAATGAGAAATTATCAGGGAAGTTCAGGTCGCAGCTGTGCGGTGCTCGTATGCCACAAGAATTGGAGAAAGTTTAAAAATTGGAACCCAGCTGAGTGCGAAATTCACTCACTTTTGACTCTTGAAGCCTGTTTGTGTGAGAAGCCGTACTCCCTACACAGGTTTCCGTAAGCAGTGTGAAGGAATTCGTCGCCAGTGGGTAAAAACATCAACAGAAAGGACTTTGAAGTCAAGAAACATTATCATGATATACTTTGGCGTAAAATTTAATGAGTGAAAACATGACTTTGTAAACAGGGTAAGATTGAGGGCTCCCGTTTACTACGGCTTCTATGCTGCAATCGAACTTTTACTGACAAAAACCATCGAAAGTACAAAAATACATCATACCCTCATCTGTCAGATATGGCCTTTGTCTTACCTCATCTACCCATGTATCCATGCTTTATTCTATTGATCTAGAATAAAGTAAATGGAACAATATCAGGGCATATCTCATACCTTACATTCATTTTGTACACAGAGCCAATCGCGGTCAGCGTGCTTGCCCACCGCAGCAATGGCGTCGCCGATAGAGGGCCAAATACATAAACCGGAGGTGAAATATGATGGGGTCGTCCAGTAATCGGGTTATCCAGCCCTCCATCGAGTCCGGACTGGAATCTACAGTGTTTATAGAAAATACAGTATTAGTTTGTCGGTCGCTCGCTTCGCCCTGGTAGAAAAAGAATGGTTTCAGACGGCAAGCGAGATGCCCAAATATTTGGCAAATAGGTGATCGAATATTATTTAGATATCTTATAGGAGTGTATTTTTGATGACGAAATAAGAATTCTACTATTAAGAAGAGTGTAAAATTTGCCTCGCTCGCTGCGCTTGCTCGTATAGATGATGGACGGTTTCGCCTTTTGGCAAATAGACAATCGAATACATAATTGGGATATGTTATATGTTTAAATGCATTTTGATGACAAAATAACACTCATTCTATGGAAAGGGGTGTTTAAATTTTCTCGCTCGCTGCGCTCACTCGTATATTATTCACATACGGGATCGTTTAGGAAAAGCAAAAGAATTCGGCAAGCGAGGTTACCGAATATATGATTTAGATATCTTACTGGCTTAGGTGTATTTTGACGAAATAGCATGAAAAGAGTGTATATTTTTCCTCGTTCGCTGCGCTCGCTCGTATAATATTAAAAACGGGATCATTTTGGAATATGATTTAGATACCTTTCGGCCCATCGTGTATTTTGATGAAGAATGAATAATCACCTCAACCATTAAAAGGAGTTATGATATTTAGATACAGGATAGTTTTTGCAAGCGAATGAATTCGGCAAGCAAGGTGACCGAATATATGATTTAGATATCTAATACTGGCCAAAGTGTATTTCGACGAAATAACATTTTTTTAAAATTATATTTGTGTTCGACGAAATAACATGAAAAAGGTGTATATTTTTCCTCGCTCGCTGCGCTCGCTCGTATAATATTCAAATACGAGATCGTTTTGGATTAACAGAAGACTTGGACAAGCGAAGTGACCAAATATATAATCTAGATACCTTTCGGCCCATCATGTATTTTGATGAAGAATAATCACCTCAACCATGAAAAGAAGTATATGTATTTTTCCTCGATCGCTCGCATAATATTTAGATGTAGGATAGTTTTTGCAAGCGAATGCATTCGGCAAGCAAGGTGACCGAATATATGATTTAGATATCTAATACTTACCTAAGTGTATTTTGACGAAATGACATGAATAAAAGTGGATATTTTCCCTCGCTCGCTACGCTCGCTCGTATAATATTCAGATACGGAATCGCTTTGGAATAACAGAATAATCGGGCAAGCGACGTGACCAGATATATAATTTAGATACCTTTCGGCCCATCATGTATTTTGATGAAGAATAATCACCTCAACCATGAAAAGGAGTATATTTTTCCTCGCTCGCTTCGCTCGCTCGTATAATATTTAGATACAGGATAGTTTTTGAAAGCAAACGAATTGGCAAGCGAGGTGACTAAATATATAATTTAGATACCTTTCGGCCCATCGTGTACTTTGATGAAGAATAATCACCTCAATCATGAAAAGGAGTAGGCCTATATATATTTTTCCTCGCTCACTTCGCTCGCTCGTATCATATTTAGATACAGGATGTTTTTGAAAGGGAATGAATTCGGCAAGCGTGGGGACAAAGATAATCTAGATATCTAATAGGCCCATCATATATTTTCATGAAGAATTATCACTTTTACCATAGTACCATGATAAAGAGTATATATATTTTTCCTCGCTTGCAAGCGAGGTGACCGAATGGGCTATGATTTAGATATCTTATTGTTCAAAATGTATTTTGATGACGAAATACAGTCAGTCCGCAAGTCCGTATGCTAATGAGCAAATACATCAGATTTATCCAAGTCTTTTCGTGCATAGCATGAAAAAGAGTGCATACTTTTTTCTCGCTCGCTGCGCTCGCTCGTATGATATTTAGACACAGAATGTTTGGGGAAAGCGAATGAATCCTGCAGGCGAAGTGACCAAATTTATGATCTAAATATCATATAGGCCCATCTCGTATTTTGATGAAGAATCATCACTTCTAAAATGAAAAGGAGCATCATTTCCTTGCTCGCCTCGCTCGCTCATAATATCACCAAATCTGGTTGAAATTGAATGAAAATGTGTATAGGAGAGACGAAGGAATATGTGATAGAGGCACACAATTGAAAGTGCCCCATGGGCTTTATACGGTTTAAGTAATAGACGTTGGTCGTCAGTAATCGGTGACAATGTTTGTCGATAATCAGTGGCCTCTACACCCCCCCCCCCCCTCCCCCACTGAAAAAGGTCTAGCTACGCCCCTGCTGGTAATAACGCAACATCGTAATTGTTCTTTTCTGTAGCTTGGCCGTATGTAGACATGTATAATTCTACTAAATATGCCCTGGAGGGTTTCTTTGAAGGCCTGGCTGTAGCTCTACGCTCATTTGACATCAGGTAAGACTATTTATGTGACCTTTTCAGAGCATCCATCATGCTATGTCCGCAAGATTATATTTCTAAGAAAAATAATACGAAAAGTGATAATTTTCAGGAAAAGCTCAACAAATGGTGTGTTTTTATCTGTTAGACAGAACAGTTACAGAATCAGCACATGAACAAGTATGATGTAATTTGTGAAAATCTCTTCTTGATCTTTTCCTTGCCATTTTTCGCTTCCAATACTTTAGAGTTTGTCTCATAGAGCCTGGAGCGGCAAATACAGCCCTGATAGAAGGATTCTTGAAGGATCTCGATGTTAGAATCAAGGATGAATCCATAGATGACATCGACCGTCGTCAACTCCAAGCTTTAAAACGTTTAACTTTAAGGGGCTCAAACCATTCTTGGAAAACGACCGACGATGTCGCTAAATCAATAGTGACAAGGTGTCTGGACGTCGATGAACCCGTTCTGAGACATCTCCTGCCAGAAGTTTCATAGTTTCAACATGTGATAGTTTGTTTTTATAACGTGTACATTCAATCCTGAATTGATAGCTATTATTTCCATAAGTCCCAAACATCCTTCCAAAAAAATGAATTCCTTCGCCATGTTCACACTGGATCAAATTTAACACACGAAAAAAAGTCAAACTGCAGTTTTTGCCATTCTCACCTTGTGCTCACTCAAGCGTGAAATTGGGCGCACAAGTTATTTTATAATGGTGAGAGGCACACAAACTGTTGTATGCCTTCTCTTGAAATTTTTTTCGATATCATTGGATCAAAGTTATGACATGAGGCTTGTGAACTTTAACAAGTGACCATTTACATTTAAGGCGTCTCCAGTGAAGCGTGACTGAAGGATATGCCCTGAATTTTACATGGAATGTAGCTGAGAAGTATACATGAATCTGTGTATTCAGATTTCCTGAAAGGTTCGCGATTAAAGAAATGACACAAATGACACAAAGAAGTGATCATTTGCGTTTAAGGCGTGTCCACTGAAGCGTGACTGAAGGATTTGCCCTGAATTTTACATGGAATGTAGCTGAGAAGTATGGTTCGCGATTAAAGAAATGACACAGATTTGTTTCTGGGGGAATTTATTTTTTGGTTTGTGTTTAAATATAAGCTACATCCTCGTCTCCTATGTCTCATCGTTCCTCACGCTTATGCGATTTCCCGAGACGCCGTCGATATGTTTAAGTTGGCTATCTTGGCATATATATATATATATATATATATATATATATATATATATATATAAATCAGAGTTGGTAGTAGAATGCCATTAAAAAATAAAAACACAGATTTTAAAAGAAAACGGAGCATAGCTCTCAAAAATGAGCGGCGAAGTCACACTCTTCGTCAGTGCCCATGGTGTGACAAAAAGATGTAAATCAAAATCCGTTTCTGAAACAGATGAAAAAACACGTCTGTTCATGGGCAGACGGATATATATATATATATATATATATATATATATATATATATATATATATATATATATATACAAGACAAATGTAGAATTAAAAACCGTAGAGATGAATATATTTCCGATATTTCGGGCATAGCCCTTTGTCAAGGAATGATAAAATTTATTGAGTGTCAACAAAAGCAAACAAAATCGCGCCAAAATAGTCGCGTGGCAGCATCCATTAGGATACACCAAAAAGTGACGTAACAATACATCAGAAGAAAAGAGGAAAGAGGGAGAAAAATTGACGTAACAAAAGATCAAAAAAGAAGAAGAAAAGGGAGAAAGACGAAAAAGGGAGAAAGTGAAACGTTTCTGCTCGCTCGCTTTCTTCACAGTTTTGTAGACACTAGTTGGATGTTCACGCAAATCTTTTTCAAAGTAAATGAGGGGATTTGGGCATTTCCCATACCCAAATATGAATCGATGATGTCAGAATATCTGAATTTTCATAAAGCCCGGAAAGGCCGCGGTCGCCCCCCCCCCCCCCACACACACACACAAACCTATGCTCAGAAAATAATAGCACTAAAAGCCGACTGAAGGATCCAGCTGAATATATAGCTCGAGAGCATTTAGCAATCAAGATTCCAAGCTTCCATGCAATATGCAGCCAACATCAGCTTATAATTAACCCATGACGTTTGATTCTACATTTTATATTTCATATGATTACATAATCAATTCAGGGGATTAAGTAGGAGGAACGAGAGAAAACAGAATTGTGAAGTCAAGAACCTCTGCAATAATAGGGCCAAATAGATTACTTGTCCTGTTATGCAATATGTCATCTCCACTCGGGTCACAGGTGTGCCATTCTTTTTTTTAATAACTCGTGCACACGCTGGTATCAATAATGCCTATAGCATTTTCAGTTATTTGATGTACGATAAAAGAGCAATGTAGATAGAATGCCTTGCTCAAGGGCATAAGTGTCGTATACCTCGGGGATCGAACCCCCGACTTTCGCGTCTTGAGTCAAGCGCCTTAGACCACTCGACCACGGTACCTCCACTATTTAGTTGGGCATTATCATATTGGCTATTATGGTGAGGTTTTGCACACATACAAGTTATCTTACGGACAGGAAACATAAACATTATCCAAATGGTAACTTTGAAACAGCATAAAGTTTTCATGTTTTGGAGTCACATGACATTAGAATTGTTTAATAATGCTTACATAACTTTTTCTTTCTTTCACTGAATACGTTGCAAAGGGGACTGAGGAAGGGTATGATTTCACTTCTTAGGGTTAACAACTATCAAAGCTCATCATGCATAGATATTAACATTACAATGGTGAACAATTTTCTTTCAAAACCTTAATTCACATGGTGATGTATGTGCATTCACATGGTGATGTATATGCATGCGAATTAGCATAGCTGGATCTTAATTCAATCAATATATATGTTCTATGTGACTGTAGACATTAATCTTTCTGCAGTTACTATTTTATTACCCCAGCAATGTCAAGTACTCATTTATACACCTGGGTCGAGAGGGACACACGTGAGCTAAACACCATATCCAAGGTTGTAAGCGAGAACCGAACCCAGGATACCTCTCTTATGAGAGGCGAAAGCCTTGACCACTGTACCACAGTGCTTCCACTGGTAGATGCAGTGATTCAGTGACTCATTGGGCTACGCGCTCTTAAACATTTAAAGTCACAGTGAACTGGCGCTTATATAGCTATGAAATGATGTATTTACAACAGCGCCAACTACTCACAACCAGAGACTGTCTTGGAAACATTACACCCTTCTTGGCTTCTAGTGAACTGCCTTAGTCTGAATGCATATACATTTTACAGATGTGTCTCAAAAATAAAGCTCGCGTTGATCAAAATGGTGCATGCTCGGAGAAAAAACGGGATAGAATCAGTAGTTCAGGACTGAGATGACGCTATTTCGAAATCTCATTCAAGGGCGCCAGTTCGATCTGGCTTTAAACACTCTAAAATCATTGTGTAAAATTTGTTGCCATAGTGCGAGTCAATAATAAAAAAACCCTTATTCAACCCCTACCGTAAAAAAAATGGAACTGCTGATTTATCATAATGATACCTTATCTACCATGGGATCATACTCTATAAAGTGACACTTTTCTGATGAAAATGAAGTTATTATTTCAACTCTTAATAGTATATTCTTAAAGACTCATGTCCAAATTTACATAGAACACACGCTTTTTTTGGATTGAGGATGCAGTTATGCTAATTTGCATACAATTAACTTATCATGAATTATGGTTTGAAAAGGCATTTTTTCACCATCATAATATTCATCTCTATATGTATGATCTTTGATTACTGTTACCCCTATGTCATGAAATCATACCCTTCCTCGGTCCCTTTGCAACGTATTCAGTTGAAGAAATAAGAAAATTTGTTTAAGCATTATGAAGTAATCAACATGCATCATTAAACAATTATTCTAATTTCGCCCACGTTACCCCAAAACTTGAAACTTTTATGCTATTTGAAAATTACAATTTTGATAATGTTGATTTTCCTTTAACAATGTGTGCAACACCTCACCAAAATATTAAAGTCCATATGATTTTCGTTGCCCAACTAAATTTGGTCACAGATATGACCCGAGTGTAGATGGCAAACAGGACAAGTCAATCTTTTTGGTACACTTATAAGCTCGTAAGCAAGGAGCGTGTGTGTGTGGGAGGGTGTGTATGTGTAGTGTGTGTGTGTGTGGGGGGGGGTGTGCGCGTGTGGGTGCGAGGGTGTGGGTGTGGGTGTGTGTGTGTGTGTGTGTGTGTGTGTGTGAAGTGGAGCGGAGGAGTGAAGAGAGGGTTGACGGTGGGGGGGGGGGTGTATTTAAACCTGCATTATCCTTGTCTCTTTCGTATATGTAGTCAGGTAAATAACATTTCTTTGTGTATTTTTTAATCAACAGAGACGTGTTGTAAATTTTTAATTTTTGTTCATTGTTGATTGACATATAGCTGAATTGTTACTCTATATAAAGACGTGAAATAAATAAATGAAAAAAAAAACTTACTGCAAAGTATCGTGAGTTCATAATTATGCCTTCTCTCGTTACCTTCCTCCTTCATCCCTTGAATTGATTATGTAATCAAAATAAGAATATGTAAGTAGCTTGCATATAAACAGAGCGTATCAATAAAAACGTTACACTTTTGAAAAAATCTGTCATAGTTAAATTCAAAAAGTATTCAGAAGCTTCAGTCTCCCGTAGAATCGCGCCTGGTGGACCTTAAGTACATGTTATATATTCTGTTGCAATTTGTGTGAGGTTTATGCCCGATTTTTCATAAAAAATAACTTCATTATTAGAGTATAAATTCGATAATGTATTGTACTATTGGGCCAGGGGGACATTCTGAAGTCACACAGTTGTAAATTCATTCTCAAGTGCAGAGCCAAATTATTTTTTCGTTCGGATCGAAAAGTCAACGCACTCGGATCAGGTACGTAAGTGCTGTGGACCTGAAGGCGTGCTTTCTTGGCAAGAGGGTCAAAGTCAGCTCGGTTTCGAGTTCTCATGCAGTGAGCTAATCGGATGCAACTTCAAACCGCGCTGACGTTATAATTATGCATGCATTTGCTGGAGCAAGCTAGTGCGCAATTATAGCAATAATGTGTACATGCAGGACGTGCTATCGTAGTTAGCCTTTGGAACATCTCTCAAACATCTTAATCCTGAGGATATTTCCAAAGTCGATGATATCGTATGAAATAGATCCTGGTAAGTATAGACCGATTTCACGCGTCCTTTTTTTCTACGTAACATTAAAAAGTTGCACCTAGGCTATAACACTTAATTTACATTCTAGTTACCGTAATCTACAATAGGTCCAAGTTTAGTGTGTTCCATTAGGGGTTGAGGAATATAGAAACGACAACAAAATTAAAAAAAAAATGACCAGTGTGTTCATAGATAATTTTCGTTTCTTTTAACTTTAGTTGCACAGTCATCATGTCTTCTCAGATCGTGTTGATGACCGGTTGTTCGTCGGGTATCGGTCTCGTTACAGCCAAGCGCCTCGCTCTCGACCCCGATCAACGATTCATCGTCATCGCCACGGTGATCGCGATGTCAGAAAAAGGTGACCTAGAAACTGCCGTAGGGGACGCTCTAAACAAAACGATCTTCATCAAGGAGCTTGACATCACAAAGGATAATGACATCACAACTGTCGTTAATGAAACACTGAAAACGCAAGGAAGGATTGACGTTCTTCGTAAGCAGTTTTTGGACCATTTTTTTTTCATTTACAATAATACAAAATTATTAAGGCCCTGTGATATTAACTTAGACTAACAATCAATTACAAATGAGCTACATATTACAGTGTGAACATTTCTTTAGCATAAATTTGATTGTAATCTGTAAAAAAAAAAAAGGCCGGCGGAGACGATTAATATCAGAGAGAAAGTATTTCAAACGACCTAAAACAAGAGTTTTAGGTCAACGATATCTGATTAGAAAGATAATCATTGTATGATATTTTCCATCTCTTAATCTTTTTCTTAGTGAACATCGCTGGTTTCGGTATCACCGACATTCCTGAGTTGGTCTCACGAGAGCAAATTGAGAAAATCTTCGACGTGAACGTCTTCGGGGCGATGAGACTCACTCAGGCAGTGCTACCGCAGATGAAACAGAGGAAAGCTGGGAAGATTCTAACTGTCACGAGTGAGCTGGGAAGAATGGGTAAAGTTACTTTAAGAAACTGCATTTTTCGTAGTGCCATGGATTTTTTTTTCCTACAATGCGCTGATGTAACTTGTTCTTCATCTTGTTAATCTTGTTATTTTACTTCTGCTGTTTCTTCTTCCTCTTTTCCCCTGTTATTATCATGATGATTTTAATAACCATCTCTGTCATCATCATGGAATTTACAAATATTATCATTATCATTATTGTTATTATTATTATTATTATTATTATTATTATTATTATTATTATTATTATTATTATTATTATTATAATTATTCATCATCATCATCATCATCATCATCATCATCATCATTATTATTATTAATAGCATTATTGTTGTTATTATTATACAATTATCATTATCATCTTATCATGATCATCATCGTCATCATCGGCGTCATCATCATGGAATTACTTTCACTGCATTGTAACCATCTAAACACTCCTTTGTCGATTTACGATGACAGCTATATTATCAGTTTCATCTCTGGCCTTGTGGAATGTGCGAATGCCTGTTTCAATTTCGCCTTTGTCGATCGATTCTGAAACATTGTCATTTAATTTCGTGCTTTGTCACCCATTTTCGTTAATTGCAATTCATTTCGTCGGTCATAGTACCTGGGCAGGTGACAGCAAAATCAATTTTGTCTTTTGCCATTCACTTTTGTCAAAGATTCAAATTCGTCGCCCGGATATACTTCTACTGACGGACAACTATCCTGTCACAGATACACATAGCGTGTGGGTGGGTGGTGTATCGTACGAAATTACTTTTAATTGTATAGCATTCCACGTTATACACCGTATAATCATTTCTATTTTTCAAGAAAAAAAATATGGGGAAAATCAAATAACGAAGAACTGAAAATGGTTAAAGTCTTGGTCAAACCGTCCATTTAAAGGCCGTATCACACTTGATGAATTCGAATGACGAAATGATTCCTCGCTCCCATAGCGAAGAATTTCGGTGACACTCGACGAATTCGTATGCTGAATTTTGGTTGACAGAAGACGAATGGGAATGGAATTTCAATGAAAATGAAGTGAAAATTGATGAAACTGAAAGAGGAGGAGACGAACATGGGCGGGAAATTTTATATAAATGCAGTATCCATTTTTGTCCTGATCTGCAGCTGGGCCATATTTGGAATTTTACAGCTCTACTAAATTTGCCGTAGAGGGATTCTTTGAGGGTTTGGCTGTTGGTTTACGCTCATTCAATATCAGGTAATTATTCAACTTGGCCATACTTTGACGGAAGTGCATATTGGTTTTTTTTTCCACAAAACTATAATTCCAAGTAATTAATGACAATAATTACAGCACAAAGCCTCAACAACTTGCGTGGTCTGCTGTTAAATAGGAACTTTTTTGCATTATCATTTATTTATCCTAATTCTCAAGAGTCATTGTTAAGGGCCTAACAATGTCTCTTGAGAATTCTTTTTCTGACCTTCAGAATGTCAACACGAAATCTCTTTTCCAAATGTGCGGACATTAAAGTTGCGTATTACGTAATCCTAACATCATGATTTCTATGGGATATGCAGTAATATATTGGAATTGCCCCTGAGGTTGTTTTTTTTTCGATAGCTGTTGCCATTGCGATTTTATGTCAGTGGATTTGACAGCTAGCTTAACCCATTCGTGACAGGAATTATTTAAAGCCTAATTTGATCAGCTTTTACTCTTCAAATTGGCAACACCAACATTTTTATTTTATTACTACATTTTTCTTATAAAACGTCATGTATCTGAAATGAATATAGATTGACAGAAATTATGATGAGAAATCAAAAAGTTGCCAATTTGCAGGGAAAGACGGTGATTTTAAACTTTCTATCACATTGCCAATTTAAGGATTTTAATGCTTTTCCTTTGAAAATGGTAATACAAAGTAAAAGTTATGAAAATAATGATTATAATGATTTTTTAAAAACCCGCTCCGGCCGACAGAAAGATCCAGATAATATAAAGGTTCAAAACACATCTGTTTTCTTCTCATAAAAATCCAAAAACTAAATTTACATTGACGAAAGTTAATGGAAGGAGGCAAGGTTCGTTGAGAGCACGTGACTTGTGTTGGTGTCACCATGAAAATAAACCTAACCAGATGAAATGTTTTTAAAAGGAGAAAAATCTTTTTTATAATCTTCTCCCCATCCTCCTTTTCATATTTACAGAGTTTGTATGATAGAGCCTGGAGGGACACAAACACGCATGGCTGAAGGAATCATCAAGGATTTAGGCGCCAGGATCCAAGACGAATCGATAGATGACATTGACCGTCGTCAACTCCAAGCTTTCAAGGACAACATTCCAGGCATTCTAACGACGCCCGACGATGTGGCTAAAATAATAGTGACAAGGTGTCTGGACGTCGATGAACCCGTGCTGAGACATCTCTTGACAGAAGATCTTCACGATGCCGCTCGGGCCGCAGGTGCCGACATCACTGGACAGACCGTCCTTACTATTCGGCAGAAAATGATAAATGCACAATCCTCTTAAGGCTCTAAATTGTTATCCAAAGGAAGGAATGCATAAACGGGCCATGCATGCCTTGATGTATCATGAGATGTATCATGAGATGTTTTGCATAATTCATTGTCGCGTTTGCTCTCATCCTTTCATTTAACATGTTTAATGATTTCAGTAGACAGTTATATTATTGATCATGTGAAATTCTTTTTCTTGAAAACACGATGTCCAAACATAACACATTATCCGCACAAGCGTGACACAGCTGTTTTATTTTCCTTTGTGTATGTTTGCAT
Organism: Echinometra lucunter; assembly: GCA_029962745.1. Classification (NCBI taxonomy): domain Eukaryota; kingdom Metazoa; phylum Echinodermata; class Echinoidea; order Camarodonta; family Echinometridae; genus Echinometra; species Echinometra lucunter. The sequence continues at coordinate 22,881,433 of CM057164.1, forward strand.
TTGTTTGTTTTTTCGTTTAAGTATGAACTCCTCGAGTATTATATATCCTGAGGCCCCTATCAGACTTGTCCTCATTCATTGGAGAGTCATACGGTAATAGATATGACTGTAAAAGCAACAGTGCAAACATCACTCTTAATTACTTGCATAGATAATACGTGATAATTGCATTCACAGGTTTGATAAGCACAAGTCATTGATAACGCAACCTATTAAATGAAGCCTTTTGCTCAACAGGCTTTGTGATGAAATGCAAAGGATTTAAGGTCTCATGTCAGTGATTTTCAATTCATTTCCGTCTTTTTAAAAAATAATTTTGTTATCGTTGTGATTATAGTGGTCTTCATTATCGGAATTATTTCATACTTAGAATACGCGTTTCATTAAATTTGCTATTGTTTGACCTTTTCACTGCCTTTTTCAGTTTTAGACTTTAAGATACATGTAATAATCACTTTGAAACATGTTACATCTCGTTTACAATATTTGATGAGAAATTAACTCGGTTGTTGGGTATACCAAGTCATTCACCAGGTTTATCTTAGGGATTTGGATTCTTTTCTTTGGGGGGGGGGGTAATAAATTATTTCCTGCACTTCAACATTTGGCCCTTTTCAATAGTCAAATCTAAATTGGTCTATTTGTATTCACATTTCATTTGTTTCAGGAATCTGAATAAAATATTTTCATCATGTTGTAAACCATTAATTTTTACGATTATAGCCATGCTAAAGAATAATATTCGTAGCCATGGCATAACAATTTTCATTGTGCCAACATGGCTGTTTCACTGTATACTTTGTTTATCATTAGGTCTGTGACTCGTTTCTCTTTAATGTTCAGATATGAAGCACTTAAGACATTTTGCTAATATATCACTTTAGGGTTTTGCCACGTTCGAAAATCTGTTGGCACTGATTATTCTGAAGATTCGTAATCTCAAATGTTAATCATTGTAAAGATGGCTCACAGTTTCATTTTCTTTTCAGAACTGTACTTTGGAATTATGCACTTTCGGAAATAAAAACACATGTAACAATGGGGATCTGTTTATAAACATAGCACCCTTTCTGCTTGTATAGTGATTTTATATTAATGTAGTTGCTGTCTGCCAGTCTGTTTTGTATGTTGATTCAATATTTTACTGATTGTATCTGTTTTGTGATAATGTCTTATTTCACTATGATATTGTGTATGGTGTAATATTCCTACAGCCATTTGTTTGCTTCATGTTTAATTATGGCGTATGGTTTCAAATGAACAAATGAAACCAGTATATCTTATTGCTTGCTGTCATCATTGTGGGCATATTTTTAGGTACGACTAGAAGGTACTGTTCGATCGTGATTTTACACTAGCCTGCTTCTGTTTCTCCTATAGATGTTGACCTGAATGATTGTTGCATCAGTTGGATAATATTGTAAAAGTTAAGGGAGTTAGAGAGAGATGGAAAACTAATTGTTTTGAGGGATGTCTGTGTATGATTTGTTTGGATTTGCCTTATAGCTGGAATGAATATGTCCTGTCAACATTGGAAGATAAGGGAGTTAGAGAGATGGAAAAATAATTGTTTGTTTCAAAGGTTAACTGCACATGATTTGCATGGATTTGTTGTATACATGTCATAGTTGAAATGAAAGTCTTTAGTATGCTCTGTCATGTAATGTTTGATTGGTATGAGTATGATACAATACACAGGCGTTTGTTAATGTTACCGTTGATCGGCCTCTTGGCCGAGGCGTTCAGTAAACACCAATCGTACCTTAAACTCCGTCTGGTAAATTGCCTTTTATTTGATTAGTCTGGCGCTAGTTACCGTAATCTACAATAGATCCAACTCTAGTGTGTCCCATTAGGGTTTGAGGAATATAGAAACGACAACAAAATAAGATTTGACCAAATTGCGTTCACAGATAACTTTTGTTCCTTCCAACATTTAGTTGCACAGCCATCATGTCTTCTCAAATCGTGTTGATGACCGGTTGTTCGTCGGGTATCGGTCTCGTTACAGCCAAATGTCTCGCTCTCGACCCCGATCAGCGATTCATCGTCATCGCCACGGTGATCGCGATGTCAGAAAAAAGTGACCTAGAAGCTGCCTTAGGGGACGCTCTAAACAAAACGATCTTCATCAAGGAGCTTGACATCACAAAGGATAATGACATCGCAACTGTCGTTGATGAAACACTGAAAACGCAAGGAAGGATTGATGTTCTTCGTAAGCCATTTAATTTCTGACCATATTTTTCATTAACCACGATACAAAATGATTAAAGCCCCCGTAATATTGATATAATTAATTACAAGTGGGCTACAAATTACAGTGATTATTGTTCTTTACTCTCTTTAAGAAAGAGTGAACGCATTCACTCTGTTAAGAGTTCATTTAAGAAAAGAGTGAATTCAAAGTGAATTTAGAGTGAATTAAGAGTAAAAATTGTGATATTCATTCTTTATTCACTCTTTAAGGGATGACCTCAGTGATTACTCAAAATCCTTGAGTTATCACTGAGCTCACCCCTAAAAGAGTGAATGTCACAATGTTTACCCTTGATTCACTTTAAATGCACTATTTTCATAAATTCACCCCTAACAGAGTGAATGCGTTCACTCTTTTTTTTTCTTAGAGAGAGAGAGAGAGAGCAGCATAAACTTGATTGCAATTTATCGAAAAGATGCCGAAGGAGACGATTAATTTCAGAGAGAATGTAGGTTACATGACCTGAAACAAGGGTTAAAAGATCTGATTAGAAAGATAGACCAAATTATGTATAACATAACAGAGGATAAGTCTCCGGACTTTGAACCACAAGGTACGGGGTTCGAATACCTGCCGTAGCACTATTGTTGGGGAGATGTACTATTAGGCGCTGTATAAATGCAGATTATTATTATTATTATCATTATTATTATTAGTAGTATTTTTATTATTATTAGTATTACTATTATTTTTATTATTATCATTATTATCGATATTTTATATTTCTTTCCTATTCTTTTTCTTAGTGAACATCGCTGGTTTCGGTATCGCCGACATTCCTGAGTTCGTCTCGCGAGAGCAAATGGAAAAAATCTTCGACGTGAACGTCTTCGGGGCGATAAGACTCACTCAGGCAGTACTGCCACAGATGAAACAGAGGAAAACTGGGAAAATTATTACTATCACGAGTGACCTTGGAAGAATGGGTAAAGTTGCTTTAAGAAAATGCATTTTTCGTAGGCCCTAAAATTTTGACGACAGTGCGCTGATGTAACTTGTTCATCTTGTTCATCTTGTTCATCTTGTTCTCGTATACTTCTGCTAATTTTTCTTCCTCTTATTTTCCTATCATTTATCATCAATTGTTGATGATATTACCAACATTACAATCATTGTCATTGAAATCGCAAATATTATTATTGTCTTTATCATTATTATTTCATTATTATTATTATTATCATCATTATTATTATCATTATTATTATTATTATCATCATTATTATTATTATTATTATTATCATCATTATTATCATCATTATTATTATTATTATTATCATCATTATTATTATCATCATTATTATTATTATGATTATTATTATTATTAATATCATTATTATTATCATTATTATTATCATTATTATGATTATCATTGTTATTATTATTATTATGATTATCATTATAATAATTATTATCATTATTATTTTTATTATTATCATTGTTATTATTATTATTATTATTGCCTTATTATCATTACTGTAATTATATTGTTGATATTACCATCATAACTGTCGTTATCTTATAATGATCATCATCGTCATCATCGACGTCATCATCATGGAATCACTTTCACTGTACAGTGCGTCCCAGAAAAAAGTGAACAGTTGGAAATATTATTGCCACCTGAGCATTTCAAAATATTTTCGGGAGATTGTCATACCGATTGAAAGCCCAAAGACTCTTCTTTCAAATCCTACCAAAAAAAAAAAAAAAAAAAAAAAATCTCAAAAGAATTCATGCTTGAGCGAGCAAACGTAACTTTTGTGAAAGGGTGCAAAATCCAGATAATAGGAAGGGGTATTTGTGCTGGTTGGTACTAGCGAAGTGGACAGTAGTGTTAACTGTGGAGGCGTAATTTTTTTCATATTCTGAGGGCTTTCTGGCGATTTATGAGTCGATATCACTTATGTTTATGTTACTATCCCATCAGCATGTCATGCTTGAGTGAGCAACTGCATACTTTATTTATTGTTTTGCAATGTTAATTTGTGGTATGTTTTAAAATTTAAGCTGGCATAATTTGGATACCTCTTATATGGTCATGTTGAAAGATCAACCAATCAATCATTCAAAAATAGGTCAATCAATGATCTTTCCATCAATCAGAAAAGCAGTTAACCAATCATAAACTCATTCGATCCAAAAGACATGTGGGATGACACAACTGAAACACTGCATTATGCAATGCAAATGCATACTCTCATGAATGTAACTAAGATTTGATCATTTCTTTGATCGAAGATACTTCATATAGTTCTTTCGTTTGGCATATGGAAGAAAGAGAAAAACATGTTTCATTATGTTTTATCATTGAAGTAAACAGGAAGGGTCATGAAACTTACATGTTTGCAATGCAGATTGCAATTATTCATTTCTGTTAACTCACGTGTCTTTGGAATTGAATGAGTGCATAATGTGTTGGTTGTTTTTTCTGACTGATTGATTGGCTTATAATCATTAAATGCTTGATTGCATAGCTGACTGATTAGATGATGTTGCTTGGTCTGCATGACTTCTTGCTGGTATTCTTTTTCTGATATCCAAACTATGCCAGCTTTCATGATAAGAACTTTACCTAAGATTATCATTACAAAACAGTCAATAAAGTATGCATTTGCTCACTCAAGCATGATATGTTAATATGATATGTTATACCACAACACATCAGTGGATATCCACTCATGCGACTTATAATGACACCTTAAATGCGACTTATAATGACACCCTTAAATGCGACTTATAATGACACCCTTAAATGCGACTTATAACGTATCATGTAGTACATGGGTGTCGATTTGTGTTCGCAGTTGGGAGTTGGGGGGGGGGGGGGGTGACTGATGCCAAATATCCTCGACCGCGGAGCAAAGCGACCGAGCGGGGAAAGGGTGTGGAGGTTAAAACGTGAAGGATACACACACACAAAAAAGGGGGGGGGTAGGACCTGATTTGCTGCCCATATCTCTGCATTATTAGTCTAATCTACCGTTTCTCCAATTAAGCGCACAAAAATTGTTTTCAAACAATATCGCAGAGGTACATCCTCATTACTTGAATGAGAACTCTGAGGACTTGAACCTTTACTTAGAGTATGAACCATCCCGTTTTTTATTTGCGAGCGAGCGAAGCGAGCGAGTCGAAAATTCCACTTTCTAGCTATAAAAGAAATGTTATTTGTCCTCAAAGTACACTCAAGCAATATAAGATGTTTGACTATTTCAGCACCTCGCTGGTCCAGTTGTTATTTTCCTAAACCACCCTTTTTCAAATTTTACAAGCGAGGGAGGCAAGATAGGGGAAAACACACTCTTTTAGTGATGAAGTGTTATTTTGTCATCAAAATCCACTGTAGGTAAATAAACTATCTACATTACATATTCGAGATATCCTTTGATAGCCTCAAAGATATCTAAATAGTTTAGATCACCTAATTGCCAAATATGATGCTTTTTGATGCATTGCTTGGCATCTAAAACCATTTTGTTTCTATGAGAGAGCGAAGCGACCTGTACCGACAAAAACTTTCTTTCTTGTAGAACTTAGAATTTCCACCAAAAATAAATTAGTTTGGTTTTATGGAGTACCATTTCCTTGTATTCCGTAAAAGCTTTACATATCGCTCTAAAAATATCACAATATTCGGATATGTTGCTGAGAGAATAAGAGCGCTTGCCTCCTGATCATGTTTCTATGAGCGAGCGAGAAAACGCTACTTTTTAATACTGAGAAGAGCTAGGTTCTAGTGTACTGTTACTCCGATTTTATGATTTTAATAACGTACAGTTTATCAGCATCCTCCTTTCTCATATTTGGTAAGATAGGAATTTAGGCTACCAGTCACAGGCCATTATCTCATGAAAATTCTTCTGTTATGGGTCTTCTTTTCATTCGAGTCCTTGCATTTATATTAAAATAGAACATGTATAACATTGGATAGAAATACAAGACGCAAACCAGTTTTATTTCATAATAAACCCTGGTAAAAAATATTAACTGGCATTGGTTAAGATAACAAAGGATATTAAATGCGAGTAGAACAATAATAGCATACTCTTTGATAGAAAGACAAGATGCAAACCGATTTGCTTTCATGAAGATATTATAACCTCAGTGGTTGGGATACATTAAAATGTGAGCGAGCGAAGCGAGCGAGCGCTGAAAGCCTTTTCCTTTTCCTTTAGTTTTAAAAATTGTTTATTCTTTCTCTATATTCTCTTTGTCTTTGTGTTTACTTATTTTTTTTAGGATCATAGGAGGCTATAAAATTTTTCATGATTTTCATGGTATTTTATTGGGGGGGGGGGGTGGGAGATGATTGTACAGGCCATCCCCCTGACCAAAATATTTCCTGAAAATATTTTGAAATGTTCAGATGGCAATTATTTTTCCAACTGTTCACTTTTTTGTGGGACGCACTGTATAACCATCTAAACACTCTTTAATCGATGTTCGATGACAGCTACCGCGAGACTAGGTGTACTAGTAGTATCAATGCAGTACCCATCTTTGTCCCCATCTGCAGCTGCGCCATATTTGGAATTTTACAGCTCTACTAAATTTGCCGTAGAGGGATTCTTTGAGGGCTTGGCTGTTGGTTTACGCTCATTCAATATCAGGTGAGGCTATTCAACTTGACCATAGTTTGATAGAAGCCCATTTTGTTTTGTCCACATAAGGACAAAGATGACAGTAATGACAGCACAATGCCTCAACAACTTGCGTGGTCTACTGTTGAATAAGACCCTTTTTTGCATTATCATTTATATATCCTAATTCTCAAGAGTAATTGCTAAGGGCCCAACAATTTCTTGTGAGCATTCTTTTTCTGACTTTCAATTTGTCAACAGGAAATCTCTTTTCCAATATGCGAACATTAAAGTGGCGTATTACGTAATCCAAACATCATGATTTCTGTGGGATATACAATATGATATTGGAATTTCCCTTTATTTGTTGTCTTTTTGCCGAAAGCAGTTGCCATCGTGATTTCATATCAATGTATGACTGCTAGCTTGAAATATGGTAATACAAAGTGAAAAGAAAGAAAACAAAAGAAGAAAGAAAACACAGGGGAAAAAAGGCGATGACGAACCAAAACTTGACATTATCACAATGTCATGAAAATAATACATACTAATACAAAAAGCTCCGGCCGACAGAAAGATCCAGATTGTGAAAAGGTTCAAAACACATTTATTTCCTTCTCAAAGAAATACAAGTGAAATTTGCATTGACAAAATGACTTGAGTTTGGGTCGCCATGACAATAAACCTAACTAGGTGAAACTGATTTAAAAGGAAAAAGAAAAATCTTTTTTATTCTTAACAAATCTTCTTCTTTCCCATCCTTGCTTTTCATATTTCAGAGTTTGTATGATAGAGCCTGGAGCGACAAAAACACGTTTTGTTGAAGGAATCATCAAGGATTTAGGGGCCAGGATCCAAGACGAATCGATAGATGACATTGACCGTCGTCAACTCCAAGCTTTTAAGGACAACATTCCAGGCATTCTAACGACGCCCGACGATGTGGCTAAAATAATAGTGACAAGGTGTCTGGACGTCGATGAACCCGTTCTGAGACATCGCTTGCCGGAAGATCACGATGCCGCTCGGGCCGCAGGTGCCGACATCACTGGACAGACCGTCCTTACTATTCGGCAAAAAATGATAAATGCACACTCCTCTTAAGGCTCTAAATTGTTATCCACAGGAAGGAATGCGTAATCAAGAAAACGGGGCCATGTAAGCCTTGATATCTCATGAAATGTGTATGTGTAACAATTAACACAATTTAATCGCATTTGCTCTAATCCATTCATTCATTTATTTCAGTAGACAGTTTATATTATTAATCGTGTGAATTTTTTCTTGAAAACAATGACTAAACAGGGCTCGGGAACGGAGTACCAACATGACAAATCATCAGCTGAAGCGTGACACAGCTGTTTTTTTTTTCCTTGAGTATGTTTGCATTTATTTTGTTTGTTTTTGGCTTGAGTATAAACTCCTGGAGTATTATATATCGTGAGGCCCCTAGCAGACATGGCCTCATAGGAGAGTCATACGGTAATAAATATGATTGTAAAAGCAACAGTGCAAACATCGCGTTTGATTACTTGCATAAATGATATTACGTGATAATTGCATTCAAAGGTTTGATAAGCACAATTCATTGATAACGCAACCCAATGATGACGCCTTTTGTTCAACAGGCTTTGTGATATAATGGGAAGGATTTAAGGTCTCATGTCAATGATTTTCATTTCATTTCCAATTTTTTCTTTTGATATATTTTTTTTACGGTTGATGTTCTGTTCACCTTCTTAAAAGGATCTGACATGATGCTTCAGAGCGGGTAAGGTTCAGGTAAAAAAACAAAACAAAAATGAACAAAAAGTCATTAATGAATGAACATCTAGGGATCTTCATGTTCAGAATTATTTATTACCAAGAATACGTGTTTGATTAAATTTGCGATTTGTATGACCTTTTTACAGCATATACTGTTTCCGACTTTGATAATCACTTTGAAATATCTAACACCTCGTTTGCAATATTTGATGAGAAATCAACTCAGTTGTTGGGAATACCAAGGAACAGTTAATGCAGAATTGTTCTAAAAATATCACTAGCCATGTTTATCTAATGGGGTGTTGCAAGAAAGTTGCAATCAATTGCAAATAACTGTTAATTTTGAAACAACCATTCTGATTGGCTCAGGGTCTACCCTTTTAAAAAAGACATGCATGCAACAATGATTTTGATTGGCCAGTAACAATCAAAAATCATTGTTGCATGCATGATTTTGATTGGCCAGTGACAATCAGTTGCAGCTTGCAATCGATTGCAACTTTCTTGCAACACCCCATAAGCGATTTTTTTTTTTTTTTTTTTTGGGGGGGGGGTATAACACCTCCACATCTTTATATGACATTTTGAATAGTCAAATCTCAATGCTTCTCCCTGTAATCACATTTCATTTGTTGCAAGAATCTGAATAAATTATTCTCATCATGCTGTAAACCATTTTTTTTTCGGTTATAGCCATGCTAGAATATGATATTCGTAGGCCTGGCGTAGCAGTTTTCATTGTATCGAAATATGGCTGTTTCACTGTATACTTTGTTTTTCATTCAGTCAGTGACTAGTTTCTCTGTAATGTTAGCAATTTAAAACACTTAAAGGCATTGGCTAACTTTGTGAGTAGCTGATTTAAAAAATTCTAAAACTAAGATGAAACATGTGTATGAGTACTTGTATTTGCACTCGAAAACCCTGAAACCAACCATAATTTGGAATGAAAAAGTGTAAGTTAGACGCAAACGGCGATTTTATTATCCTTCGTCTCACGAGACAATCACTAAGAGGACCACTTTGCTTGAATTTGAAAATGCCGTTATGTGCCTCCCGCCGCGTGATACGCCAACGCACACAGTACGGTAAGGTGAGTCATACGCACATGCGCACTCCTTATGTTTATTCTGTGCTGTGCAACCGACCCTCGTATATTTTTCAAATATTGGTTCACATTTTTTATATTTAAAAATACTTTCTGTGGATATTATAGTTTGAAACTGTCAAACTGGTATTTTTACACTATAACCCTTATGTTTATCCCATTTTCAAGTAACAAAACAAGATTTTTAAAAAATCATAACAATATTAACCAATGTCTTTAAGACATTTTACTAATATCGCTGTAGGCCGGAGTTTTGCCACGTTCGAAAATCTGTGGGTACTGATTATCCCGATGATTCGTAATTCCAAAAGTTAATCATTTTAAAGATGGCTTGCAAAGTTGCAATTTCATTTTCTTTTCAGAACTACTTTGGAATTATGCACTTTCAGAAATAAAAACACACGTAACTTGTTTAGGAACCCCGCTTCAAAAGTCGATTGCGTGTTCCACATAATATCCATGATAGGCCAATAATTGAAAGTAAATATGAAGTGAAAAGGTGGAGACGGAAGAGAACGAGAGAAAAAAAAGAAAGAAAGAGCGTGAGAGAGAGAGAGAGAGAGAGAGAGAGAGAGAGAGAGAAGGAGAGAGTGGTTGGTTGAGGGGAAGGTTAACCTTTTTGCAAGTTTTGGTAAATGGATGAAAGACTGAACTCGCCTCTTTCATTGGTGCAACACTTAATCAAGTGCTTTTTATTGAATGTGATCAACTTCGTAAGCATTTTTGCAATGCTAAAAGAAAAGACTGAAACTCATGTCCTTCCTTTAGCTTATGCCTTATGGAATTTAGCGTGTCATTAATTTTCGATTATCATCAGTGTTCGTTGAGAAAAGGGTTCATTTGACTAAAGACCACACTTTCGGCTTTCAAGGTTACAACACTTCACCAGAAGCAAATTATTCAACCTGCCATATTGATTGTGCGTTAAATCGCTGAATTCATACATTATCCAAAACTAGCACACACACACACACAAAAAAAAATAAAATAAAAAAAAATGGAATCTGTACCTGTCATCTAATAACAATATGCTCACTCAAGCGAGACAGCAGTGCTTCATATGAGGCATCAATAAAAAGATGAGGAATTTTTCATACTTGATATGTTACAGTGCCCTGAATTTGGATATCCCTTTTTTTTTTTACACACACTGTGGAATGTTATCGTGGCGCCATGTGTACCGACCTTCATCAAGTGCGTTGGGGCATGGATTAAGGACACGGTGAACAGTCTGTTGTATACATCGCACAAACTTATTTGTCAAAATAAAACAGTGTCTTCGGTTGGATATTTTCAAGCAAATAGTTAACAATAACATGCACGGTTTACCATGTTTACTGCCGTACTGTTTGTCCCATAGTATCAGAGAGGCCTTCATGTCACACGTGTGGTAAACTTGAAGTCTGATGTATTTTGCAGAAGAGTGTTCGTGAAAAGGAACTTATTTATCTTCTTGTGCACTGAATTAGGACCGAGGTAATCGCAAAAGGTATTATGAGTATGCATGGCTTCTTATAATGTATAATGTTCAACTGTAGATTAAACGAGAGTGATTGCTTTTATCATTTCCATGGTACATTCTTACCAAATGCAAGCTTTGCTTAAGGAGGTTTGACACATCGCCGATTGATACGGCGGTTCATGGCGGTTTGATAATTCGCCGTGCTTCGCCAGAGGCCGTGTTAACACCGTCTACAAACCCTAGTCATCCAATTTTCATCCGCAATGAGTCCTCTGCACCGCGGGGAACCGCCAAAAAATTAAACATGTTCATTTTTCAGAGACGGTCTTGGTGGTTTGAAATGGACCGTGTTCACAACGCCGTTCACCGTGTAAAGAACGGCAGCCTTCGTGTTGGCATCGCAAGATTCGTAGTAACTCTATGTTGGCACCGCAAGATCCGTGACAACACCGTGATACGCCGCCATAATCCGCCAGTCATCTTTTTCTGTTCTTGGGTCACAGAGATTGATATTCTTTGGACAAAATGAATCAATTTCAGCCTGCGTCAGAAGCTCCGTATCGACTCCGCCGCCTTCCGGCAATGTTCCGTGGCTTTCCACCAAAGTCCGTGTTACTGCCGCATTAATCCGTGTTTGCGCCGTGTTCAAATCGTGTTGAGAACGTATTCACACCGTCTTTAAAACTCCTTCCGCCATTTTTTGGACACGGTTCACGGCGGTGAGAGAACGGCCATGAGCCGCCGTCTAAATCGCCGATGATTGTGTGAAACCCCCTTTAAGGGATTAATGCTTCTTCATATATTATATGATTGGTCAACTTTACAAGTTCACGTTAAGTATATAATTATCTGACATAGAAATCATGGTATAGGTTGGTGTGTAATTTGAGCTCTTCCATCACGTACTTTGCTACCCGTCAAGATGGTACTCCAGTCGATAATATTACCATTTTAATTTATTTCATAAAGGTCTGATAAGTCTAAATCAAAGATTTTGAACACGGGGAAAAGCTAGCAATAAATAAACTAGGAATAAACTCTGAGAAGCAGTTGACGTTGGAACTTTGTTATTGACTGTGTGATAGGCTTACAATTATTGCAATTGACCTAGGGACTTCTCCTAAGCGTGATAACAAATTATATTTACATTTTAGGGTTCAAAATGTACTATAAATATGAAGAAAAATTTACTTCCAACTACGTTGCAAGAGATTTGCACTCTCAACCACACCCACACCCTCACACGAGTGTGCGTACGCACACAAAATCACACATTCAAATCCCCCACACAATTTAACAAAACAGTTTTATTTACACTAAATGATTTAGTTGATCATCTATTGGACAGTGATATGGTACAGAATTACCGATATATTGGCAAAATAAAAATTAAGGAATATGTTGATAAATGAAGACTTGGAACTATGAATGTAACTTTGATAATTGGTTCCCTAAATGACTGACTAAAGGGTCACGAAATCTGATGTTTAAAATGATCGCGAAATAGTTAGGACAAATGTTTTCTTATTTTCCATTACTTAGTCGCACATCATGTCTCCTCAAATCGTGCTGATGACCGGCTGCTCATCGGGTATCGGTCTCGCTACGGCAAAACGACTCGTTCTCGACCAAGATCACCGATACATCGTTATCGCGACGATAATTTCGATGACGGAGAGGAGTGACCTGGAGGCAGCCGTAGGGGACGCTCTTGACAAAACAGTTTTCATCCATAAGCTAGACGTCACAAAGGACGAGGACATAGCGGCGGTGGTCGATTTCACTCTCAAGAAGTTTGGGAGAATTGATGTTCTTCGTAAGTATTTGGGAAATTTTTAGCACTTTGCCAGTTGGGCATGTAGTGTCGTTTGCCTGACGTAAAGCAGGGCGTTTGTCAATGACTGAAACGGTATGGAACCCCAATGCGACAGTATTTTTTTAAAAAGTAGTATTTATTGATTCATTCAGTTCAAATCATACAAAATAAGGTGTATCTAAACCTTCAACATAAGTCGAATCATGAACCTCATAAAATCAATACACATGATATAAATTCATAAGACATAATATGTAAATATATTGCTAATATAACCTAATAATAATTATTGAATGATCCACAAATTACATCACTCTGAATGAATCTGAATGACAGTGCTTTCAAACATTATAATCAGAGTTACTAAATGAAGGACCGACTCAATTTGTAACACTAGAACACCGTCACAGGCCGGTACTATATCGTGTGTCATGAAAGATATTATTTAGACATCACTGCAGAATGAATCATGAGTACAGCGGCATAGCTCCTCGCCTTTGGGCAGAACAAATACTTTTGTCTAAATGCACCAAACTGTTACAGTTGTTAAATGATACATACAGAACAATCATGACAATGACGAGTATGGGAGCACTTTCGAAAACAACTTTTGGAGGTGATTTTAAAGCAGATTACAATTTTAAATGCCACAGATCAATAACTCGCTCACCTCGTATTCGAACCCTACCGTAACGCTCCATTGTAATGGCAGAGGCCGCTGCAATCCAATACAATAAATGGCGCATCTGTTGGTCGCACTGTGCAGTAGTGGGTGTCGGTACATTAATCTCTTCAAGGTTAGAATTGGCGTTAATCTTGTAAAACTTTGTTGTTTGTAAAATCAAGTTACATTTCCATGCACAGGCATATTCTTTTGAGGACTTGCTATCACGTTCTATGCTTTTTCACATGGACAAACTCTTGTTCCTGGTTTCTGAGAAAAAAAAGGACACCTTATATCCGGAAAAATGGGGGGGGGGGGGGGGGGGGGGGGGGGGGGGGAGGCAAGCAAAATATAGGGAAAAAGGTGGGAAATGAATTTAAAAAAAAAATCTGTAGAAGACAACGGAGATCATTAGAAGAAGAGCCATTGTTACAGAAAAAGGTTTGGAAGAATGAAGACATGATTAGGGTTAGGATAAAGCCTAATAATCGAAAAAAAAGAAAAGAAAAGAAGCTGGATAAGTGGAAGAAGATGTTAAGGAAAGAAGGATATTATGGTGAAAGAAAACGATGCAAGTAAGAATGAATACTCCTCTTCATACATTTTTTTCATTACTGAATACTGAGGAAAATCAAATGGAAGCAACATAATATTAATGAATTTTCTGAGGCAAAATGGCGCTTTGCAAATGATAAGAGAGCAGGAAGTTACTATTGGCGACAATAACGATTTCAGTCTCGACACTTTGATAAAAGTATAAAAGTGCACTGCTTTGAAAATTTTTAACATTGAAATCATCATTTTATCGAAAATGTCGCTAACTTAGAAACTGAAAAAAACCCCATATAATTATCTATGCATTGTTTAACAGATGACAACACCGGCAATGGCTGAGAAAGATTTGGAAACAGAAAATGAAGTTGTCGTGAACTCTTACATGTTGTTCAACGCAAATCGAACGACTTGGTTTCAAGTTCACGCATAATGAAGGTAAATTACGTATACTCATGTTTATTCATTAATTTTTCCCCCTTTTTTTCTTCCATCCCTGCCCCCCCCCCTCCCAATCTCTCTACGGGGCCTTACCTGTTTTTTTTTTAGTGAACGTAGCTGGGATCGCATTTGCTGAGCTCCCTGAACGCGTAGCGCGGGAACGGATGGAGCAGATCTTCAATGTGAATGTATTCGGAACCATACGACTCACCCAAGCCGTCCTGCCTCACATGAAAAACAGAAAAGCTGGGAGAATAGTAACCATTTCCAGCGTGGCAGGGAAAATAGGTAATAAAAGCATCCACCCTCAATACGAAGATTCAGGCCCGTATTCACAAAGGTTGAAATCAGTGGTCTAACTATGGGTAGCCAAACTTGAATGTAACACAAATCTCTAACAGTAGATGTTCGATTTATCGGGATTTTTGGTACTCAAAATATAATTAAAAACTGCCTGGGAATGATAAGCACAATAGTTTTCTTGACCATTAAAGCATGAGACCAGAGGCCTAGTTAACATAAAGGAACATAAAAGTACACAGAGTTGTCACATTTCGTTACCCATAGTTAAGATTTAAACAATGGTTTAACTCAGTACACCTTTCACTGTGAACATGACGGACAAAGAAAGCGGACAAAATAAACAACCCCTCATTCTACCCTTCACAATGGTTCTGGTAGTCAAAAGAACATCCCTTCACAGCTATTGTCTAAAATATGTGGAACAGGTGTCACATGCAAATTCACCTGGAACTACATGATTAAACATAATAGCTGTGAAGGGATGTTCTTTTGACTACCAGAACCATTGTGAAGGGTAGAATGAGAGGTTGTTTATTTTGTCCGCTTTCTTTGTCCGCCATGTTCATAGTGTTTGTGAATACAGGCCTAAGACAGTGTCAGATGCAGACATCAAAATTATATTTTCTCTTAATTATGTGGGCGTGTGCGTATATGAGTTGTGGTGTGAGGGTGTGTGTGCGTGTGTATGTTTGAGTGTGCAAATCCTTAAGCAAACAATCGGTAATCATTTTCCTGTCAATATATATTTTTAAAATTGTAAATCATATGTTGTTCCGACATGTACAATCATAGAAAACCTGACGATTTCATTACTTGGTCTTTATTTTAATAAAGGAAAATGTTTTGTCTTTGTTCGGATTCTCTTGCTCTGTTAACATGAATATGGTCGTCACAATAAAAAAGCTATGGTGGCCCTGAAGTACGCTCGACAACAGGTCATGTGCGACGTGAATTTCGCATCCCAGGTCCTGAACTTAACATCCGAGGTCATGAAATTCATGACGGGCGGTGCGAAATTCATGACCCTTGGCGCTAACCTTGCATCCCAAGTCGTGAAATTTACGACCCACGGTGCGAAATTCAGGACCCGTGGCGCGAACTTTGCATCCCAGTCCTGAATTTCGAACCGCGAGTCGTGAATTTCACGACTTGAGATGCAAAGTTTGCGCCACAGGTCATGAATTTCATGACATCGGATGCGAAGTTCAGGACCTAGGATGCGAAACTCACGTCGCACATGACCTGTTGTCGAGCGTACTTCAGGGCCACCATAAAAAGCAGTATCTATTTAGGTTATAGCTGTTGTTTCTTTATATTTTTTGTTTTGTTTGTTTGTTAATGTATAGCCTGGCCGTATTGCGAGTTTTATTGCTCCACTAAATCTGCCCTAGAGGGATTTTTCGAGGGCCTGGCAGTTGCTTTACGTTCATTCTGTATCAGGTGAGAAAATATTGCATACCAGTGCTGCGGGGTGTCTCATAAAGCTGCTCGTAAGTTACGAACGACTTTACGAACGACCTGTGATACCTTCTTGGGTGCTAATCAGATTCTCAATCATTTACATATAGCACAAGAAGGTATAACCAGTCGTTCGTAACTTACGAGCAGCTTTATGAAACACCCCCCAGAATCTATTTAAGAAAAATAGGGTAAATTTTTTACCTTCCCCCCCCCCCCCCCCCCAAAAAAAAAAAAAGGAATAAAAAAAAAAAAAGATATCAAAAAATGAATAAAAAATGGGGGAAAAAAATCAACTCTCGTTTTTTACATTAAGAATAATGAGAAAAAAAAAAATCCTCAGCGGGACCAACATAATACAGATACATCATATTAAATCATAGCTGTATCTGTACGAGCATCCATTAACTAGTAGGTAAATAGACTGTATGCTGCTATGCTTGCACATTGCAGTATTAAAAGATATGCTTTAATTAAGAAGTTTAAGGTATTCATACAAAAGCTGCTAAATGCAGAATAGTCACTGACAACTTTAGCACCACTTTTCTTCGCTTGTTATAGAGTTTGTCTGATAGAGCCGGGTAAATCAAGTACGGGCCTCTTAGACGGATTATGCAGTGATTTTCTGTCAGTATCCCAGGACGAATCCGTCGACGACATCGATCGCCGACAGCTTCGAGGTCTGGCTGACTCCGTCAAGGCGATGGCAGGATCGACGGCGGACGACGTCGCCGAAGCGATAACGACGAGGTGTTTAGACGCCGATGAGCCGGTGTTCAGACATCTTCTTCCCGTTGATTTCCACGATGTCGTTCGGGCTGGGACATCCGACATCACTGGGGAGACCATCGTCGGTATAATGAGGAAATCAATCGGATCTTCCTAATTCCTTGAAAAATAATAAAAGTAATGATAATTGATAATGTTATCAGTATAACTACTGCTCTTCCAGCGGACCCTGGAATTATCATTCGATTTGATTTGATTTGATTTGATTTGATTTGATTTGATTTGATTTGATTTGATTTGATTTGATTTGATTTGTTTTGATTTGATTTGATTTATTTTCCGTATCAGTATAACATTATTATAAAGTCATTTGCAAAGCATAAAGGAGAAACACAACCCAAATATACGGAAGAATGTTGAAATCAATATATAGAACAATGACAACTCAAATACAAAACAGAGTTGACGTTAATCAAAACGGTGGGACATGCTGTAGAAGCAAAAATTGAAGGCACATGCCCTTGAAAGTAAGTTGCCTAAAAATCAGGGGGAAAAAATGACCCTAGCCGTATACCCATTTATTATATACACCTAGGTCGAGAGGGACACTGACATCTTGTCCAAGGATGTAAGCACCGGTCGAGGATCTAACTCAGGACCTCAAGATGGAACCCATTTAACAAATAAAGACGGAACAAGCGAGGGCGCTATTGCCAAAAGTTATAGGCGGCTAGATTTTTTCATGATACACCTCTATACCAAATTTGAACAGAATCCGTCAAGAAACGTGGCCAGTATCGCGCGCACAAGAATATGACGCGGCGGCGCACAGTGGGCCAGGATAGCTCCAAAGTGCGCCAAAATTCATATTCACTCAGTTTTACTCTAATATTATGGTTAAATGATGGGTTTAAGGGTAATCAGATACGTAGAATCCAATGAAAACAATTTCAAATATATGTGACGTCAGTAAAACACTGATTTCTGATTGGCTGCCGAAATCAGTGAGAGCTTATGTCTCTATGAGCCATTCGAAGTTCTTCTCAATAAACTTTTGCACATTATGTCATTGCTTTTCCCCCACTACATATCTCAGTATAATGTACAGAAAGTCTTTTATAGGTATGAATGTACAAAGTAATTCTTCAGGTATCATGGAGTTAACAAACACATGATATTGACTGATGAAGTCCATGCATTCTTTTAGTCCATTTTTCGTAGGCCTATTGTTCATAACGTAAGAGGAATGCATTATTTCGAAGAGTCTTCGAAATTATTTCCGAAGAATTACCTAGAAGAGGAATATATGCAGATAGATAGATGGATAGATGGATAGACAGATAGAAAGATATGAATGTGTGTAAATCACAGGAGTAAATAGATTGATGAATATGTCTTGAGACAGATGGATGGATAAACAGAAAAATACCTATAGATATGTGGATGAATAGGATATAGATAGATAGAGGAATACTATACGGATATGGATGGATGGATAGATAGAGAAGGATACGTGTAGATAGATAGGTAGATGAAAAGATAAATCGATTGAATCGATCAATCATGAGCTCAACACCTTGAACCATGTGTTTTCTTTTAAATGCTACTGGAATTATAACAGATTAGGAAAAAGGAAAATGAAGTAAATAATTAAGCAACTAAGAAAGGGTTTCAGTTGTATGAAAAATTGCATGAAATAAATATTATAAAAGAATTAATGAATAAGTTTTAGGAATTCATACCGTGTGCATGGTGTGAATCGTCACTTTTTAGCTGGGAAGTGTAGAATCGAAATCATGTACCATACATATATCGCAGGGGAAAGTTTTAGCTTTAAGTAGTTAGTACACCTTAACCTTTGGAAGAGGGGGGTTTTCACTGAGCAACTAAATCAAGTCCTATAATAATATTTATAAATCTTGTTTACTTCTTATTGAGTTTATGGGACCTTGCCGTGTAAACAGTACCACTATAGAGAGCGTCTGGCCAACTCGGTTTCATTAGGTTACACTATGGCGCAATTTCTTTTGCATAATTATTGTGTTTGCCCAACGTACAAACAAAACGCGCCATGTTGTTACCTATACGGCACCGCGTGTAAAGAGTCATGCGCGCCCCAATGCGCCGCTGTATAATGACGGAGAATCCTTCAGCAGCCGCGCGGCCCAAAATAACCTGATTTTCTGGGTAATGTGCCAGGGAAAATCGGCTCTAACATAAAAAGTGGCAGAAGGTGGCAGCCAAATTTGGTATCAGCTTAAAGCTGAGACATCAGGGAAAACGCTGGTGATAAAATTGATTTGGAAATCCGTGGAAATCTAAACGTTTCTTCTTGATTTATGAAAAACATGGAAAATCAGTCAATTTTGTACGATAATTACCTTATTATATTCACGAAGATTGTGTTTCTATCCATTTTAACCCATTCATACAGTCAAATGAACTATCAGGAATATGTGGGAGCAATTTTAGATCGATAAGTTTAAAACTACATGTTTAAATAACTTATTTATCAAATTGGTCACTATTTGCACTGAAACGCACAATATGTCGAGTTTTGCGGTTTGAAGTAGGAAATTCACACCCTTAATGTACATACCGGAGTTAGATATTTTACTGAAGTATTATTCAAAGTATTGTCTTTCAATAGGGCATGACAAAAATTGAAAAAATTAAATTGCCCAAAATGACTTTTGGCGCACTTTGGTCTCGCCCTGGCCCACTGTGCGGCGGCGGCGGCGGCGGACGTAACGTTGCTGAATCCAAAGTATCCTTCAGCATACCGCCGCGGCGCGCCGGTTTATAGTTAGCATGCTTTGATCTATTCTCGAACCAAAATTCAACCAAGGGGGTGTTGCAACAAAGTCGAGTGGCGATCAACGGTGACTGATTGTTAAATTACACTTGATTTGCGATTGATTGCACATGAAAGTATTAGGCACAATTTTTCTTACAACAGGAATGAGTGTAAGAATTCTAACTGAACTGGGGGACTTGCAATATTGTAGGGGCATGGACCTTACAAGCATTGCTTCTTCAGCATGTCCCTCCGTTTCATTGTTTAAAACTAGGTAAACATTTTTTGAAGGTTTTCATGGTGGTAGAACGTAATTATAGCAGTACATTTTTTGTTATAAGTGTATCCGTATTCTGTCATATGTTTTGTAGCTTACAAATGCATTTTCTGCTTTAGTTGTTTAGTTTGATACTGACATAGTACTGCAAGACTTCCAATGTACACGTACGTTAACCAGGACCAGTGGTATCACAAGCTCTGCTTCTATATTGGCTGGTCTCTGTTTTAATTTTCATGTCGTACTCAGCTCCTTTTCTGTAATTGTTTGTTTTGTTTGTTTTGTTTGTTTTGTTTGTTTTGTTTGCATATTGATCATTGTTTTGTATTCTTTTATATTTGAATTAGATTGATTAGCTGATATGTTGAAAAATGGAAATTAAATTCGGGCTTCACAGTACACAATGGATTCTTTATCGGAAATGAGTGTGGTCCTGAAAAGTACCTATTCACTCTCGACGTTTCGGTAAACATGTTCTTACCGCGTCCTCAGGAAAAGGTAAGGACGGTAAGAACACAGTTTCTGGAGACCCCCCCCCCCCCCCCACCCCCGCGCTCCCCTGTTCTTTCAATAGAAATGCAGGGCAGTACCCTTCTCAACATGCCAATGGAGATGTCCCGGTTATAGAGCCAACCAGAGAAGTGCGAGAGGAAAACAAAGGGAGAGATAGATAGATAGATAGATAGAGAGAGAGAGAGAGAGAGAGGGGGGGGGGGTGATAAGAAGAGATAAAGAGAAGGGGAAGAAGAAAGACAGATAGATATAAGAGTATATAGAAAGAGAGAAATAGAAAAGGAGAAGGTATGAGAGACTCAAAGAGAGAGAGAAAGAAAAAGACTTTGACAGAAAAGGGAACTGGGTGGAATATCAGGAATAGAAGCTTGAGAGCCTAGGAAAGAAATACTATTTGAGAAGAAATAGAGAGGGAAAAGTAAGTCTTTAAATATGAATTGGAGAATAGAAAGAGAGACAAATACCCCCCCCCCCTGAAAATCCCAAAACAAAACGAAACCAAAAAATAATAATAAGATAAAGCAAAATAAAACTACATGCATGTATTTGTGGAAGCCGGAGAGCTTTGCAGCATTGTCTGTTCAAACCATTTCTGTAATTTTAGAAAACTCATTGATGATGCATGTTTATTAGTTATATAGGTTTGCAGACGTCCAACAAGGCCTACATCAAGTTTAGATTAAAGTTGTTCTATGACATGTAGGTCTCTTCACAGCACGGTCAATCCTGCAGACCCCCTTTGAGGTGATATCACAATATCCGTTGACATATTCACGTGGTGTCGGATATTTTGAGTGCCCTGCTTTATCAATACCGGGCCAAGGACATGTTCATGTTTTTTTTTTTATGAATAAGTAGCACGAAATAGAGGTCATGACTAATTTTCTGGCACACATTACTATGCACTGCATTGCTGGGTTAGCCTGTGATTTCCATCGTAAGGGCAGCCTGCCATAATGTATTTATGCATTGTGGAGTACAGGAGTAGAGTACGTTATACCTACCTGCTATTTATTAATGAATCGCCATTGAATATATCATGCCTGTGAAGCCGTGCTGTCTCTCTGCACAGTGACTTCATCGCATTGCTACACAATTAATACTCTTGAGTCCATTTCTGATTTTGACATACATGTACACTGGCTATTATACTAGTACTTGGAAGGACTGCTCTGTTATACATATAAGAGGTAAGCTTAAAATAAAAGTGCGTGGAATATGTTATAACATGCTTAAGCTTGGGAGTCATATCTTCCATATTTGTATATATATCGTGTTGAACGTTAATAGGCTGAATATACATAAATACAACCATTCACTGAAACTGAATGACACTGAATGAAATTGCTATGCGTTTATCAGCATAAGCAGAGCTTATTACAGCTGAGGTATCCCCACTCATATTTAAATACAAACACACAAACAGCGGGGATCCGGGAGTGTCAGAAGGGGGGGGGGGGCGGGTGGTATAAGCTAAGATAAGCTGTACATGTAGCCTATATCTAATAAAATCAAGCTACAGCCACTATGGATTGAAAGAGTATACTTGATTCATTGCCGAGGTCTTAATCTAAACTTCCATTTTCATGTTTGTCAAAACTATACGGTAATCGTATGCAGTGTATTATGTTTGCCTATTTGCCGGCCTGTTTGCCTGTGTGCCCTGTGTGAATGTGTACAGAGGGGGGGGGGGGGGGGGGGGGGGGCGGAAAGTCCATTGTGCAGTATGTACCCCAGTGCGATACCAAGCATTGCAAAGTGTTATGGAATTACAGTACTGTAGAATTAACATGAGCTGACTTGAATACTAATTAAAAAATTGATTATGTCTGATTCAATCCTCAGTACTAGCACGACTAGAAAGCTTTATCGGCTACCTATGAAACATGCTTTGGCGGCACTTGTTCCTGGTCAATTTTGAACACATACTTGGATACTGAACTTTAACTCTGGATCAAGCACTAACCCTAACCCTATAAGCCTGACCTAAACCCCTAACTCTAACCAAGGAGTTCAACAATGTACAGTAGTAACTCCCTGCTCCAACCCTTTAGTTTGTTTTGGACGAAATTCGTCAGAGTATGATATGTTGGGTCAAGGTCGTATAGGAAGGAATTTTTCCTGGTGGAGGTGGTGGGGGGGGGGGCAAGAATATTCGAGGGAGCAGTGCAATTAAGCGAGGGAGCAAAACGACCGGGAAGGGGGGGGGGGATATCCCCCTCGCACCCGAGGGAGCTTTTGCATTATGATTACTTTGTAATCTGTCAACGAAAGATCTGTACCCGAAGTTTCAAGCAAGTTTTTCTTTCTTTTTAACATTGAGCATCGCGTTATACTGTAGAACGAGTATACATGTATTAAAATTCTTACTAAATTAGAAACCGGTAAAAAAAAATATTGAATCTCGGTGACATTTTGCCAGAAGATTTGCTTCAACAATAGTGTATGGGCTCAAGGACTACGAACACTTTTGTGGTTCATGAATTCGTTCCAATTTCTTTCCTTCCCATCTTCTGCATTTTAGGTCATGGTTCCCCAAATCGTGTTGATGACCGGTTGCTCATCGGGTATCGGTCTCGCTACAGCCAAACGTCTCGCTCGTGATCCCGACCAGCGATTCATCGTCATCGCCACCGTGATCGCGATGTCAGAGAAAAGTGATCTAGAAGCTGCCGTAGGGGACGCTCTAAATAAGACGATTTTCATCCAGGAGCTTGACGTCACAAAGGACGATGACATCACAGCTGTGGTTGATCTGACCCTCAAAAGACATGGAAGAATCAACGTCTTAAGTGAGTTTGAAGATGTGATAGCTAGTGATGGCGTCATTTCGTCAACGATGAAATGTTTAGCACTTGACTTTGTTTCAGTTTATAGGCTCAGTGGATTTGTTTTATTTTTTTGTCCACTGATTTAAAGGTTGTGTAGGATATTGACCTTTGAGCAATGGAGCATGGACCATGTGTCCTGCAACGTGTTGGAAAGAATGGTTATCGATCAGTAAGTGGTAGCCGTAGTCGAGTGGTTTAAGGCGCTTGACAAGAGATGCGAGAATCGGGGGTTCGATCCCCGACACGGCACTTATGCCCTTGGGCGAGGCATTGTTATCTACATTACTCTACTCTTTTATCGTACATCAAATTAATTCACTTGCTATAGGCATATTGATACCAATGTGTGCATGTGTGCTTAAAAAAAAAAAAAAAAGAGCTACATGGCATGCCATTGGAAAGAGTATAGTTATCATTATGATAACTTCCATGCCCCCAGAAGGGGCCGTTCAAGAAATAAAATTCATTTTCATTCATTTCTATTGTCATGATGCTAGCAACAATAATGAAGAAAACTGGTAGTAAGAGGCCACTTGAAAAGATGCATCTTACAATATTATTGTAGTTCAATTAATGTTCGAATCGAAATGTAGAAATGACATGTAGTCTATCTGGTGCCGCCCCAAATATTACTGTTCAAAATCCATCTTTTCCTCTCGGTCTATTCCTAGTTAACATAGCCGGAATCGGGTTCGCCGAAATTCCCGAACGAGTCTCTCGTCAACAGATAGAGAAAATCTTCTGTACGAATGTCTTCGGGGCGATAAGACTTACTCAGGCAGTTCTACCTCAGATGAAACAGAGGAGAGCTGGAAAGATTGTAACCGTATCGAGCACAGGTGGAAAACTAGGTAAAACGCATCAAACCTATATATAACGTTTTCCTACTACCATCATGACCATGGTTTAGATTTCTCGTATTGTTATACCTTCCTTTAATATTCGTTTATTTTTTTTTTAAATTTAATTTCTTTTAAAAATAATGTTCATCACCTAAAGTGTTAGTAGGAATAATCTACATTAGGTTCCTTTGGCAGAGCTTCACATGCGAGGCAACAGCTGGAGGCTTTTTAAAAATTTGAATACTTCGGAGATACTGGGATGAGAGATTGCCAGAGCACATGATGTGGATTATTTTGTGTTATGAAATGTTAAGGAGGATCTCTCTCGTTTGATGACCCCCCCCCCCCAGCCCCTTTTAAAAAAATTAATAGCTCACTGACAAAGTTAGAAATGAATGAATATTGCTGACCGTCAGGTTTAATATTAATCTTTCGAAAGACCAGTTGTTACCTTCAAACAAATCGTTGTATTTGGATTTACATCATCTTTTTCATAATAAATTATACACAGACATAGTGGGTGTAAAGCCATTATATGATGCTTTTGAAGAATGATACAAAATACGCGACTCGTCATCATTACAACAGTTCAATATCAAATATTCTGTCGCTTAAATTGGTGCTATGTATGGTTTTTCTCCACTTCTGTACAGGCTATCCATATTTAGAGATGTACTGCTCCACGAAATTCGCCCCTCGAAGGTTTCTTTCAGTCTCTGTCGGTTGCTTTACGCTCCTTCGGTATCAGGTAAGACTTCTGGTTAAAATACGAGAGTAATATATGGGAATTACTAACCCGGCACACCATTTTCCAAGTAATCTCTAACATGAGTCTACCACGGGATCTTAAACTGTTAAAGGCTTCTGACGTCATCACCATAATTTCCACACTTTATATGTCAGCTTTGGTTGCTTTTCTTTGCTTCGTTCTAGAGTTTGTTTGGTGGAACCTGGTGGAACTAAGACCGGACTTACTCAAGACATCAATAACTCCATCGACGCAAGACTCCGGGACGAATCCATCGACGACATCGATCGTCGGCAACTGCAATGTTTGAAAGAGACGGCTACAAAGAATGAAGTAGCATCACCGGACGACGTCGCCGACGCCATAGTGGCAAGGTGTTTGGACGTCGACGAGCCTGTCCTTGGACATCTACTGCCAGACGACCTCCGCGATGTAGTCAAGACCACAGCT
>CM057164.1:22912030-22943249 GCA_029962745.1 Echinometra lucunter
ACCAAGACAAGTCGGCACAGGCCTCTGGGACGGAATGAAACGGGACATGGAATCATCTGCAAACAATGAGACGCTCTCGGATATCGACCGCCGTCAATTGCGTACAACCCTCGCTCGTTCGCACTCAGGTGAAATCCTAACGGTAGCCGAGGTGGTGGAAGCGGTGATGACGAGATGTTTGGACGTCGATGAACCCAGCCTTAGGCACCTTATCGCGGGAGAATTTGCTGACGTTGTCAAGAAGGCAGTGGGGGACATGGCAGGAGAATCAGGCATTGCTGCTCTCAGTTTCACGGAATCCTCTGATAGCGTTTAGTCACTGGCGTAGACAGGAGGGGTTCGACCACTTGACCGAAGGCCCGCGAGACCGACATTTTTTTTAAATTTTATTTTCCTTCATCAGGTTCCGCCGTCGAGTGGTTTAAGGCGCCTCGTTGCAGCGGCGTATGCCTGTTATCAGAGGGGGGGGGGGGGGGGGGGAGGGGGCAGAGCCAAATATTTCCCGGTAACTCCGTCTAGAATTAGAGGCGTAGCTAGGATTTCAGTTTAGGGGGCAGTAGTGAGCACAGGAAGCGATTCCCCTGGGGGGGGGGGGTGCAGGGAGGGGGAGTGTCCCCCGCGAGAAGCGCGGAAGCTCCGACGTTCCTTTGAATCGTTCCTTGTCTGCTCCCACTCATCTTAATAAGTCCTCTGTCTGTTATCGGGGGGGGGGGGGAGCCAAATAATTCCCGGTAACTAAGTTTAGAATCAGTGGCGTTGCTAGGATTTCATTTTAGGGGGCGACGGTGAGCACGCGAATCGTGCGAAACATTTACTGAGCGCGCGAAACGGCTCTCCAAGGGGGGGGGGGGGGAAGGTTGCAGGGAGGTGGTGTTTCCGCTACTTACAGTATAAACTTACGTTGCCTAATTTCACTACTTAATTATTAACTCCACTCATTTAATTTATTTTTAAGGTAATTCTGCTTCATGATCTTGTGCATTTAATGTTTAATGCCCCCTCCCCCATTTCAGGCATAAAACGTAAGAAGAGCGGGTGCAGACAAGGAACGATTCAAAGAAACGTCGGAGCTTCCGCACTTCCGCACGAATTTTTTCTCTCCCCCCCCCCCCCCCACCCCCGATAACATGCAGAGAACGTAAGAAGAGCAGGAGCAGGCAAGGAACAATTCAAAGGAACGTCGGAGCTTCCGCGCTTCTCGCGGGGGGGGGGGGGGGAAACACTCCGCCTCCCTGCACCCCGCCCCGGAGCGCGCTTCCCGTGCTCACTACTGCCCCCCTAAACTGAAATCCTAGTTACGTCACTAATTCTAGACGGAATTACCGGGAAATATTTGACTCTGCCCCCCCCCCCTCTGATAACAGGCACCTGTTACGCTGCTGCAACGAGGCACCTTAAACCACACGACCGCGGCACCTGATGAAGGGAAAAAAAAGAGTCGGTCTCGCGGGCCTTCGGTGAAGTTGGCTGTCACAAGACAGGATTATTCTAGAACAAGGGATGGGGGGGGGGGGGGCTGAAGACCTAAATTTGCGGACATTTTTTTGGTGGTGACCCCACATTTGCCGAAAGTTTTGCTGCATGCTGCATCTAATCTACCCCCTGGTCGTAGAAGTCCACTGTTATTATGATTTTTTTCCTTTTTTTTTTTTTTTTTACAGTTCTGTGCATTGTGACACCAAGATCATCCACATACCATACTTTTTCCCCCTGGGATACAGCTTTTCATGTCACTATCGCTATTAGTCATATCGATCTTCCAACAAATTATAACCTCTTTTGTTATTTCTGTGCAATGTATCTCAAAATCCTATTTTCCGATTTTTGCTTCTACTTAAGCCAAGTTGCTACCAACACCCCTAAAAACCACACACACACGCACACACACACACACCCGCACATACACAAACCAACCAAACAATAAAGGAGTCGTTTATGTAGAATGCACCTAATCGTCTAAGCTTTAATCAAAATGATGCAGTTCTTCGAAAAAAGTAGCTTACAATCTAGTTTAGATGAGTTTTACTTTCTAGTAGTGTGACATTACATCAAGAGAGAATGAAAACAACGACAGAATTGTTAATGAATAAATTTTTTTCCTTATTTTCCTCCCTGAAAGCTGGGGGAGGGGATGATTATACCACCCTCCCCAACTCCAAAAATGGAAGGGGGATGCATCCCCCATCTCCGCTCTCTACGCCCCTGATCGGTACACTTTAAAAAAGTGCTGACTTGTTTTAAAGGCATTGGTTAACATTGTTATGATTTTAAAAAGTCTTGTTTTGTTACTTGAAAATGGGATAAACATAAGGGTTATAGTGTAAAAATACCAGTCTGAAAGTTTCAAAGTATAATATCCACAGGAAGTATTTTTAAATATAAAAATTGTGAACCAATGTTTGAAAAAGTATACAAGGGTCGGTTGCACAGAATAGACATAAGGTGTGCGCATGCGCGTATGACTCACCTTACCGTACTGTGTGTGTTGGCGTATCACGCGGTGGGAGGTACATAACGGCATTTTCAAATTCAAGCAAAGTGGTCCTCTTAGTGATTGTCTCGTGAGACGAAGGATAATAAAATCGCCGTTTGCGTCTAACTTACACTTTTTCATTCCAAATTATGGTTGGTTTCAGGGTTTTTGAGTACAAATCAAGTACTCATACACATAATTTGTAAACAAATTTTCGGCATTACTCCCAGTGTTAAAGATCGTATGTTCGATCTGTAATGAAAATCACAAGTCAGAAAAAATTGGAACCAGCGGGATTCGACTTGTGATTTTCATTACAGATCGAACATACGATCTTTAACACTGGGAGTAATGCCGAAAATTTGTTTACAAATTATAAAATTCTCCCATAAAGCTTCTTCATTTACTACTCATACACATGTTTCATCTTAGTTTGAGAATTTTTTTAAATCAGCTACTCACAAAGTTAGCCAATGCCTTTAAATCCTTGGAATCTCTTTACTCCATGTACATCCAGATTCATAAGATCTAGTATTAATATGATATATCACGAATATCTTAAAAACGAAGTGCCGAACATGAAACTGATTATGTGTCTAACCAACTTTGGACGATATGTCCAACTGGATAAGATTTACTTTCATGAGTTAAAAGAAATATACGCGTTAAATTGGCAGAAAAGGGCACATTAATGAGCATTCAATTGATCGATGTAGGCTTGGAGAATAAGCCCAACTCCATAAGAAATAAGCCTCATCGTGATTTGATAAAAAGAAACTGAGGTTTTGCCGTATCACCAGAGAAAAGATTGACAATCGACCAAAAGATGATAAAACGAAAAGGAAAGTCAAACTGCGTTTTTGCTATTTAAAACCCAGTAAATTTCAGAATAACGACTATTTCATATTTTTTTCTTTACTATTATCAGCATAAGTATTCTAATTCCGATTCTCCTTTTATTTCTTCGACTTACTATTATCATCATTACCATCGTCATCACCACCATTATCATATTCATGATCACCATCATCATCATCATCAACCACCACCACCATCATCATAGACATCATAATCGTCATCATTAACGTCATCATCATCATCTTCATCATCACCATCATCATCATAGTCATCATCATCTTCATCATCATCATCGTCATCATCACCATCATCATCATCACCACCACCACCATCAACATCATCATCTTTGCAAGTTTGAATTATCACTATAATCATTCATCGTCGTCTACATTTCCATCATCATCATGGTCATCATCATCATCATCATTCACGGTCGGATACTGTTCTGATTCCAAGTGCGGTCAGGCCAGCTTCTCCAGTCAAGTCTCCTAGCGTCTTCTCCAGGACGTTGTTGAGATGTCCTCCAAGGAAGTGTCTCAATACGGGTTTATCGACGTCAAGACACCTCGTCATCACGGCTTCGGCGACGTCGTCAGTGGTAAGGGGTGGCGAAGGAGCCTCCCATCCAGAAATCACGTTTCGAAGCTGACGACGGTCGATATCGAAGATGGAATCGTTCTCGGTGCTGGCTTTGATGCCGTTTGTTATTCCATCCCACAGGCCAGTCTTCACTGGTCTCGGCTCAATTAGACATACTCTGGGTTTTAAAAAGGAATAAAATGATTTTCAAGATATTTCTATATATTTTTTTTCGTAAAATTTCTCTTTATCTCATTCCAACCTTCTTCAAATTTCAAAGATCTTCCTCTCTCTATGGAAAAAAAAAGATTATTTTATACATATATGACTGCATTATACATAAGGTTTTGTATAATTTGAAGAAAAAAACACAATAAGGGTTTTCCTTTAAGTTCTATAGAAACCTACTTAACCATTTCTAGTGCAGCAGGCAGCATTATAGTTTCAAATACCAAAGTGCCTATTAAATAGTCCATGAATCCCCCCCCCCCTCTTTTCCTTTAACTTAGGATCACTGGAGATATATATTGTATAATCAGAATCCACATCTTAATTATTTTCTATGTATTGTCAATAACAATGAGTTACAAGTTTAACCATGAGTTATTATATAATCTGACAATGATTATGATTACATAACGATAAGAATAATGATAATTACTGCTGCTGCTACTACTACTACTACTACTACTACTACTACTACTACTACTACTACTACTACTACTACTTCTATTACTACTTATGATAATAAATAATGATAATGATAATAATGATAAATACTACTATTATTATTATCATAATGTAATGATAATGATATCAAGGATTCGATAATTATTTTTTTAAATTTCTTTTAATGTAAGATAAAGAAAACAGAATTTGGTTTTTAATCATTAATACACATTGAATTTGTTATGCTCTAGAATATTCATGAAAAGTGTTATGATGCATGTATCTAATGTTTAAAAAAGTAAATGTTTCATACTATTTATGAGTTTGTTATTTTAAGACCACAAATCTGTCTTGATTTTTCTTTGGGATAGATCATTTAATTTTAGAGATTCGGGGTTTTTTTTAAAGAGTTTGTTCGTGATTTTCTTTTGATCTGGACTCGTCGAGTTGACAATTGGTAATTTATGTTTTGTTTACTGCTATTTGTTTGCGACCAATCTTGTGTTTCGTTCATTTTTGGCTGTTACATTTCTTTCTTGTTTTACGATTTATAATGTACAGGGCCTGCATGAAAAACAGCGTTTTAACACTGATGCACCTTAGGTAATTAACACTCAAACGTATATTAAACCCACAATATGTGTAACATCTATACCTCAGCACACGCGCTCAGGTGGCAATAGAACAATGATTCTCAATTATAAATAAAACAAATTCAAGAAAAGTATCGACCAAAAATAAATAAAAATAAATGAAAATGAAATTTAAAAATGGATAAATAGAAATGTATAACAGCAGCAACAAGAACAGGCCCGGGAGGGAACAAAATAATGAATTCATTGTCATTGAGGTGCACTGCATTTTACCTTATATTAAAGGCCCTCACTCCTGCTGCTAGACCCTCAAAGAAGCCCTCAACGGCGAACTTGGACGCAGAATAGTGTTCCAAGTATGGGGCACCTGTTGCGTAAGATAGGAATCGTAATGAGGGTTGCTGTACGCATGCTGTACGTCATTGGGAGAAGGAGATAAGGCCAATGGCCTTTTGGATATATCGATAGAGTTAACATCTAAAATCCAACATCTCAATGTTGACCAAGTACATGAATTCCTTTCTCAGAAACAGCGTCAGGTGGCAGTTTTCACTATGTTAATTAGTACACACTTGAAAGAACAGAAATGAGAGGGAGAGAGAGAGAAAGAGAGAGAGAGAGAGAGAGAGAGTGGGGTGTGTGTGGGTGTTTGTGGGTGTGTTGTGAGAGAGACATAGAGAGAGAGAGAGAGAGAGAGATATATATATATATATATATATATATATATATATAAAGAGAGAGAGAGAGAGAGAGAAGAGAGGGAGGTATTAATCTGTAATGAGACCGTGACATTCTCAATAATTTTTCATTTCGCAGATACAACTCGAGTATGAGCAGATAAGTGTCATTCGTGATGAAAATCTGAAAACCACCGACACGAATACTTGATTTTGGTCATGAATGTAACGTAATTAGTATCCAATCTGCACGAATGGTGCATTCCATGAAACGTTGAGGGAAGTATTATTTTCAAAAGAGGAAACGCCTCAATCATTTTGGGAGTGATTATTTTAAAGTGCACCAAAAGGGGCTTCCGTCAATACCATTTAAGGTCATTAAATTGTGACATGCGCTAATTGGGCAATTCAGCGTCGGAAAAACAGTCACCTTACTTCACATTTCGTGAAAACAATCACTTTGATAGCCCTGAATAGCCAAATCTTTGAATAAAAAAATAGCTGAAACAATAAAGAATTCCACAATCTTAGTCTGTGTAGGTATAATGCATGTTTGATGTTAAAAGCCATGTTCGAATTTTAGAATTAGCGCCCTTTTTCTGGTAATTCCGTTACCGAGGTGTTATACCACAATATCATGAATGTAAGAATAAAATTATTGGAATGAAAGAGCTCACATGAAAGAATGGGCATATTTACAGAGTATTAAATGATGAGAAGGGAGGCAGAGTACAAAAGAGGCACAGAAAGTCTTAAAATGTTGGTAACGGAATTACACCCTTACCGTGGAATTGCCCAACTACGAACTGGATATTCAACACTCACCAATCCTGCCGGCAACGCTTGAAAAGGTGACGATTTTTCCCGACTGTTTCTCTTTCATGTGAGGCAGGACAGCCTGGGTTAGTCTGATGGTCCCGGTCACATTCACGTTGAACATCTTATCGATCTGTTCCCGTGGGACTCTTTCGGGAATCCCGACGACAGCAAGTCCAGCGATGTTGACTATGTTTGAATTATTATAAAGACAAACAGAATACACAGACAGAATGATATAATGCCTATGGTATTTGGACGTATGATATTTGGAGGGGACTGTCATCTACAAGCTGTGTTTTTAATATTGCTGGAAATAGAATTAAATATAATGAAAAATGATGTGTTTTCATGTATGTTATGATGGTGCTCAGAACAGGCCAGGCAAGCCCACTGTGTACACAGACAGAACAGTAAATTTAGGCTCGTTATAGCAGAGGCATCCTTTGATCTGCCAAGTTGATAAAATCTATACGCAGAAGGAACGACGTTTCTGAACGTACATTTGAGACCATTGCACAGTTTAAAATGAATCTAAAGGTTCTGATATGGTCATAAAGTGAACTGAACATGAACTTCTCTTCTTTCATTTTAGTGATCACAAAGGAGGATCATAAAGCTGAACTTAACATGAATTTCTATTGTTTCATTTTAGCGTATCGCAAAGGCAGGATGGACCTTTCATCGTATGTCGAAATTTCCAGTAAAGCTGTGGGCACAGTCCAAAAGCGTTCGTAGATTATTTACATTATCTTAAACAGAGGTAGGGGAAAACAAAACAACTTTCCTTACGTAGAACGTCGATACGACCATGAGTACTGATGACCTCTTTAACCACCTTGGTAATGTTTTCATCCTTGGTGATGTCCAACTCTTTGATGAAAACTCTACTCCCGATGTGGTCCTTGACAGCAGCCTCGAGATCGCCCTTCTCCGACATCGCAATCACCGTGGCTATGATGATGAATCGCTTATCGGGGTCACGAGCAAGACGTTGAACGAGGGTGAGACCGATTCCGGCCGAGCAACCGGTCATGAAAACGATTTGTGGAGGCATGTTGACGATTGTCTACGGTGTCAAAGATAAAAAAAGGAAAGACAATTTCTTGAAACCTCTGCTTAACAAAAAACATTGTGGTTGCTATCATATACAGTTCACTTAAACCATGGCTTACCTTCACCTCGGCCTAAAGTCATGTTTAACAAAAGTAGGAACGGGCTGGCACTGAAATTCAGTTGTCAAATTTCGACCTGACCGGCCAGCCTTCAGACCACAAAACGGCCCGTCCTCAAGCTCATATTAAGCACCCTCGGGTAAGCCTCTTCTCGAAAAATGTACCTCTTAAACAAATCTAACCTCCTTGAACATACGCTAAAACATACCAGGCTACACAATGTCCTGACTAACAAATGATGGGGAAAAAGAATACTCTCAATGCGTGTTAACAAAGTAAAAAAAAAAAAAAAAAAAAAAAAAAACATACCCTTCCCCCCCCCCCTGATTTTTGGCCTTTTGGCACCCTAAACGCGTGCCGCGCTTTAAACGGCAAAAAACTACCATTTGCACTTTTTCCGGTCGGGCGTGTGTATAGCAATACCAGTCCGCCTCTTAAAGGAGAATGCAAGGCAGACATCAGTGTGCTTCCAGTGAATTAAGAAGAACAAGTAGAGTAAACAGTGAAAGTTTGAAGAAAATCAAACAATCTGTTCAAGAGTTATAAACTTTGAAGTTTTTAGTAAATCCTTATTATTGGGATCCTTGAATTGGCAAATTTTGCAATATCTGTGATGTCATCGTGGACAACTCTCTATATTCATTTTGTATACAGAATTTGACATTTTCTTTATTTTCAAGAAAAATAAAAATTCTTTTGATTTATTGCTTGAGTATGACATAGCTACATCAATTCTGCAATCAATTTGGGAAGAATCATGTTGATTCCTGACTTGAAATTTAATATAGATCATTAAAAAAGAAAATATGTACATAATGAATTGAGAGTTGTCTACGATGACATCACAGATGCTGGCAAAGTTGCCAACTCAAGGATCCCCATAATAGGGATTTACTGAAACTTTAAAAATTCATAACTTTTGAATAGATTGTAAAATTTTGCTCAAACTTTCACTGTTTATTCTTCTTGGTCATCTTTATTCACTAAGAGCACACTGATGCCGGGGTTGAATTCTCCTTTCAAAAAAGGAATATCTGTACCATTGCCTAACTTCCTTTGTTGATACTCGACTTAAAGGGGGTACCCAATGTTGAAACAATGTTAGCTCATTTAAAAGAGCATGATTTTTTTAGCAGAAAATCATCCGCCTAATTTTTCTTAAAAGTCGCGTTGCCAAGGAAACCCCAAATGTGGTAAGATTTCAGGATAATTTTGACCCAAAGCGGTGACCCAGTTTCAACTGGGTACCCACTTTTACGTCAAAATGACGTCAAAGTGGGTACCTTGTCGCGCACTTCTAGCAAAATGCGCGCAAGGTATAATACATATTGTACAGTCCAGCGCGCAGCACAACTGCAATGCGCGAAGCTGGGTGCCCACTTTTACGTCATACCCCATACTCAAATTTTTTGGTCAACTCTTGACTTTATATGAGAAAATTAGCCAAAATGCATTGATTTCGACTGAAAATCATCAAATTTTCAATGTTATTCTTTTTAGAACTCTATCCTCGATCATATATCCAAAAAAAAAAATCCATTGTGTAATCACTTTAAGACTCAGGGATGGGCCCAAATTGATCGTTATTCAAGGTATTTCCGAAACCTGATCTCTATACACTTCCTCGGCGGAACCATTTCGTATGAAAGCGAGGTAACGAACCCCTCGGTGCTTTTGTACATGCGAAAGCGAAAGGTATCTTTGTAATTCAAAACTGCCCTTCCTATGGTTTTCCAGCGAGTTTTCAGATCAACTACCCATCGTACAACAAACCACTGCATATATCGGCCGTATAAGGCGACTGGCCTGCATCCGGGCAATCCACTGAAGGATAGCACTCTCAGTGACCATGGTGACCCTAAAGAGGGTCTCTGTTTTGTTTTGTTTTGTTTTGTTTTGTTGGGGGATTTTTTGGTTTGAGGGGGGGGGGGGGTTCTCTCTCTCTGTGTTAATGTAGACCTTTACGAAAACCATGAATTGTTTTGAAAAAATAAGAAGAGGAAAAAAAAAAAGAAACCTCGCTTCCTCTCTCTCTCTCTCATTCCCTCTCCCCTTCTCTCTCTCTCTCTCTCTCTCTAACTCTCTCCATACCTTCTTTCCATATCTCCCCTTTCTTTCATTACTGCTCTGTTCTATTTTGCCACAAATTTTTGGATAAATGATAATGCACCCTTAAAAGGCATCGGGAGTCGCACCCTAAGCACATTAATATACTCCACTTCTCATCAACGACTTGATGAGCAAAATATTTCGAGGGGTACAATACCCACAACTAAAATCTACAGATCTTGGTGATAGGCTGCATATGGCCCTCAGGAGAATACAGGTAGAAAAAGAATTAGACATTAAACGTAAAACAAAATGAATGAAGAAACTATTTAACTTACGATAACAAGAATGTTTCGGGGTATCCAAGCCTCACAGGTTCCAAGAGGTACGTCACCGCCCCTTTACAGTAAGATCAAAATGACGATGAACGATGGTACGTACCTTCCAAAAAATACTCCACTGTTTATTTTATAGAGCCGAGAGTATGGTACTTTGTACTTGAAAACTGCCAGCTATTGGTAAGAAAAAAAAAGCTCTAAATCTGCTGGCTTATAGCTATTTTAACAAACTCAGCATTATTATTTTTTTTTTTGAAATATAAACACACGTACACGTTGGTGTCAATATGCATATAGCACATCACTTTAAAAAGCTCTAAATCTGCTGGCTTATAGCTATTTTAACAAACTCAGCATTATTTTTTTTTTCTGAAATATAAACACACGTACACGTTGGTGTCAATATGCATATAGCACATCACTTTATTTGAAATAAGATAAAACAACAATGTAGATAAAATGCCTTGCTCAAGGGCATAAGTGCCGTGCCGGGGATCGAACCCCGGACCTTCGCGTCTCCAGTCAATTGCGCCTTAAACCACTCGACTACGGCACCTCTAATAAGCATTATTGTTAAAATTTTAGGGAAAGGCCAGTTGATTAGGACTGGATCGCTGATTAAACTATCAGAAATTTCTTTAATATTAGCAAATGAATAAACTGATAATTTTCCTAATTGTTTGTAATGCGATGTACGATTATCACCCTGATAGGACCTTTTTTGTTCAATGTTCAATGTTCAATGTTCAGTGCGTGTTTATTTCTCATGTATCATGTATACATATCAAACAAACAGAAATTACAATATAACAAAAATGATATACAAAAATTAAAGCAAGTTGTCAATAAGTCTTAGATACATATACAAAACCTATAACATGATTATACAGGAAATAGAAAACATGAGAAATGAGGAACTAAAAAAAAGCAAAGCTTGTAAAACATTAGTTCCTCGGTGATTAAATACAATTTGCAAGTTATAAAGTGATAATGAATCTTTATATACCAAATTATCGAGCATTTTACATTGCCTTGTAGAAAAATGAAAATAAAAACATCAAATTAGAGAAAAAAAGGCTATAAAAAGAGAAAGATAAATGTGAAAGAAGGAAGAGAGAAGGAACATAAAAGGAGGAAAGGAGAAGAGAAAATGCATAGATGTGAAGAGAGGGTTCCACGTGTCAGACATTTCAAGCTAAATAGCGGCTATGTAAAAGAAAAGGAAAAAGAAGAAAGAATTAGGTGTACGATTGTAAAATCAAATGTTTTAACTGTTTTTTTTTTTTGGTCATCAGTCATGTTAGTCATTCTCTTTTTGGTTTGTAAATAGTAGGCGTCGATAATAATCCTAAAACATCGAAGTTCGGATTTTTTTTTTTTCAAAGAGTTTCATCATAATAAAAGACAGACTGATAAACAATTCACAGACATTAATTCTCGGTTGAAACAAAATGTTAAAATTATCTTTAAGTCATTTATGACTGTGAAGTTAGAGATCGAGGTTGACAATATTTAACGTGTCATTTTCAGTACCGTCGTAAAAACAAGAAAGCAAATATTTGAACCGTTGGATTTACTCTAAAAACTAAAATGTTAAATCACCATAAGGGCCGAGGAGTGACTACATTTTTAAAATGGGAGCTGTAAAACTTCGAACATGCGGGATTCAACATTATATGGTGATATAAACATTTTATAGTGTTGAATCAAGCATGTTCAAAGTGTTAAGTTACCATTTTGAAAATGTAGTCACTCCACGGCTCTTTTAAATGTGATTTAAGATGTTAGTTTTTAGAGTGTCAAGGTACATAAATGTTGGGACTTCGACCGGAAACGGAGGAATGATCGACAGTCTCTTAAAAAGATACAGGGAAAGAATTTTGGCACGAAATAAAAAGCACGTGGGTAACATGTCAATAGTGATCAAAAAGTCAGGTAGTAGCGTTACCATTGCCAGAAAAGGGGTGGGGAAATATAAAAGCAAATACTGAGCAAATACTTACCATTGATAGCCGAGTTATCATTAAAGGTAAGTTTTATGTAAGGGGGCCATGATCTTACTATATGGAATGTGACGAAAAGAAACCATCGAGGTGGGGGGGGGGGAGGGATATGACAAGGAGTCGTATCATCTTGGTTTCGCTTCACCTCATTCTATTTTTTTCCTCTCTTCTTTACACTCCTTTTATATTTCCCCACCCCTTTTCTAGCTATGGTAACGCTATTACCCGACTTTTTGATCACTATTGACATGTTACCCACGTGCTTTTTATTTCGTGCCGAAATTCTTTCCCTGTATCTTTTTAAGAGACTGTCGATCATTCCTCCGCTTCCGGTCGAAGTCCCAACATTTATGTACCTTGACACTCTATAAACTAACATCTTAAATCACATTTAAAAGAGCCGTGGAGTGATTACATTTTCAAAATGGTAACTTAACACTTTGAACATGCTTGATTCAACACTATAAAATGTTAAATCACCATTTATAATGTTGAATCCCGCACGTTCGATGTTTTAAATGTGATTTTAGATGTCAGTTTTTAGAGTGTCAAGTGACATAAATGTTGGGACTTCGACCGGAGGCAGAGGAATGATCAACAGTCTCTTAAAAAGATACAGGGAAAGAATTTTGGCACGAAATAAAAATCACGTGGGTAACATGTCAATAGTGATCAAAAAGTCGGGTAGTAGCGTTACCATTGCTACAAAAGGGGTGGGGAAATATAAAAGGAGTGTAAAGAAGAGAGGAAAAAAATAGGATGAGGTGAAGCGAAACCAAGATGATACGACTCCTTGTCATATCCCCCCCCCCCACCTCGATGGTTTCTTTTCGTCACATTCCATATAGTAAGGTCAGGGTCCCCTTACATAAAAATTACCTTTAATGATAACTCGGCTATCAATGGTAAGTATTTGCTCAATTGTTGGATTTCTTTTTAAAAATTACCTCAGAATGTTCCACTCACCATTGATTCTGACAATATGATTTATTCATGATTAATGAAGCTTAGATCTTTCCGAAGGTAGTGTGGTTCAATGCATGATCGTAGAATGGGATTTTTCAGTCTGGGAGGGGGGCAAATGCAAGGCAGTATTGAAAATTTCTATTGCAGTTTTCTTTGTTTTTCCATGAAATTTCTGAGAGCCGCCCCTTACCCCACCCCGGCTGCACACGGATATTAACGGTAAGTTTTATGTAAGGGGACCCTGATCTTACTATATAGAATGTGACGAAAAGAAACCATCGAGGTGGGGGGGGGGGAATATGACAAGGAGTCGTATCATCTTGGTTTCGCTTCACCTCATCCTATTTTTTTCCTCTCTTCTTTACACTCCTTTTATATTTCCCCACCCCTTTTGTAGCAATGGTAACGCTACTACCCGACTTTTTGATCACTATTGACATGTTACCCACGTGCTTTTTATTTCGTGCCAAAATTCTTTCCCTGTATCTTTTTAAGAGACTGTCGATCATTCCTCCGCCTCCGGTCGAAGTCCCAACATTTATGTCACTTGACACTCTATAAACTGACATCTTAAATCACATTTAAAACATCGAACATGCGGGATTCAACATTATAAATGGTGATTTAACATTTTATAGTGTTGAATCAAGCATGCATGTTCAAAGTGTTAACTTACCATTTTGAAAATGTAGTCACTCCACGGCTCTTTTAAATGTGATTTAAGATGTTAGTTTATAGAGTGTCAAGGTACATAAATGTTGGGACTTCGACCGGAAGCGGAGGAATGATCGACAGTCTCTTAAAAAGATACAGGGAAAGAATTTTGGCACGAAATAAAAAGCACGTGGGTAACATGTCATTAGTGATCAAAAAGTCGGGTAGTAGCGTCACCATTGCTACAAAAGGGGTGGGGAAATATAAAAGGAGTGTAAAGAAGAGAGGAAAAAAATAGGATGAGGTGAAGCGAAACCAAGATGATACGACTCCTTGTCATATCCCTCCCCCCACCTCGATGGTTTCTTTTCGTCACATTCCATATGGTAAGATCAGGGTCCCCTTACATAAAACTTACCTTTAATGATAACTCGGCTATCAATGGTAAGTATTTGCTCAGTATTTGCTTTTATATTTTCCCACCCCTTTTCTAGCAATGGTAACGCTACCACCCGACTTTTTGATCACTATTGACATGTTACCCACGTGCTTTTTATTTCGTGCCGAAATTCTTTCCCTGTATCTTTTTAAGAGACTGTCGATCATTCCTCCGCTTCCGGTCGAAGTCCCAACATTTATGTACCTTGACACTCTATAAACTAACATCTTAAATCACATTTAAAAGAGCCGTGGAGTGACTACATTTTCAAAATGGTAACTTAACACTTTGAACATGCTTGATTCAACACTATAAAATGTTAAATCACCATTTATAATGTTGAATCTCGCATGTTCGATGTTTTAAATGTGATTTAAGATGTCAGATTTTAGAGTGTCAAGTGACATAAATGTTGGGACTTCGACCGGAGGCAGAGGAATGATCGACAGTCTCTTAAAAAGATACAGGGAAAGAATTTTGGCACGAAATAAAAAGCACGTGGGTAACATGTCATTAGTGATCAAAAAGTCGGGTAGTAGCGTTACCATTGCTACAAAAGGGGTGGGGAAATATAAAAGGAGTGTAAAGAAGAGAGGAAAAAAATAGGATGAGGTGAAGCGAAACCAAGATGATACGACTCCTTGTCATATCCCCCCCCCCCCCCCACCTCGATGGTTTCTTTTCGTCACATTCTATATAGTAAGGTCAGGGTCCCCCTTACATAAAAATTACCTTTAATGATAACTCGGCTATCAATGGTAAGTATTTGCTCAATTGTTGGATTTCTTTTTAAAAATTACCTCAGAATGTTCCACTCACCATTGATTCTGACAATATGATTTATTCATGATTAATGAAGCTTAGATCTTTCCGAAGGTAGTGTGGTTCAATGCATGGTCGTAGAAAGGGATTTTTCAGTCTGGGAGGGGGGCAAATGCAAGGCAGTATTGAAAATTTCTATTGCAGTTTTCTTTGTTTTTCCATGAAATTTCTGAGAGCCGCCCCTTACCCCTCCCCCGGCTGCACACGGACATGAATCAGTGCTGAAGCAATTACAATAGTTACGAGGATCCCTGGTTCAAATCCATATCGATGACCTACAAAATAGCGCCCTTTTGCAGTTTTATAAAGAATTATTCGTCATTACCGTCGAAGAGGACTTAAAGCCGTAGGTCCCGTGATTTCTTACAAGCATGCACATGCTTTAGGAGTCACGCGAAACAAACAAATACTCATGATATGTCAACATAATCTGTAAATGTTTATCTAACAGGAAAAAATCATTGTCCAAATCATTTCATTAATGGATGTAAACAAAATTATTCCAACTTTATGAGCAATAGTGTATATTAAAAATTTACTTTTTACCATGCACATGTGCCATAAGTGGACTGCGGCAGTCCCATGTTTTGTTCAAGTGATCTACCATTGCCAGTAAAGAGTTAAATCATATTTATGAGATGACATTTATAGTTCTTACATAATTTGGTAACTAATCTTGTTTTCTTTGACGTACTGCGATAAAAAGCAGGCCTGTAAAAAGTTAATCTGAAAAAGTTCAAATAATGAGAGGGGGGAAGGAGGGTACCTAAAATATGCACGATATCCCACAAGAAGTTTGGGGCCATTTTGAATTGCCCTGGTTATTCATTCGTAATGCAGAGGAAATTGTGGTGAATATTAAACATAAAATAAATAATAATAAGCCACATTTCTGTATACTAGATAAGCGTATCGTATGGAAAGACGAACCTTTATTATTTTTTTTAAAGGATGTTTTTTGCCATCATGGTCATGGTTAAATTTTTAATCGGTTTAAAGGTGGCGCTATGCAGAAATGACCTTGGGATCCCTTTTATAGCAGAGTAATCAAAATTATAAAAGAATGAGCGTCACATTGTTCTCACATTTGGTTTAAAGGTGGCGCTGTAGAGAGAACGACTTTGGGATCCCTTGATAACAGAGTTACTCAAAATTAACTTTAAAAATGAGCGCCATGTTGTTCCTACAATTGGTTTAAAGATGGCGCTCTACAGAGAACGACTGTGGGATCCCTTTAATAGCAGAGTTACTCACGATTAACTGAAAATTTGAGCGTCATATTGCTCCCACTACTGCTCTTTTTCAAGTACATGAGCCATTTTACATAACGTTATCATGATGACTACAAGTGCGGAAAGAACTGTTTGCTCTCAGAAGCAATCAAAGAAAGAATTTCAGCGTCACTTTGTTTTTTTTTTTCCTCTTAAAGTGGATGTCCACATGCTCCATGCATGGCGTATCTACAGACGATTTATCACATGGAAGAGGTGTACCTCATTTAGAAAATTGAATGTTCTTTCGGAGGGATGTAATATACCGCAGCAATATTTTAGGGGGGAAAACTCTCGGAGCCCCGGTCAAATGCAGAAATTATTTCACCGAGAAAGAGAGAGCAAGAGAGAGAGAGAGAGAGAGAGAGAGAGAGAGAGAGAGAGAGAGAGAGAGAGAGAAAGAAAGAGAGAGAGAGGGGGTGGGGGGGGGGAGAATCTCCTGAAACTGTTTGTACTTTTTGAACTCAACACCGAAAAGTATCAACATGAACATATGAGGTAATTGAAACTATAATAAAGTATGCTTTTTGTTTGTCAAGATCGGTGGTGCAATAAGCTATGAAAATCATCCTATCTTCATTCAAGGTTACATGGTATCAGTTTAGCGAAGAAGGTGCCTTCTGCAACAGTTTCGCCTAGATGACTCATCCATCAATAATAATAATAATGATAATAATGAAAAAAAAAGGAATGCCGTCACATCCATTTGAAAAAGGTCCTTGGAGTGATATATTAATTTAGTATATATGACCCCTAATGCCTTTGTGACGATTTATGTGTCAACATCATTTTCTTAATAAATGAGAGAAAAGGAAAAATAAATACATATGTATGAGGAACTAGGTATTCAACCTTGGATTCTGTGAACAGAGAGTATACATTAACATTTTTCGAAGAGGTGCAGCTTTTCTTGTTATCGGAATGGTTCTGATCTTATTTTACTTCTTTTACTGAAAAGTAGGTCGTTTTGTATCGTTTCGTCACGAAGTAAAAGAAGCAATTATGGGGAGTCATTATTATAGGCCCTGTGAATTTTCAGAATATGACGGAAGTAGAGCGAGTGTGGGCGTGTTTGATAAGTGTGCGCGGGTGCGTGTGTGTATGGTAAGAGTGGGTGTGGGTCTGTAAAGATGTGTGTATCAATATCAGATCTGAATATTGATTTGATCGGCTACTCGTTAACGTCACTATCCGAAAAAGACTTGCTTGCAGTTTCGAACCGGCGTTTGCCAGAGTTTGCTTGCGGGGAGTTGACCACTCAACCAAATCACGAACGATACTTTTGTAGCTGATTTTGTATTTCTGCCGAGGATGCCGCGTTTTGCTTCGTACTTAACTAACTGCGCAATCATGAGGATGAACATTCATTTCTTGGTTATAACAACAATTACTGTTCATTTGATTGTTACGTCTTGCTTAGCATGTTTACCAGCTATGCCAGCTCAGTCAGGTAAGTTATTGAGCAAGTGTAAGCTTTTTGTTCCATACGTAAACGATTAAATTTATTGATATACTAATGATTTTATTAAGGAAGTAGCCCAACAAGAGACGGGAACTCCATGATATATGAGATACACCAATGCGTTTGATGTAACGACTGATGTAACGTTTGACATAACGACTTCACACTTTGTACCCATTTGACACCTAAATGACCATTATCTCTTTGTAAGTGAGAGAAATATGACAGATCTATAGAAAGCAATCGATTCCGACCGTGTTGCGACATCATGCCAAGACGGCACAGTGCATGTATATGACTGCTTCTCATGTTCACGAACTTTTACTGGACCAGGTATACCGTGCTACTTCTCCCCCTTCCTTGCCGGCCAAGACACTTCCGCTTTATCCGCAACAAGCCTTGCTTTGTTTTGTCACCTCCACTGTAAATAAATGTAATTCACTGAAATATTCTCTAATCATTCTTTCATTACGTGATTGTGTATATGTTGCCTTATGTTATTTCAGAATCAATCATTTTGTATTTTCATTGCTTTGTGCAAAATTTCATTGGAATCCCTCTAAAACTGAAATGTTGAATCACCATTTCAAAGGGCGGAGGAATGACTGCATTTTCAAAATGTTAGATCAACACTTTGAACATGCTGGATTAAACAGTGGAATCTAGCAATGCATAGTGTTGATCCAACATTTTGAAAATGTAGTCACTCCTCCACCCTTTTAAATGGCGATTCAAAATTTTAGTTTTTAGAGTAATGATTCTCAGTATTCAACACTGAGAAAGAACATTAAGCATGTTAAGATCTGAATAATGCTTTAATTGCTCGGGGGGGGGGGGGGGAGGGAGGGTCACTTCCATTGAA
Organism: Echinometra lucunter; assembly: GCA_029962745.1. Taxonomy (NCBI): domain Eukaryota; kingdom Metazoa; phylum Echinodermata; class Echinoidea; order Camarodonta; family Echinometridae; genus Echinometra; species Echinometra lucunter. Next base: position 22,930,737 of record CM057164.1, read on the forward strand.
GAATGGACAGCATCCGCGAGAATCTTCCTTAAAAAAAAGCACCCTAAACTTCCATTGAAGAATGGACAGCATCCGCGAGAATCTTCCTTTAAAAAAAAGCACCCTAAACGAGGATTCAAGGGCAGGCCGCTAGGACACCCTAAACGCGGATTTTGTGCAGATGTCCCAGATCTGTACACCCTAAACAGGGATTTCATTAATTGTTGGGATAATTCATACCCTAAACCAGGATATTCCCATTTCCATACCTTGAGAGTGATAGGGGGTTCATTGAAAGTTTTGGAGCCGTTTTTTATCTCGAGATAGTTCATGTTTTACACAGGCGTTGCACAAAGGGTTATAGGAATAGATCTGCCCCCTGTTTATGAAGAACGCCTACTTACAAAAGTTCAGACCATAATGGCAGATCATACCCGCCTCCTCAATGATTGTTTCAGGTTTAACTGCTCTGGAATATGCCCCCACACACATGTGCTAGCGCTCAGCTGAACATTTTTATTGGATAAAAAGTTTTCTGTGTGTGCATGGGGGTCTCACTCTCATGCAATGACTGCATGGACATGGGACCGCAACTGCTGCTAGCACGTAGCTGGGGTACATAGTATTGGGGATTTGGGTTCGGGTTTGAGATGTGGGGTTAGGGATTACATTTCGAATTTGGACTTTCTATCGTGGTGGCTTCTAATTCTCTTTATAGGATTTTCAGTTCACGGGTCTTGTTACAGTCGGTCCCGCAGTCGGTTCAAATTACATACTTTTTTCGCGTTAGATTTTCGTGATTTAGATACCCTTTTTTTTCTCCTTTTTTTTTGGACACAATATTCGCGTTCCGCGCGTTCCGCGCCTACCCCTGATAAAAATAGCCTTTTCCTCGTTTTTTTTTTCTCGCGGATGCTGTCCACTCTTCAATGGAAGTGACCCCCCCCCCCCCCCCGGGTTTAATTGGGTTTTACAGACGTGTATCAACATGATCAAGCAGATATGATCATTAAACGCGTCACCATCCGAAATACGTGACGCAGGTTCGAACCTTTGTCCGACCAGAGTCGGTTTGTAGCTGAAGACAAGAACTGGCAGCGGACGTTACTGCTAGACCAACTCCGGCTCCCTATGCCTGTTACAGGACTAACATGACTAATGTTAGGTTTACACCACATAATCAGGATAATCCTAAGTGGAATACACCTAACGTTCCGACCGTCGTCTGAAAAATCATTGACAAAATAATATATCTGTCGCTTTTTTCCCCTCATTTTTTTTTATCCAGATCGGTCTAGTAATTTCAACATTACTAAATATCCTTACTGCTTGGAAGAAGATCTTTGGACAACACGTGTAACAGATGAATACTGTTTTGATGGTAAATATTTTAAAAATGATATGTCATCTTAGGCCCAAAGGTTATTAAAAGAAATCTTTCACAAAAGCTAACCAGCATGACCAGATGTAATTTGGATTTAGGTGTAATAAACACGATTGCCAAAACTTAACCCAAAGGCAAATTTTTCATTAACCGCTTGACTTGTATTGCCTTCAAAATGCCATTGCAATTTTACAAAGTGATGGACAGCTGGGGCTACTGAAATCATGGCGATATAGTCTAGATTCTGGACTCTTATTCGCCGCAGCGGCTGCGACGCGGCACTGTAAGCCTCAAGTCGAGTGATTGCACGTCTTTTTTTTTTCTTTCTCCAGGCCAACCACTGATCTGTACGTTAGTTAAATTGACAGATCAGTGGGGCCAACAAGTTCTCGGGATCGCGCCATCACTCGACATGAAGCCTACAGTGCGATTTTGCAGCGGCTGGCGTCTTGTTTTTTCGTAACCAAGCGAGCAGGAAACCCCGTTTTGAAGACTTTGATATAGACCACAAATATAGGACTTGTAGTGTTTTTCAAAGCTTTACCTTATTTCTAATTATCAACTGCTGAGGCATGTGTTCAGGCTCATTCAGATATGGAGAGGCCAACCCTGCGGAAAACCCTGGTGGTGTTTTTGTTTGTTTTTGGTTGTGTTTGTTTTGTTTCACCGCGCACCTTATGATAATGAATGCGCAATAAGATGTCACGCTCAAATAAGAGAGATTTTGAACAATAAAACTCGTGACGTCATATTTTGATTGGTCCTCACTTTACTGACGCCAAGAGGGGAAAAATCTTGTTTTGCCTAGATATATCGTTTTTTTAATTGATCAATTGATTTTTTTTTTCATTAAAGGCGCTATACCTTTCATTTACGCGCAAAAGAATGCATTGGTTTCAGTTATAAGCCTTTAAATCCGTTGAGGTATCCCGTGGCAAGCTCTTGGGTTTTTTAGTGTTCACATAAGGCCCCTAAAGCTCCGCCATTTTGTCCAGATCCATTAGAAGGCCGACCTAAGCATCATCAATATTCATGATAAAAAATGAATGATTCATTTTGTAAGATGCTTCCAACTAGTAGCATTTGTTTGTACGCGTTATGAAAATTACACGCATCAGCTTACCGCATGCGCAGTTAATGCAAAATAAATGTGCAACAACATAAAATGCGCTTTAAAATCAAATTGTCACAATAAAAATGATACGCGCAAAAGTTATGAATAATGCAACAGTGTTATCGATATCGTGGCGATAACGGGTGCTTATCGGCCCCTTCAAAATTAATGATCCGGAAGAGGCGGGGCCTAATGCCATTCGCGTAATGATATCCGTGCTGCTTTTCGTCTAGTAAATTTATTATATGTTATTCATTTTTGATCATGAATATTGATAGTGCTTTGGTCGGCCTTCTAATTGATCTGGAAAAAATGGCGGACCTTTAGCATGTTTAGGGGCCTGGTCCACACGTTTTTGCTGCCCAGCGGCACAAAAGTTCATGTTTCCCTCGGCGTTTTTTGGTTTTGTTTTGTTTTGTTTTGTTTTGTTTTGTTTTGTTTTTGCTTTTGTTTTGTTGTTGTTGTTGTTGTTGTTGGTTTTTTTTTTTGGGGGGGGGGATAATTTCTACCTCTTCGAAGACCATTCATTCATGAGCAGAAAAGCCGGCGCTGGGGTTTGGGTTTGCTGCTCCATTGAGTGAACAAGCCATAGCCGGCTCTATGATGTCAATTTCTTAAACACGTAGTTTTACTTTTACAGGGTATCTTGTAGCAGATATAAACAGCGGGAGTTCCTCATCAGATGAAACAGCCACTTTCACGGTGGACAAAATGTTTCCTTCTGAATCTGGGACCATACATTTCTACTATACATTGGAAACAGCAGAGCCGCGGTTAACATGGTTAAGAGAGGGAACGTTGCAGATTACCGCTTGTATAAACCGACCCACACCGGTCTTCTCGGTTGGTCACAGTAACTGCAGTTATGGGTGCTTTGAATTAATCAGTTACAATTGTGAGAACAAAAATGATGTACGGGTAAGTTATTCAGCATACGGTAGCATGCTTGGGAAGTTTAGCCGGAGTGTGGGGGGGGGGGGGGGGCTCCTGTTTCACACTGTATTTCCCATGGTAGAGATTTACAAAAGGCATTAAATGGTTAAATGGTTAAAGGGTTGGTCATTTTGCCTGACTGCAAGAAAGCATATTGTAGGCCTGTTACAGCAACCAGGAGACCGACGGCTTAAGTCCCCTCCGAAGGACTCGGTAATAAGGATTAATACCTTACAAAAGGGCATTAGCGCATCCACATGGTTTCAAACCCAGGTACTTCTGGTCAGGAGACCATTGCTCTACCACTAGGCCACAGCGCCTCTTATTAGGATTATCAATGTGTAAACATGGTAAAGGCGCTTTCAGATATGAGGCGACTTTGTTGCGCCACTTTGTGTGCATACATTTTTTGTGTACAGGTCTATGGGGTATAGGGCGACAAAAAAAAAATGTCGCCGAGGCAGGACACATTTTTGTTTGCTGCCTGGCTACAAAATAATGCGCACCAATCAAATTCCTACCTAAAATGTTAGCGCAAAATTGTTGTCATGAGATTGTTTGCGCAAGTTTTGACAAAAATGCTCTCTTATTTGAGAGTTGACGCGTTAATGCGCGTTCATTAGCATAAGTGGCGACACAAAGTCGCCACTTATGCTAATGAACGCGCATTAGTGGCGACACAAAGTCGCTTCATATCTGAACACAAAAAAATGTGTGCACACAAAGTGGCGTCACAAACTCGCCTCATATCTGAAAGCGCCTTTACAGTACAAAATGAATCGACAAAAGATGTCTAAAGTGTTGTCATGCATCTAATCAAGCCCAGAAATGGGTAATTTCTCATCTCTTTTGTGTTGAACAGAGCAATCCCTCTCTTAATTTGTGCATTGTTTGTGCCGACCGGCGCGTATGGCAAAGCCCTTAACGTGCCTAACGTGCCGTTCGGCTAAGAAAGTAATCGAAGTGTTGTTAAAAGTGAGGATGCATGAAGCCAATTAGGAGATGTAATCTAAGCGCGAGCACACAAAGGTTACTTGCCACAGACATGACAGATGCTAAAACCCACTGACAGAAATACCTCGAATATGATAATGTACTCATGTTTTTTCATTTATAAACTTTATATTAAGCATAAACGGGAAATAATGATAACCAGGTGGAAGTATTCTTTTCTTTGTCAACAAAAGCTTTTCACGAGGCACCTCTATTACTCCAAAGTGCACAAACAGACAAAAGAGACCACTAAATGTTTAAACGATTTGTGGATGTGGGCTCATGAACGTGCCAACTTCGTGCTGAGAAAATCATTACTAACGAAAAAATATTAAAAGAAATCTCAAAAAGATTCCTTGATAGATTTGACAGACTTAGATTTTATACTCTTGGCTATACATGAATTGGCTGACCAATGTATTTATGGGAATATAGGAATTGAGTAGTCAACGGGTTAAAAGCGACAAGATGCTTCTCATAATGGAATAACTTAATACTTTCTTACCAGATTGTATTCACAGCCGTAAAGGGATCAGAGCATACAACAATAGAGATCTCTAGATTAAGAATTGTTCCAACACCAGGTAAGACATTAATGGCACTAAATAGGTATAGGGAAACTTGTTATAAATCAATATATATATATATATATATATATTAAAAATACATACATACATCACCAGTTGCACAAACATGAATGCTTCGTCGTAGGCACTGTGAAGGGTTTGGTGGAGACGTCCAGAAAACTATAGAGAATGCAAAAACACATTTAAATATTTAATAATGCAAAGCTGCTAAGAAAAAATAAGATATAGAATAATATGAGATGGAGAGAGAGAGAGAGAGGTAAAAAGGTGAAAGAGAATCATAGAGAAAAGATGGGTGTACTCTACATCATGAATGTAATACTAGTAATTTAACTGGTAAGGCAGCCTTGCAAATAGATTTTGCAATATTTTTGAGACGATGTTTTATAAGTCTGTATTACGCTGATTACACAAACGGCTGCCAAATTTAAAAGAAGGGAGGAACAATAGCGAAACCTTTATCTTTTCTTTATCAAAGGTACTAATTTATTAAATGTTCTGATAAAGTCTATAAAAATAGCTTTGAAACATAGCTGTTTAATTTTCTACCCATCTATTCAAAGCTGAATTAGTGTCAGGCAGATTCCCATTATAAAGCGTGGTTTTGAACAAGGAATTGCAAAAGCTGTCAGAAAATGAAGTTTTTCCTTTTTTCTTCACATAACATAAGATTGGGAGTCTAGATTTTTCAACGGGAGTGAGATAAAGATTAATCAGAGCGGCAGTGGATCGAAAGATTGGGAAGTCTTCCTAATCGGAGGAGGTAACCATGGTAAGGCATCATTTATTTTTCGAAACAATTTGAATCTTGGTAAATAGTGAGTTCTGAAAACAAACCCCAGAAAGTCAGCTAGAAAAAAAAAATGTAATGTCAGTCTACATTAAAATTCGTCGAATGAATATGGCTTTAGAATAAATTTTATCATCGATGGCAAAAAGAAAAAAAAAAAGAGGTGAAATAATGATCCTAAAATTCGGCGACAACAGAGGGAACAGGTTGATGAGGATGTTGAACAAGCTTGACAGGAGGGAACAGAATCTCTTTAGATATTACACTCAGCCAATATATCCACCCCAAAACTCATCCCTTAACCCATTCGTGACAGGAATTATTTAAAGCCTAATTTGATCAGCTTTTATTCTTCAAGTTGCAACACCATCATTTTTCTTTTATTGCTACATTTTTCTTATAAAACATCATGTATCTGAAATAAATATAAATTGACTGAATGTATGATGAGAAGTCATAAAGTTGCCAATTTGCAGGGAAAAACGGTAATTTTAACAATTTCATCGCATTGCCAATTCAAGGATTTTAATGCTTATTTTCCTTTTAAAAAATTCAGCATCAAACAACAAATATTGATGCAATGAAAATGGGCACAGTAAGTGTAGATTTTTTTACTCTTTCTGCTCATGTATTTGGTATGATTTTTAGGGCTCTGCATCAAAAGTTATTAGACCAAACCACAAAATGTGTACCCTTTGTCACGAATGGGTTAATTGCTATGTCATTTTCGTTCCCTCAGTATCTTCCTATATCTATGCGAATCTAAGCGGAGCGTCAGGCAGAAAAGGCGACACGGCTGTGTTCTCTATAAAACATCGATTCAAATCACCATTTGGGGTTATGTGGATTCGTTATGGCTTCTTCAGATTTTCAGATGATGGTTCCTTGTACGTTTCTACATGTGCCGATAACAAATCTTTGCTGTCTATTCCTTCACAAATGATCCTGGTGTCAGTCCCGTACTTCTGTTCAAGTGCGGATAATGTGCTCGTAAGTAGGAATACATTTTTGTTACCCATTATAATGCGAAAGGAAAATGAGGGAGTATATAGCTCAGCTTAAATCAAAGTTATCCAGAGCTGTGCTCTCCTTTTTAAAGATTCTGCAGAGATTGAAAAAAACCAAAGTTACAGCTCTGGAGAATTTTACTCTCTCATTTCCCTCGCATGTTTTTATTTTCTCGAGCGTCGCCAGAGCTGTTTTTAAAAATTATTATTTCCCTACAATGATAGTGATATCTCCTGAAATGCACAAATTCAGTGTTTATCAGTATTGCCACAATTCACAGAATCAAATTAACCAATTGAATACTGAATTTATTAATTCCCACAGGCTTAAAGGGGGTACCCAATGTTGAAACAATGTTAGTTCATTTAAAAGAGCAGGATTTTATTAGCAGAAAATCATCTGCCTAAAGTTTTTTAAAAGACGTGTTGCCAAGGAAACCCCCAAATGTGGTAAGATTTCATGATATTTTTGACCCCTCAGCTGTGACCCAGTTTCAACTGGGTACCCACTTTGACGTCAAAATGACGTCAAAGTGGGTACCTTGTCGCGCAATTCTAGCAAAGTGCGCGCAAGGCATAATACATTTTGTACAGTCTAGCGCGCGGCACAACTGCAATGCGCGAAGCTGGGTACCCACTTTTACGTCATACCTCGTGCTCAAATTTTTTGGTCAACTCTTTAATTTTTATGAGAAAATTAGCCAAAATGCATTGATTTCGATTGAAATTCATCAAATTTTTAATGTTATTCTTCTTAGAATTCTATTCTCGATCATATATCAAAATTTTGTTTATCATTGTGTACTCACTTTAATGTAGCAGTCTCCCTGTTCCAGTAGCCAACGAGTTAAAGTGATTACACAATGGTAAAAAAAAAAAAAAAGATATACGATCGAGAATAGAATTCTAAGAAGAATAACATTGAAAATTTGATGATTTTCAATCGGAATCAATGCATTTTGCTTATTTTCTCATAAAATGTCAAGAGTTGACCAAAAAACAAACAAACATGAGTATGAGGTATGACGTAAAAGTGCTGCGCGCTATAGACTGTACATTATGTATTATACCTTGCGCGCATTTTGCTAGAATTGCGCGACAAGGTACCCACTTCGACGTCATTTTGACGTCGAAGTGGGTACCTTGTCGCGCAATTCTAGCAAAATGCGCGCAAGGTATAATACATAATGTACACTTTGACGTCAAAATGACGTCGAAGTGGGTACCCAGTTGAAACTGGGTCACAGCTGAGGGTTAAAAAATATCCTGAAATCTTACCACATTTGGGGGTTTCCTTGGCAACACAACTTTAAAAAAAATAGGCAGATGATTTTCTGCTGATGAAATCATGCTCTTTTAAATGAACTAACATTGTTTCAGCATTGGGTACCCCCTTTAAGAAAATGGACATTGCCCAGACTATAAAATAAGCTCTAGGCAGCCTGCAGTACGGCTACAATTTGCTGGGCTATTGCTAGTTTTATAAATATACGGCCCATTACACATTCGTCTGATTTTGATTTTTTGAATTTCGAATACCATTTTTACACATAATTTTACACAGCGTTTTTATTGTACTTGTTACCCGCAATATCACAGATCACATTTACAGCTGTGAGAGGTAGCACCATTACGGAAATTGTATTCTTCAGTGTAAGGTTCTACGAAAACACAAGCATTATACCAGGTAAATCGAATAAATCTCGGATCAATAGATAACAATTTTTTGTTTTAATTCTAAAAGTTCCTTAGAATGTTGAAGATACTTTTGAGGGTCTAAGCCGTCATTTCATACAGCTAATGATGTTGATTTTGAGAAGTTTTAATCAATGGATATAGGATAGGAGAAAAAAGATAAAACTGCGATATAATTAGAACTACTTTGGAAAAATAGTTTTTGAGTTTTTAGCGCTTTGGTAATGTTGGTCCTTCAATTATACTTGGACATAGTTTAACGATTAGTGCGTAATTCCCACCTTTACCATGTTTACGTCACATCACAGGGGAAGCGTTTCATGAAGAGTCTTGTCGGTGATTTTCACCAAGGAGCTTCAAACTGTTTGAAGCTCCTTGTTTTCACTGACTAATTTGCTCTCAGCCAATCAGATGCGAGGATTTTCAGTAGCTTATAACAGCTGTCAGTGAAAATCACTGACAATAAACGCTCCCCTGATGTTGCTCTTTATTTCCCCTTTCGGGGTGGGTGTGGGGGGGGGGGGAATGGAGCACCCTCCCAACCCGACCCACTTTTACTTTTTACTTTTCCCTTTCGGAATGTGACATTCGAACTTCCAATTATCAATTTTATTAACATCAAGGTAGTTTTATCTCCCCACCAGGATCTCAAAATGTTTTGCATGTCATACACTGTGAAAAAAAAAAAAAATAAAACCGAGGGGAAAAATATCCTAAACAACACATTGAGCCGCAGTGATCAATTGATTTGCATCATTATTTTGAATCAATTATTTCAGGCACAGGACCAGATGAAAACAGGCCTACAGTTGGGACTACTACGCAGAACCCGTCCAGAGGTGAGATAGGTTATGTCCCAAATTACTCTTTTCATGATCAACCTAATTTCTCTTTCAGAATGATAAGGTAAGGATGGAAATCTTGACACAGATGAATTGCCATTTGAAAAAGAAATGATAACGTGTTCAGTATACATACTTATACGCTTCTTTCTTATTTTTACTTTTAGTAAGGCAAGGAGCTTTTACGACAAAATTAGATTTTTGTATTTAGAGGAAACATTAATAAAAGACAAATATTCAGTATTTTCAAAATCTTTTCTAATCGTAAATCAGTATTATTTAACTGTGTTTACTTAACACAAAAAACGAAAAGAAAAAAAGCAACAGCAGGAAGGTGGAAGTACAGAGAGAGAGAGAGAGAGAGAGAGAGAGAGAGAGAGAGAAAGAGAGAGAGAGAAGGGGAATCGAAGGGGTTTCTTAATTCGTTGTTGTTGATGTCCTTACTTGTTTTGTTTTTATTTTTTTGTGTGTGTTTAATTCATTCAGGAACGACGTATTTGAACACAACTGTAATTGCTGCGATTGGTTCTGCTGCAGCGCTTCTTTTCATTGGAGTTCTGATCATCTCGATAGTGATGCATCGAAGGTGTAAGAGGTAAACAAATTGAAGAAGAGAGAAAGAGAGAGAGAGAGAGAGAGGGAGTGAGAGACGCGGAATGAGGGAGTGAAAAGAGGGTGGGAGGGAGGGTGGGGAGAGAGAGAAATAGAGAGAGAGAATGAGAGAGCATGAGAGAGGGAGAGAGGGAGAGGAGAAAGGAGGGGACGATCCATTCTCGTTATTGGTAACAATAACTTGGAGCATTGGAGCATGCACTGTTTCACTTTTGCTTCTCATTCAGAGATATGAAAGTAGTTTAAAAGGACAAAATGAATAGTCCGCAATCATGTCTGATTCATGAACTTAGATTTTGTTACCCTTGTGACATAAAATCCATAAAGTGGTCGAATTTGAAAATAGGAAAGTATTACGCCCTTTGACAGATACTCAATGCAGTCTTGTTTTTGCTATGAAGTATGGTATATCCTTGATAGGTTAGTCTAATTTTGTCGTTTACTCACGTCACACATCATGCAGGCCATTGCAGAATTCAGGGACCATCTCAAACGAATCCGTCGGAATGAGGAGTAACTTGTCATCACCCAAGGATCATCTTCAGAATGGCCAGCTGACCGAAGAGGCTCATGATGGACCCTGCGGTGGCGACACCCAAGTTCCAACAGTCCTCGACCCAGACGAAGACCTCGTTCATACTTACTTCGGTACAGACTGTAAGAACCCAGTGTCGCCTTCAGACGTCGAGAATGTGAACGGCGAAGGAGATGTTTATCATGAATATGAAGACTGTGAAGCGCCTATCCCAGATAGAGGGACGTGTCATCGCGGAAACAATGTGAGGACTGCTGCTATCCCAAATACCTATCTAAACGTGAAAGCCGTGGTAGGGAGGTCGAAGGCGTTGGGAATGAAGTGATTCGTTTTTCGTGCTTTTATGCCGGAAGGGACCCAAACCTAAAAATGAAATTATGCGTTACATCTTAATTCATTTCAATTCAATTCAATTCATTTATTTCCCCAAATAAAATAAAATAAAAAATACAGTATAATAACGGTAACATTAAATACATATACATATTCTGCGGGACTTTCCACGAAGATTAGAAAACCTGTGAGTTAGGATCGCCCATATAGTACGATAAAAATATACACATATTATAGCAACAAATATAGCGATAAACCAATTTGAAAATAGATACATAAATAATGATTTAAACAAGAAAGGAAAAGAAAAAGGAAATAGGGAAGGGGGGGGGGTATGTAGCATTACAATTAACTGTGATGATTAATACCTATTTACTATAGATCTTGTACTGCTTCCTAAAAGAAGATAAAAATTGCGATTTTGTTGGATCATGGGGTATCATATACCAGTGTTTGGGACCTAGGTAACTTACTGACTTAGCTTCAAAACTTGTTTTAACGGACTATAAATGAAATTTATTTGAAGATCTAGTATTATAATTGTGAACTTGACTGTTATATTGAAAAAGATCTGACAATGGGGAAGGTAATAAGCCATTTTTATATTTATACATGAAAGTTGCGATTACTCGTTTATTGATATCATATATGTCTAATAATGATAATTTCTTAAAGCATGATTAAATAAAGAGCTATACCCCTATTGCCTATTGAATTATTTTGTTGTATATACTATTTTGAAGGGAAAAAAGAGAATATATTTGCTATTTTATTTTAAAAATTTAAGAAAGTTGACAACTAAAACGTTGGTTTCTTGACAAGTTCATCATGTTTAAGTCATGTTCGTTGTTGGTCCTGTATCCAAATGGCAGATTTGTTTGTATATGTCTTGTGTGTTAATTTTGTAAACTGAGTAAGTAAATGAAGAAGCTTGCTGGGAGCAATTTATGAGGACGGTAGGAACATGCTTACCGAAACGTCGAAAGTGAATAGGTCTTTTTCAGGACCATACTCATCTTCAAGAAAGAATACTTGGTGTACCGTGAAGCCTTCTACATCCAATTTATGATTTGTAAACAAATTTTCGGCTTTTGTTTACGAATTATTAATTTCTCCCAGCAAGCTTCTTAATTTACTATCTATTGTCCACGGCGGACCGTTGCCTATCAATGAGTCAGAAAGAAGAGGATCTTGGGTATTTGATTCCAGTTCATCGTGACTTTGACGTGAACCAGAACAGCTCGGTGGTTAAGTCACTGCCCAGCAAGCAGCAGATGTCAGGTTCGAATCGCACTGGTTCCAATTTTTTCTGCCTTGTGATTTTCATTACAGATCGAACATACGATCTGTAACACTAGGATTAAAGCCGAAAATTTGTTTACAAATTTTGTAAACTTATTTTCATTTTTAAATGTTCATGGATTGTTTTAATTGGCAAGACGTTTCTGTTTGTTGTATACAATTGGCTATAGGGACGGAACCGTTTATCGATAGTTTGATGTTGTTTTGTAGCAATGTTTTGGCTTTGATGACGAATATATAACTTTAAATGTAGGAGCTTTTCAAAATAGTAGAGGAATAAAGAACGAAAAAGAACAGAGCAACATGAATATATCGGCCTCCATAAAGTTCACTTCTTTTCATGCGTTTGGCAATGCACTGTGTTTTTGTGCCGTGTAAATATGAAAGGGGAGGTGTGTGTGAGTGTG
>CM057164.1:22943749-22956166 GCA_029962745.1 Echinometra lucunter
CTTGATGTTAATAAAATTGATAATTGGAAGTTCGAATGTCACATTTCGAAAGGGAAAAGTAAAAAGTAAAAGTGGGTCGGGTTGGGAGGGTGCTCCATTCCCCCCCACCCCTACCCCGAAAGGGGAAATAAAGAGCAACATCAGGGGAGCGTTTATTGTCAGTGATTTTCACTGACAGCTGTTATAAGCTACTGAAAATCCTCGCATCTGATTGGCTGAGAGCAAATTAGTCAGTGAAAATCACCGACAAGACTCTTCATGAAACGCTCCCCTGTGATGTGACGTAAACATGGCAAAGGTGGGAATTACGTACTAATCGTTAAACTATGTCCAAGTATAAATGAAGGACCAACGTTACCAAAGCGCTAAAAACTCAAAATCTATTTTTCCAAAGTAGTTCTAATTATATCGCAGTTTTATCTTTTTTCTCCTATCCTATATCCATGGATTAAAACTTCTCAAAATCAACATCATTAGCTGTATAAAATGACGGCTTAGACCCTCAAAAGTATCTTCAACATTCTTAGGAACTTTTAGAATTAAAACAAAAAATTGTTATCTATTGATCCGAGATTTATTCGATTTACCTGGTATAATGCTTGTGTTTTCGTAGAACCTTACACTGAAGAATGCAATTTCCGTAATGTTACTACCTCTCACAGCTGTAAATGTGATCTGTGATATTGCGGGTAACAAGTATAATAAAAATGCTGTGTAAAATTTTATGTAAAAATGGTATTCGAAATTCAAAAAATCAAAATCAAACGAATGTGTAATGGGCCGTATATTTATAAAACTAGCAATAGCCCAGCAAATTGTAGCCGTACTGCAGGCTGCCTAGAGCTTATTTTATAGTTTTGGCAATGTCCATTTTCTTAAAGGGGGTACCCAATGCTGAAACAATGTTAGTTCATTTAAAAGAGCATGATTTCATCAGCAGAAAATCATCTGCCTATTTTTTTTAAGTTGTGTTGCCAAGGAAAGCCCCAAATGTGGTAAGATTTCAGGATATTTTTTACCCATCAGCTGTGACCCAGTTTCAACTGGGTACCCACTTTGACGTCAAAATGACGTCGAAGTGGGTACCTTGTCGCGCAATTCTAGCAAAATGCGCGTAAGGTATAATACATAATGTACAGTCTATAGCGCTCAGCACTTTTACGTCATACCTCATACTCATTTTTTTTTTTTTTTTGTCAACTTTTGGCATTTTATGAGAAAATAAGCAAAATGCATTGATTCCGATTGAAAATCATCAAATTTTTAATGTTATTCTTCTTAGAATTCTATTCTCGATCATACATCATTTTTATTTTTTTTTACCATTGTGTAATCACTTTAACTCGTTGGCTACTGGAACAGGGAGACTGCTACATTAAGCCTGTGGGAATTAATAAATTCAGTATTCAATTAGTTAATTTGATTCTGTGAATTATGGCAATACTGATAAACACTGAATTTGTGCATTTCAGGAGATATCACTATTATTGTAGGGAAATAATAATTAAAAAAAAAAGCTTTGGCGACGCTCGAGAAAATAAAGACAAGCGAAGGAAATGAGAGGGTAAAATTCTCCAGAGCTGTAACTTTTTTTTTTTTTTTCGATCTCTGCAGAATCTTCAAAAGGAGAGGACAGCTCTGGATAACTTTGATTTAAGCTAGGCTATACCATTCGATACCATTATTCCCTCATTTTCCTTTCGCATTATAATGGGTAACAAAAATGTATTCCTACTTACGAGCACATTATCCGCACTTGAACAGAAGTACGGGACTGATACCAGGTTCATTTGAACATGCATCACCATGATCACGGGTAAAGGAATAGACAGCAAAGATTTGTTATCAGCACATGTGGAAACGTTCAAGAAACCATCATCTGAAAAGCTGGAGAAGGCATAACGAATCCACATAACCCCGAATGGTGATTTGAATCGATGTTTTATAGAGAACACAGCCGTGTCGCCTTTTCTGCCTGACGTTCCGCTGAGATTCGCATAGATATAGGAAAATACTGAGGGAACGAAAATGACATAGCAATTAAGGGATGAGTTTTGGGTGGATATATTGGCTGAGTGTAATATCTAAAGAGATTCTGTTCCCTCCTGTCAAGCTTGTTCAACATCCTCATCAACCTGTTCCTTCTGTTGTCGCCGAATTTTAGGATCATTATTTCACCTCTTTTTTTTTTCTTTTTGCCATCGATGATAAAATTTATTCTAAAGCCATATTCATTCGACGAATTTTAATGTAGACTGACATTACATTTTTTTTCTAGCTGACTTTCAGGGTTTCGTTTTCAGAACTCACTATTTACCAAGATTCAAACTGTTTCGAAAAATAAATGATGCCTTACCATGGTTACCTCCTCCGATTAGGAAGACTTCCCAATCTTTCGATGCACTGCCGCTCCGATTAATCTTTACCTCACTCCCGTTGAAAAGTCTAGACTCCCAATCTTATGTTATGTGAAGAAAAAAGGAAAAACTTCATTTTCTGACAGCTTTTGTAATTCCTTGTTCAAAACCACGCTTTATAATGTGAATCTGTCTGATACTAATTCAACTTTAAATAGATGGATAGAAAATTAAACAGCTATCTTTCAAAGCTATTTTTATAGACTTTATCAGAACATTTAATAAATTAGTACCTTTGATAAAGAAAAGATAAAGGTTTCTCTATTGTTCCTCCCTTCTTTCAAATTTGGCAGCCGTTTGTGTAATCAGCGTAATACAGACTTATAAAACATCGTCTCAAAAATATTGCAAAATCGATTTGCAAGGCTGCCTTACCAGTTAAATTACTAGTATTAGATTCATGATGTAGAGTACACCCATCTTTTCTCTATGATTCTCTTTCACCTTTTTACCTCTCTCTCTCTCTCTCTCTCTCTCTCTCTCTCCATCTCATATTATTCTATATCTTATTTTTTTCTTAGCAGCTTTGCATTATTAAATATTTAAATGTTTTTGCATTCTCTATAGTTTTCTGGACGTCTCCATCAAACCCTTCACAGTGCCTACGACGAAGCATTCATGTTTGTGCAACTGGTGATGTATGTAGATATATATATATACATATATATATAATTGATTTATAGCAAGTTTCCCCATACCTATTTAGTGCCAGTAATGTCTTACCTGGTGTTGGAACAATTCTTAATCTAGAGATCTCTACCGTTGTATGCTCTGATCCCTTTACGGCTGTGAATACAATCTGGTAAGAAAGTATTAAGTTATTCCATTATGAGAAGCGTCTTGTCGCGTTTAACCCGTTGACTACTCAATTCCTATATTCCCATAAATACATTGGTCAGCCAATTCATGTATAGCCAAGAGGATAAAATTTAAGTCTGTCAAATCTAACAAGGAATCTTCTTGACATTTCTTTTAACATTTTTTCGTTAGTAATGATTTTCTAGCACGAAGTTGGCACGTTCATGAGCCCACATCCACAAATCGTTTAAACATGTAGCGGTCTCTTTTGTCTGTTTGTGCACTTTGGACAGTGGCGGCACCAGGGGGGGGGGGGCATGGGGGCATTTGCCCCCTCCCCCACTCAGAAGCTTTGCCCCCCCCCCCCCGTTGCCCCCATCAGAAATTTTGAGGACTGAAAAGAAAAATTATACAGTAATTTGTAAATAAGTAGATGTTGTCATAAGCATCATATTCAAGCTGTAAAGTACTCTTCAAAACTTCGATTGAAAACCAAAAAAGTAGTTATTTTGGCTCGCTCGCTTCGCTCGCTCGTCCTATTTTAAAATTTTTCTAAAATGCGATTAAAAACAGGAAAAGTAGCCATTTTTGGCTCGCTCGCTTGGCTCGCTCGTCATATTTCAGAATATTTATTCGAATATGCAATTAAAAACCAAAAAAGAAGGGTTTTTTTTTTGTTCGCTCGCTTTGCTCGCTCGCAAAATTAATATTAAAAATTCAATTATCCTCCCCCCTCCGAAAAGCGGATTTACGCCGGCGACCAAAACTAGCGCTTCACGCTCGATTTTTCCATACACGCAAAAAAAAAAAAATTGACTGCCCTTGCCCCCCCCCCCCCAACATTTTCTTTTGCCCTCCATTTGCCCCCCTACTTTAACAATCCTGGTGCCGAGAGGTGCCTCGTGAGTAGCTTTTGTTTACAAAGAAAAGAATACTTCCACCTGGTTATCATTGTTTCCTGTTTATGCTTAATATAAAGTTTATAAATGACAAAACATGAGTACATTATCATATTCGAAGTATTTCTGTCAGTGGGTTTTAGTATCTGTGGCAAGTAACCTTTGTGTGCTCGCGCTTAGATTACATCTCCTAATTAGTTTCATGCATCCTCACTTTTAACAACACTTCGATTACTTTCTTAGCCGAACGGCACGTTAGGCACGTTAAGGGCTTTGCCACGCGCGCCGGTCGGCACAAACAATGCACGAATTAAGAGAAGGATTGCTCTGTTCAACACAAAAGAGATGAGAAATTACCCATTTCTGGGCTTGATTAGATGCATGACAACACTTTAGACATCTTTTGTCGATTCATCTAATACTGTAAAGCCGCTTTCAGATATGAGGCGACTTTGTGGCGCCACTTTATGTGCACACATTTTTCATGTTCAGATATGAAGCGACTTTGTGTCGCCACTTATGCTAATGAACGCGCATTAACGCGTCAACTCTCAAATAAGAGAGCATTTTGTCAAAAACTTGCGCGAACAATCTCATGACAACAATTTTGCGCTAACTTTTTAGGTAGGAATTTGATTGGTGCACATTTTTGTAGCCAGGCAGCAAACAAAAATGTGTCCTGCCTCGGCGACATTTTTTGTCGCCCTATACCCCATAGACCTGTACACAAAAAATGTACGCACACAAAGTGGCACAACAAAGTCGCCTCATATCTGAAAGCGCCTTTACCATGTTTACACATTGATAATCCTAATAAGAGGCGCTGTGGCCTAGTGTTAGAGCAATGGTCTCTTAACCAGAAGTACCTGGGTTTGAAACCATGTGGATGCGCTAATGACGTATTGTAAGGTATTAATCCTTATTACCGAGTCCTTCGGAGGGGACTTAAGCCGTCGGTCTCCTGGTTGCTGTAACAGGCCTACAATATGCTTTCTTGCAGTCAGGCAAAATGGCCAACACTTTAACCATTTAACCATTTAGTGCCTTTTGTAAATCTCTACCATGGGAAATACAGTGTGAAACAGGAGCCCCCCCCCCCCCCCCCCCACTCCGGCTAAACTTCCCAAGCATGCTACCGTATGCTGAATAACTTACCCGTACATCATTTTTGTTCTCACAATTGTAACTGATTAATTCAAAGCACCCGTAACTGCAGTTATTGTGACCAACCGAGAAGACCGGTGTGGGTCGGTTTATACAAGCGGTAATCTGCAACGTTCCCTCTCTTAACCGCGGCTCTGCTGTTTCCAATGTATAGTAGAAATGTATGGTCCCAGATTCAGAAGGAAACATTTTGTCCACCGTGAAAGTGGCTGTTTCATCTGATGAGGTACTCCCGCTGTTTATATCTGCTACAAGATACCCTGTAAAAGTAAAACATCGTGTTTAAGAAATCGTCCCTGTTTTCACGAAGTGACGGATACGAGGAAAATTGCAGATTTTTCAATTTTGAGTTTTTTGCATTTTTGGACATCTTTCACTAACATCTCGAACCTCACAGAGTTTCAGACCGTAATAATGTCTTATTACGTAACTATGGCAATGACGTCAACAAGAAAATACCCCTTAAAAGGATTTTCTGTTTTGACGAAGTGACGGCTTTCAGCCGCCCCGTATGTTTTACGTGTGCGGCTGAGTTCCGTCACTTCGTGAAAAAAATAAAAGCGCGTCTTCGCTTTGAATACGTGATCGCGCACAATTAGGTCAAATGCGCGCTCATCAAGTCCCATTTGTTTAACACGCGTTTGGCTGAGATCCGTCACTTCGTGAAAACAAAATCACAGTTGGACCTTGAATTTTTTGTTTTCATGAAATGACGGCATTGTTTACACCTCGTTTTCTTCTAAAATATAAAAGGAATATGCAAATGATTGATAATGAACGTTGTCCAGAATATGCCCTATATGAGGATATAAAATTTATTCACCCTTCATACATGAAAGAGGTTGAGATTGAGGTTTGAAACTTTGAAAGCGATTTACTCAAAACTAACTTTTTTTAAGTTGCGCGCTCATCCGTCACTTCGTGAAAACAGGGACGAAATTGACATCATAGAGCCGGCTATGGCTTGTTCACTCAATGGAGCGGCAAACCCAAACCCCAGCCGCTTTTCTGCTCATGAATGAATGGTCTTCGAAGAGGTAGAAATTATCCCCCCCCAAAAAAAAAAAAAACAACAACAACAAAACAAAAGCAAAAACAAAACAAAACAAAACCAAACCAAACCAAAAAACGCCGAGGGAAACATGAACTTTTGTGCCGCTGGGCAGCAAAAACGTGTGGACCAGGCCCCTAAACATGCCAAAGGTCCGCCATTTTTTCCAGATCAATTAGAAGGCCGACCAAAGCACTATCAATATTCATGATCAAAAATGAATAACATATAATAGTCCAGGCTAGGCTCCATAGAAAATGGACCTAACCTTGTTTTGGGATATATACAATGTTTTTTGGTGGTTTCTTGTCAATTCGAGGGTGCTGATTCCAAATCTGAATGATGCCACTCGCGTAACCTTGAGCATTTTCCGCAAATTGGCAAAATTCAAAATGGCCGCCAAAAATAGGAATTTGACCCTGAAAATCACAATAACTCTCATTTTATGACCATTTATTCTATTAAACTTAATACATTTTTGTTCCTTGAGTTACTTCAGGTGCAAATGCAGGTCACTTTTCATTTCTAGTGGATATATGTGGTATTTAGGGTGCATTTCAATTCAAAATGCCCGCCACTCCTATATACATGTACGGTATGAAGGGCAAACAATGCGCATGGAAATATAGAATCATGTTACTGTTTTTCCCGCCAGATACCTACACTTGCAACAAGTTTTCCATGCAGATAAAGGTGTATTTTCATTTTTAGTAGATATATGCGGTATTTAAGGCGCAATTTCAATTAAAAATGGCCGCCACTCATATATTCACGTACAATATGAATGGCAAACAATACTCATGGAAATATGGAATTTTATTACTGTTTTTTTTTTCTGCCAGATACCTACACTCTCAACAAGTTTTCCATGCAAATGCAGGTGTATTTTCATTTTTATACAAATATCCAAAATGGCCGCCAAAATCATGCTTTCCGCAGGGAACCTATAAAAGGACACATTTGATGTTTATTTGCCTCAATATTTTGAACATCCTAACCTTCATTTGCTTTGATCTCATCAAACAAAGTTGAATTTACACTTAGATCAAATATACTTGTGATAAGGAAATGATGTAAAGTTATATACCAGATTAAAGGCACCTCTTTCTGTTCTTCTGTTCTCTCACCACATCTGTTGCCAGATGCACTTTGGCAACATGAGTTTTATTCAGTATCGTCTTCAGAGCTTTCACTTTCATTGTCTCCTGAAGGTTTTTTTCATGGATTTTGACAGTGGACATCAGCCCCACATGGGCAAAATTCATTGCAGGCTAAAGACGATTTTGTGCAGCCACTCAGTGCAGATCAGCAGTCGCCCTTGCAACCACACTCGATGATGTTCAGTACATCCTCCGGTGCCACTGGATGATCATTTGCCAGATAAATAAGGTGAAGAGAAGATGACATCTTTGCATGACCACGCATTCTGCAGAGGATCAAAAGTTACAACCCCCTTCTTGCTCTCTAGTATTTGTTGGGTGCACAACTGATCAAATATCAACTTGATGACTTGTTCTCTGTTTGCAGTGATGTTAAGAATTATGCTTTGTTTAGGCAGAGGGGACTCATTGCTAAGCCTGTACACACGGCTGAACCCCTTGCACATGCTGTCCGACAACATGACTTGATACTGTTCTCGTAGTATCTGTCAAAAACCACATGAAGAACTGATGGACTGTCAAGTATTTCATGATTGTACCTACTGCAGCATCAGTGAAGATGGACACTTTTGCCAGAAAGCAAAGCCGTGGAACAGTCCAAAGAAAAGCACAGCCATCCAAAATTATGACTTCAGGAGCTGTTGCATTGCGTTGGTTACTTTCCGCTTTGATCTTTTGCTTCAGCACAGACCTGCTTGTGGAACGTTACTTAGACTTAGTTCCTCCTGCACTGTGTGGTGCATCGGGCAGTAAGCAAGCGCCATCTACATGTAGGTCGGTCATTGGCAACATCTTCTACCTCCGTTTGGTTCAGATCTAGGTTCCGGACCTCTATGTACTTTGTTCCAGTCTGTTCATATATTCTTGCATTTGTGATGCGGTCCATGTAAGTGACCCTTAGCATCTTTCTAAGACAGCTCTGTTGAATGGCATCTTGCTTCTCAAGTTCTTTGTCTTAGCTGTCATTTTCCATGTTTCACTGGCATAGAGCACAGTTGACCGCATCATCAGCGTTTGCCGCTCTATCCTTAACAGCCTGTCCAGTAAAGATATTGACCAGATCTGAGGATGGGTGTTCCTTTCGTACAAGACATCGATGCAAGCTGATAAATCCTCACGTATCTTCATTCTGTCATGTGCATCTGTTCTGATTCTTGTAAGACTTTCTTCTCTGTGAGACATAACAACTTCTTGATCTTCACCCTCTTGCATGGCTGCCAAGTTTTGGACCTCTGGCGAATGTTGAATTCAAAATCTCTTTAAGCCCACTTCCTGACATGAAAGATACTCGAGGCTTTATCAACTTGCAGCGATGTCTTGGATACGAGAAAAACCCATCCTCGGGTCTGGTCAACATCTTCTCCTGACAGGTTTTTGACGACAGAGTGATAAATGCTGATGATGTGGTCAGAATTGGAATGGATCAGATGGTGCAGTATGAAGGAAAGTGGCCAAAGGGATTCCATGACAAAATAAAGAAGAAGGTGAAAGGAATGTCAAAAGCCTCAATGACACAAAGAGGTGATGCATCTCAAGTTGTGAATATGGAAATGATATGCACGGGTAATTGGGATTTTGGCATCATCCAGGGAAGCTACCTCAACCAGGATATTGTTCTCAAAAGAATTGGCTCACTACCCACCCACGCTGTTCGATGAGAATGGTAATGTACGTTCCACAAGCTAGTCCATCCTGAATAAAAAGATCAAAGTGGAAAGTAGTCGATGCAATGTGATAGCTCTCGAAGTCATAATTTTGGATGGCTGTGCTCTTCTGGAGTGTTCCATGGCCTCGCTCTCCGCCAAAAGTGTCCACCTTTGTTGATGCTGCAGTGGGTACAATCATGAAATACGCTGAGAGTCCATCAGTTCTTCATGTGGTGTCGAAAGATACTATGAGAAAAGTATCAAGTCATGTTGTCGGACAGCTAGTACAAAGTGGTTTCAGCCGTGTGTACAGGCTTAGCAGTGAGTCCCCTCTGCCAAAACAGAGTATAGAAGATTTCCGACACTCTCTTGAGATTTTGGGCAAACACATTTTCAATAAGAAGACTGGTGGAAAGCGTCACCTGCAACCAAAACTGTGTAGCCTTCCACATATCATGGCTGCATTAAGCACGCCAGTTATAAAACAGCTTTGTGGATGGCTGCTGATAAGCCTAGACCTCCAATTTTTGATCCTCCAGAATGAGTGGTCAAGGAAGTCATCATTTCTTCACCCTGTCTATCTGGCAAATGATCATACAGTGGCTCCTGAGGTTGTACTGAACATCATCAAGTGTGGTTGCAAGGGCGACTGCAGGTCTACACTGTGTGGCTGTACAAAATTGCCTTCAGCCTACACTCAATTTAGCCAAAATCCATGAAAAAACCCTCAAAAGACATTGATGAAAGTGAAAGCTCTGAAGACGATACTGAATTGAAATTGCACCCTAAATACCACATATATCTACTCAAAATGAAAATACACCTGCATTTGCATGTAAAACTTGTTGAGAGTGTAGGTACATGTATCTGGCAGAAAAAACAGTAACATAATTCCATATTTCCTACTGTATTGTTTACCATTCATACTGTACATGTATATATGAGTGGCGGCCATTTTGAATTGAAATTGCACCCTAAATACCACATATATCCACTAGAAATGAAAAGTGACCTGCATTTGCACCTGAAGTAACTCAAGGAACAAAAATGTATTAAGTTTAATAGAATAAATGGTCATAAAATGAGAGTAATTGTGATTTTCAGGGTCAAATTCCTATTTTTGGCGGCCATTTTGAATCTTGCCAATTTGCGGAAAATGCTCAAGGTTACGCGAGTGGCATCATTCAGATTTGGAATCAGCACCCTCGAATTGACAAGAAACCACCAAAAAACATTGTATATATCCCAAAACAAGGTCATGTGGCCTCTAGCCTGGACTATAATAAATTATATACTAGACTATACTAGACGAAAAGCAGCACGGATATCATTACGCGAATGGCATTAGGCCCCGCCTCTTCCGGATCATTAATTTTGAAGGGGCCGATAAGCACCCGTTATCGCCACGATATCGATAACACTGTTGCATTATTCATAACTTTTGCGCGTATCATTTTTATTGTGACAATTTGATTTTAAAGCGCATTTTATGTTGTTGCACATTTATTTTGCATTAACTGCGCATGCGGTAAGCTGATGCGTGTAATTTTCATAACGCGTACAAACAAATGCTACTAGTTGGAAGCATCTTACAGAATGAATTATTCATTTTTTATCATGAATATTGATGATGCTTAGGTCGGCCTTCTAATGGATCTGGACAAAATGGCGGAGCTTTAGGGGCCTTATGTGAACACTAAAAAACCCAAGAGCTTGTCACGGGATACCTCAAGGAATTTAAAGGCTTATAACTGAAACCCATGCATTCTTTTGCGCGTAAATGATAGGTATAGCGCCTTTAATGAAAAAAAAAAATCAATTAATCAATTAAAAAAACGATATATCTAGGCAAAACAAGATTTTTCTCCTCTTGGCGTCAGTAAAGTGAGGACCAATCAAAATATGACGTCACGAGTTTTTTCTGGTCAAAATCTCTCTTATTTTAGCGTGACATCTTATTGCGCATTCATTATCATAAGGTGCGCTGTGAAACAAAACAAACACAACCAAAAACAAACAGAAAACACCACGAGGGTTTTCCGCAGGGTTGGCCTCTCCATATCTGAATGAGCCTGAACACATGCCTCAGCAGTTGATAATTAGAAATAAGGTAAAGCTCTGAAAAAACACTTCAAGTCCTATATTTTTGGTCTAGATCAAAGTCTTCAAAACGGGGTTTCGGGGTCGCTTGGTTACGAAAAAACAAGACGCCAGCCGCTGCAAAATCGCACTGTAGGCTTCATGTCGAGTGATGGCGCGATCCCGAGAACTTGTTGTCCCCACTGATCTGTCAGTTTACCTAACGTCAGATCAGTGGTTGGCCTGGAGAAAAAAAAAGAAAGAAAAAGACGTGCAATCACTCGACTTGAGACTTACAGTGCCGCGTCGCAGCTGCTGCGGTGAATAAGAGTCCAGAATCTAGACTATATCGCCATGATTTCAGTAGCCCAGCTGTCCATCACTTCGTAAACTTGCAATGGCATTTTGAAGGCAATACAAGTCAAGCGGTTAATGAAAAATTTGCCTTTGGGTTAAGTTTTGGCAATCGTGTTTATTACACCTAAATCCTAATTACATCTGGTCATGCTGGTTAGCTTTTGTGAAAGATTTCTTTTAATAACCTTTGGGCCTAAGATGACATATCATTTTAAAAATATTTACCGTCAAAACAATATTCATCTGTTACACGTGTTGTCCAATGATCTTCTTCCAAGCAGTAAGAATATTTATCATAAGTAATGTTGAAATTACTAGACCGATCTGGATAAAGAAAATGAGGGAAAAAAGCGACAGATATATTATTTTGTCAATGATTTTTCAGACGTCGGTCGGAACGTTAGGTGTATTCCACTTAGGATTATCCTGATTGTGTGGTGTACACCTAACATTAGTCATGTTAGTCCTGTAACAGGCATAGGGAGCGGGAGTTGGTCTAGCAGTAACGTCCGCTGTCAGTTCTTGTCTTCAGCTACAAACCGACTCTGGTCGGACAAAGGTTCGAACCTGCGTCACGTATTTCGGATGGTGACGCGTTTAATGATCATAATCTGCTTGATCATTTTGATACACGTCTGTAAAACCCAATTAAACCCGGGGGGGGGGGGGGCACTTCCATTGAAGAGTGGACAGCATCCGCGAGAAAAATAAACGCGGAAAAGGGGTATTTTTTCAGGGGTAGGCGCGGAACGCGAATATTGTGTCAAAAACGAAAAAAAAAAACGAAAAAAAGAAGAAAAAAAGAAGGGTATCTAAATCACGAAAATCTAACGCGAAAAGGGTATA
>CM057164.1:22956666-22996666 GCA_029962745.1 Echinometra lucunter
ATCGTGAGTAAAACTGAGTATTGTTCGTTTTTTCCTGTGTGTTGTTTTTACCCTTGAAAAGTGTGAAGGAAAACCTGCTTCAAATCTAAGGAGACTGGCAGTTCTATTTCGAGTATTTTCAGTTCTAACCACAGGCCAATAGTACCCGTTCTGTAACTTCTTGCCATCATGGTCATCAAGCACAGAATGACGACACTTTCTTGCTGAAAGTGCTTTGTTTCATTTCGTGACGGGCGTCGATAAATTATGAGTGAACTGATGGTGCCTTTCTCATCGCCTGATCATACTAGTGTAAAAACTGAAGATGGAGCCTGTGTTTCATTTGTATCTCTTTCTGTGGGTGGCGCCGTCTTTTGGACAAATTGAGCAGTTAGGTGAGATCCAGTAATGTTCATGCGAAAACTTTATCGAGTAAACAGAACAATATCTCTTTTGCTTTCCACACAACATAATTATTGCCACGATTACTCGCTGCAACTTTTCATAACTCCTTTTTTTTTCTCTATCACTTTATAATGTCGAATTTCGATCCGCTTGGAAGTTGAATTATCGATAGTATCAATTTAGCTACAGAGCAGAGCTATGATTTGTCTACA
Organism: Echinometra lucunter; assembly: GCA_029962745.1. Taxonomy (NCBI): domain Eukaryota; kingdom Metazoa; phylum Echinodermata; class Echinoidea; order Camarodonta; family Echinometridae; genus Echinometra; species Echinometra lucunter. The sequence goes on from CM057164.1 coordinate 22,957,263, forward strand.
GATTTGGCTTACAAAACAAAAACAGTGATGGCACCGAGCTAAGGGTGCACGCAGACTATGCTTTGCATGTTGAATATTCTACACATGTACATACGTTTTGATGACTTGATACCTTTGTAAATAAACTGCGTATGACATAGGACAAACCACAATCTTTCGTTCACTTATATTAAAAGAAAAAATCGTGTCTCTGTATTTCTTTGTATGTCTCTGTATGTATGTTCATGCGAAACTATCGAGTAAACAAAACAATTTCTCAAATGCTTTCAACACAACATTATCATTGTCATGATTACTCGCTGCAACTTTTCATAAATTCTTTTTTTTCTATCACTTTATAATGTCGAATTTCGATCCGTTTGGAAGTTGAATGATCGATAGTATAGATTGGGATACAATGATGGCACCGAAGAAAGGGTGCAGGCAAACACTCTAAAAACAAATCTAGTCAAACAGACTAGTTTACTACTCTAATCGAAAGTGACACATTCTAGTCAAAATAACTAGATTCTAGTAAAACAATTTTCATAGTCTACCGGATCATACAGGCACCAACACTTACTTGACTTGATTCTAATGAAACTGACTAGAATTTTGTTAAAAGTTTGGTTAAATTTTACTAGAATTCTGGTCATTTTCACGAGAATCTAGTCACATTTGACTAGAAAAGAATAAGTACCCGTGGGCTCCCGTGTTCTAGTCATATAAGTTACTAGAATTTCTGGTCATTTTCACTAGAATTGTGTCAATTTTGACCAGAGAAGTGTTGGTTCTTCGTTAAGTTGAATAGAATTCTGGTCATTTTTACTAGAATCTAGTCACATTTGACTAGCAAAGAGTAAGTGCCCGTGTGATCCGGTAATCTACTAAAATCTGACTTGTTTGTTTTTATACTTTGCATGTTGAATATTCTACATACGTTTTGATGATTTGATATGTGTTTTGATATTTCAGTGAACTGCTTATGATAACACAAAATGCAATCTTTTGTTCATTTATTTTTGAAATTTAAAAAAAATCATGTCTCTGAATTTCTTTCAGTATGGACATGTCGTTTCAACACTTCGCACCGATGTAGGGATGGAATTCGTTGGGTTCCTAAGATCGAAACCACAATAACAAATCAGACGAATGGTAATTATAATCAATATCATTATAGAGAAATTTTTTTTATTGTGCTTCCTTCCCTGCACTATTTCTTCTTCATATAAAATGCCTTATGGCGTTTGTTTTCCTGAAACTCCTACAATAATCATGATAATGCCGAATATTCTTCTAAACGTTACTTAAAAGTGAATCTGAATGATTAAGTTTAGACATGCTAGAACTAATATGACATGATCCAAAAGGCGATCCGTATCCAAGACAATCCGTTATTTTGACATGTTTGAGGAAATAATGTTAATGCTACCGATGATGATGGGGATGATGATGATGATGATGATGATGATGATAATCATCATAATAATAGTACTAGTAGTACTAGTAGTAGTAGTAGTAGTAGTAGTAGTAGTAGTAGTAGTAGTGGTAGTAGTAGTAGTGATAATAATGATGATAATAATGATAATAATAATGATAATAATAACAATAATATTGTAGTAGTAGTAGTAGTAATATTAGTCGTAGTCATAGTAGTAGAAGTAACAGCAGCAGCAATAGTACAAGCAGTACAGTTGTAGCAGCAGTGGTAGTAGTAGTAGCAGCAGCAGTAGTAGTAGCAGCAGCAGCAGCAGCAGTAGTAGTAGTAGTAGTAGTAGAAGTAGCAGTAGCAGCAGCAGCAGCAGCAGCAGCAGCAGTAGTAGTAGTAGTAGTAGTAGTAGTCGAAGTAGCACTAGCAGTACTAGCAGCAGTAGCAGCAGCAGCAGCAGCAGCAGTAATAGTAGTAGAAGTAGTGGTAGTAGTAGTAGTAGTGGTAGTAGTAGAAGTAGTAGTAGTAGTAGTAGTAGTAGTAGTAGTAGTAGTAGTAGTAGTAGCAGCAGTAGTAGCAGCAGTAGCAGCAGCACCAGTAATAGAAGTAGTAGTGAAGTAGTGGTAGTAGTAGTAGTAGTAGTAGTAGTAGTAGTAGTGGTAATAGTATTAGTAGTATACTAGTATCCACGTTGTTGTAGTTGTTGTAGTATGAATAACAATCAAGGGCATCCTTACCTGCTTATGCTGAGAGCCATCACACTGTTTGGCTTCATATCATTAATTAAATTATCATAGGGAATTTTTTTTCTACATTAACTGTTTTCTATATCCTGGTAAGCTCCATATATCAAACTGCTAACTGCATCATCTTTGGACTGTGTTTTTCTTGTTTTTTAAGCTTTAATGTTTTGAATGTTTGTTGTATGATGGATTTTATATTGCTATGTACTATAATCTTTTCTGAATTTCTCCTTCTTTCCTTCTCTTCTGGCTTGTCTTGCTGCTGGCGTTACCTAGGAATTTTAAATATATGTACAGTATGGCTTTATCAGTGGTAAATTGTGATGTTCCTGTCTATAGCCTTGATAATAAGGTCAATTGTTATAACTGTAATAGAACTTATTTTATGGATAGGAGTCTTTCTATCCTTGCAAATGATGGAACCAATAACCAGTTCATATGTAACGAATGTCTTACTGATATTTTTCCTTTCTGCAATATTGATGATATGAAGTTTCAAGAGGTTTGTTTAACCTCCTCAAGTGAATGTAATAATATATTAACAGACACAGTCATTCAAGAAGTAACAAACAGTTTTAACAAAAAATTTTACTTCTGTAACAAGTGATGAGTCATCTGATCCAATTTGTTTGTCAGACCAATACTTTAATGTAGAAACATTCAATGAATACTATAGATCTTTCAAAATATGTCATTCCATTATTCATTTTAATTGTAGAAGCCTTAATAAAAACTTTGAAAATCTTGAAATGTTTTTAAATGATCTTGAACATCACTTTGATATCATTGGAATATCAGACACCTGGTTAAAAGATTCATCTCCTTTGTCAATGTTTCAATTACAAGATTATAAGTTTGAAAGTAAACACAGAGTTGGTAAAATAGTTGGTGGAATTGGTATATTCATTCATAATTCAGTGCAATACAAAGTCAATATAGATTTACCTGGACAATGTAGTATTTTTGAAGGTTTATTTATCGAAATTCCAAATAAGGGTAAAAACAAGTTAACTGGCATTATTTATCGGCCTCCCGATAAATCTGTTGATGGTTTTATTGATGAATTGGCAAGTCTTTTTCGTCATAATGTTATGAATAATTACGAATGCTACATTATGGGCGATTTCAACTTAGATATGTTAAAAATTTCACAAAATACTCGAATTGATGCATTTTCTGACCTTATGTTAAGTTTTTCATTTCATCCACTCATTGGTGCTCCAACTCGTATTACAACTTCATCTGCCACTTTGCTGGATAATATATTTGTTAATTCTGACTCACTTACCAATTCTGGGATTTTGATATCTGATATAAGTGACCGCTTACTTACTTATTTTCACACTTACATGTTCCTTACCTTCTTTGAAAAAGGATTCTACATACACAGTGCGTTGCATCAATGAAAAAACTTTGAACAATTTTTATACAGAGGTTCAAAAGCTGTCCTTTGATTTAACAGATGACGCAAATAAATCATACAATACTTTTCTTACCAATTTTATAGAACTGTATGATAAGTGTTTCATTGGTAAAGAAAAGAAAAATAAGAATATTCACAATAAGAAAATATGGATGACGCATGATTTAAAGAAACTTTGTCAAAAAAAATCACATTTATATAAAAAGTATTTACAATCTCCAACTCAGTATCGTGAGAGAGTGTACAAAAGATTTAGGAATTATGTTACATTGTAACTAAGACAAGCTAAAACTAGATTCTACTATATAATGATAAATTCAATAGCCTTAAAGGCAATGGAAGAAAACATGGCAATATATTAATAGACTTCTTGGAAAAAACAAAGACAAATCTATGAGTATTAAATCTGTAAAACTCTCTGGTGAAACCATAACAGATAAAGAAGTAATTACAAATGCTTTTAATAATTTTTTTTTGCTACTATTGGTTGTAAATTATCTTCACAGCAGAATTGTACCTCCAGTACCAATTTTGTTTCTTATTTAAATGACCCAGTTACTCACTCAATATACTTCAAACCAATTAAGCCTAGTGAAATAATTGATGTAATCTTAAAAATGAAAATTAATACAAGTTCGGGTCAAGATTCTATTAATATCAAGGCTGTTCAAAAAGGTATTCGTTTACCATTTATTTGTGAAACTCTAAGCCAAATATTTAATTGCAGTATGTCTACTGGTGTAGTTCCTGACCAGATGAAAATAGCTCGTGTCGCCCCAATTTATAAAAGAGGTGAAGTTAGTGAACTTAATAACTATATATCTATTTCTGTACTGTCAGTATTTTCTAAATTATTGGAAAGATGTATGTACAGTAGAGTTATTGATTTTTTGGATAAGCTTCAAGTTCTTTTCAATACACAGTTTGGGTTTAGACGAGGGCACTCTGCAATACTGGAATTAATCCACAAAATCACACAAGCAATAGAGAGAAAAGAACACACATTAACAGTTTTCATTGATTTGACAAAAGCGTTCGACATTATAGATCACTCGATTTTATTTCACAAATTACATAACTATGGCATTAGGGGTGTTGCGTTAAACTGGTTTAAAAGTTACTTGAATAAACGATTACAGTATACAGTTGTAAATGGTGTGAAATCCCATAATAAGTCAGCAAGATGTGGAGTGCCCCAGGGGTCCATACTTGGCCCCCTTCTCTTTTTAATTTATATCAACGACTTGCCGAATTGTTCCATGTTACTAAATTATATTTTATTTGCAGATGATACAAGCATTTATCTATCAAGTTCTGACCCAATTCAACTTATAAACAATATGAATTCTTAGTTGACAAAACTGCATCACTGGATGTGTGCTAACAGACTGATTTTAAATGTTGACAAAACAAACTATATGTTATTTGGTACCCGTCGAAATCATGAGGATATTTTACATTTATATTATGATGGCCAAGTTATTAATCAAGTGTCAAGCACTAAGTTTTTAGGTGTAATAATCGATGACAAGTTATCTTGGAATTTTCACATAAGTCATTTGAGCAGTATCATGTCAAGAAATATTGGAATTCTTAGAAACTTACAATTTTTGCCTAGAAATCTATTAAAATTATTATATAACTATTTAATATCCTGTCATCTAAGTTATTGTTCCACAGTATGGGGCTATTCCTCTAAACATAATGTGAATCGTATTTTCCGGTTACAAAAAAGAGCATTACGTGTAATAACTAACTCACATTATTTGCATCCTTCTGCTCCGTTATTTTCAAGAATGAAAATGTTATCTATTTATAGCATTATTTCTTTAAATACAGGTATTTTCATGCATAATAGTTATTTGGACAAATTGCCATGTTCTCTCCAAAATCATTTCAATTTAAATTCTTCGGTTCATGCATACAATACACGAAACAGAAGTAATTTTCATCCCCCCTTATTCCGCACTGAACTGGCTAAATCCACCATTTTTTATCAAGGCCCTGTACTGTGGAACAATCTCTCTGTATGCCTTTAGAAAGTGAAGTCATCCAAACAGTTTAATTTGAATTATAAACGCCATCTACTGCAAGTGGAATACTCTCTTTTCATAATATTTAAACTAAGCCACTTTTCTTCTGTTTCTTCTATTTTTTTCTTCTACTTCTTTGTATTCAGTTTAATAATGTAATATATTTCATTGTTATGTGTATTTTCTTGATAATTATGTTCAATTGCATGGGGCCTTTCTTGACAAGCCTTTTGTGCTTTTATTGGTCCCCCACTATATTTTGATTGTATCATGTTATCTTGTAAATGTATTTTTATATGTGGAAAATAAATGAAATGAAATTTACCAGTATCAATACTGTTTTACCTGAGGGCCCTACAATAACTGCCAGCCTGGGAAATACAAAATTACTACGATAGTGCTTCTTTGTTATTGTTTACTGCTTATCCATTTTATTTTATTTGCTCATGCCGGACCAGCCCTGTGGAATGCACTCCCACAGGAGCTGAAGAATACAAACTCTTTAACTTCCTTCAAGGGCAACCTTAAATCCCATTTGTTCCAACTAAGCAGGTACTAGGTTTGAAGACAGACATTTTTTTTTTTTTTTTTTTTTTTTTTTTTTTTTTTTTTTTTAAAGCGCCTTGAGCATTTAATCAAAGTGGAAAAGACGCTATATAAATCCTATGTATTATTATTATTATTATTATTTTACTGGATTTAGGTTATGTTGTGGCAGATATCAACAACGGTAGTTCTCCATCAGAGGAAATGGCAATCCTTGACGTAAATCACAATTTTTTCTCAAACAATGGTACCATTAATATTTGGTATCATTCTGAAACCGCTGAACCAAGGGAAATAGAAGGAACCTTAAACGTCACCGCCTGTAAAAGTCAACCGGAGCCGATCTTCTCGGTCGGTCACAGTAACTGCACTTATTGGTGCTCGGCTGCCATCAGTTATACCTGTGCGAACAGAAGTGATATTCAGGTAGGTCACTTGTAGCTGCTAATTTGTACTTATAGGCCATGGGCTAGTGGGGGTCATAGTGCACCCCCGGTGTGACTTACGGAAATGGTTATTTTCATGTACCCCTGGGTCTAACAATTCAGAAAATTGATGTTGCCAGCAAAAAAACTGGGATGGAAGATACCCCCCATGGACTTTTTGACCACGCCCACTTTTACAGCTGATTGTAGAAAATTAGGGGTATTGACAGTTTGTAACTGCTCTAACTTTGCAATTCTTCACATATATGTGTTGTATGACCCCTTAAAATGTCGGCCTAATTGAGTTCTACAAGTTTGTGCTGCGTTTTATGCAAATTTTTATGGTGAAAAGGTCACAAGAGGTCAAAAGGTCACAAATTTTGACCTTTATATTTCTAAAATAATGCAAATGCGGGGATTTTTTTTATCACAAAGACCCTATGACAGATTTTTTCATCGAAACTTGATTAAAATTGAAAGTTACATATGTCCAATCATGTTCTTATTAAATACCAGAAAGTTAATGTCGCCAGTGAAAAAACTGGGATGGAAGATACCCCCATGACCACGCCCACTTTTACAGCTGGTTGTAGAAAATTAGGGGTATCGATAGTTTGTGACTGCTATAACTTTGCAATTCTTCAGAAATATATATCATATGACCCCTTAAAATGTTGGCCTTATTGAGTTCTACAAGTTTGTGCTGCGTTTTATGCATTTATTTTATGGTGAAAAGGTCACCAGGGGTCAAAAGGTCACAAATTTTGATCTTTTCATCTAATATAGAGCAAATGCATGGATTTTCTTTATAATCACAAAGACTCTATAACAGATTTTTTTTCATTGAAATATGATTAAAATTGAAAGTTACACATGTCCAATCATGTTCTTATTCAATATCAGAAAGTTAATGTTGCCAGTGAAAAAACTGGGATGGAAGATCACCCCATGACCACGCCCACTATTACAGCTGGTTGTAGAAATTTACGGGTATCGATAGTTTGTAACTGCTCTAACTTTGCAATTATTCAGAAATATATATCATATGACCCCTTAAATTGTTTGCATAATTGAGCTCAACAAGTTTGTGCTGCGTTTTATGCAAATTTTTATGGTGAAAAGGTCACCAGAGGTCAAAAGGTCACAAATTTTGATCTTTGCATCTAATATAGAGCAAATGCATGGATTCTTTTTATAATCACAAAGACTCTATAACAGATTTTTTTTCACTGAAATATGATTAAAATTGAAAGTTACACATGTCCAATCATGTTCTTATTTAATACCAGAAAGTTAATGATGCCAGTGAAAAAACCGGGATGGAAGATACCCCCATGACCACGCCCACTATTACAGCTGGTTGTAGAAATTTAGGGGTATGGATAGTTTGTAACTGCTCTAACTTTGCAATTATTCAGAAATATATATCATATGACCCCTTAAATTGTTTCCATAATTGAGCTCTACAAGTTTGTGCTGCATTTTATGCAAATTTTTATGGTGAAAAGGTCACCAGAGGTCAAAGGTCACAAATTTTGATCTTTACATCTAATATAGAGCAAATGCATGGATTCTTTTTATAATCACAAAGACTCTATAACAGATTTTTTTTTCATTGAAATATGATTAAAATTGAAAGTTACACATGTCCAATCATGTTCTTATTCAATATCAGAAAGTTAATGTTGCCAGTGAAAAAACTGGGATGGAAGATCACCCCATGACCACGCCCACTTTTACAGCTGGTTGTAGAAAATTAGGGGTATCGATAGTTTGTGACTGCTATAACTTTGCAATTCTTCAGAAATATATATCATATGACCCCTTAAAATGTTGGCCTTATTGAGTTCTACAAGTTTGTGCTGCGTTTTATGCATTTATTTTATGGTGAAAAGGTCACCAGGGGTCAAAAGGTCACAAATTTTGATCTTTTCATCTAATATAGAGCAAATGCATGGATTTTCTTTATAATCACAAAGACTCTATAACAGATTTTTTTTCATTGAAATATGATTAAAATTGAAAGTTACACATGTCCAATCATGTTCTTATTCAATATCAGAAAGTTAATGTTGCCAGTGAAAAAACTGGGATGGAAGATCACCCCATGACCACGCCCACTATTACAGCTGGTTGTAGAAATTTACGGGTATCGATAGTTTGTAACTGCTCTAACTTTGCAATTATTCAGAAATATATATCATATGACCCCTTAAATTGTTGGCATAATTGAGCTCAACAAGTTTGTGCTGCGTTTTATGCAAATTTTTATGGTGAAAAGGTCACAAGAGGTCAAAAGGTCACAAATTTTGACCTTTATATTTCTAAAATAATGCAAATGCGGGGATTTTTTTATCACAAAGACCCTATGACAGATTTTTTCATCGAAACTTGATTAAAATTGAAAGTTACACATGTCCAATCATGTTCTTATTTAATACCAGAAAGTTAATGTTGCCAGTGAAAAAACCGGGATGGAAGATACCCCCATGTCCACGCCCACTATTACAGCTGGTTGTAGAAATTTAGGGGTATCAATAGTTTGTAACTGCTCTAACTTTGCAATTATTCAGAAATATATATCATATGACCCCTTAAATTGTTTCCATAATTGAGCTCTACAAGTTTGTGCTGCATTTTATGCAAATTTTTATGGTGAAAAGGTCACCAGAGGTCAAAGGTCACAAATTTTGATCTTTACATCTAATATAGAGCAAATGCATGGATTCTTTTTATAATCACAAAGACTCTATAACAGATTTTTTTTTCATTGAAATATGATTAAAATTGAAAGTTACACATGTCCAATCATGTTCTTATTCAATACCAGAAAGTTAATGTTGCCAGTGAAAGAACTGGGATGGAAGATCCCCCCATGACCACGCCCACTTTTACAGCTGGTTGTAGAAATTTAGGGGTATCAATAGTTTGTAACTGCTCTAACTTTGCAATTATTCAGAAATATATATCATATGACCCCTTAAAATGTTGGCCTTATTGAGTTCAACAAGTTTGTGCTGCGTTTTATGCATTTATTTTATGGTGAAAAGGTCACCAGGGGTCAAAAGGTCACAAATTTTGATCTTTTCATCTAATATAGAGCAAATGCATGGATTTTCTTTATAATCACAAAGACTCTATAACAGATTTTTTTTTCATTGAAATATGATTAAAATTGAAAGTTACACATGTCCAATCATGTTCTTATTTAATACCAGAAAGTTAATGTTGCCAGTGAAAAAACCGGGATGGAAGATACCCCCATGACCACGCCCACTATTAGAGCTGGTTGTAGAAATTTAGGGGTATGGATAGTTTGTAACTGCTCTAACTTTGCAATTATTCAGAAATATATATCATATGACCCCTTAAATTGTTTGCATAATTGAGCTCAACAAGTTTGTGCTGCGTTTTATGCAAATTTTTATGGTGAAAAGGTCACAAGAGGTCAAAAGGTCACAAATTTTGACCTTTATATTTCTAAAATAATGCAAATGCGGGGATTTTTTTATCACAAAGACCCTATGACAGATTTTTTCATCGAAACTTGATTAAAATTGAAAGTTACACATGTCCAATCATGTTCTTACTCAATATCAGAAAGTTAATGTTGCCAGTGAAAAAACTGGGATGGAAGATCCCCCCATGACCACGCCCACTTTTACAGCTGGTTGTAGAAATTTAGGGGTATCGATAGTTTGTAACTGCTCTAACTTTGCAATTATTCAGAAATATATATCATATGACCCCTTAAATTGTTGGCATAATTGAGCTCAACAAGTTTGTGCTGCGTTTTATGCAGATATTTTTATGGTAAAAAGGTCAACATAGGTCAACAGGTCACAAATTTTGACCTCTATCTATAATAAAGAGCAAATGCATTTTTTTTTAATCACCAAAACCCTTAACAGATTTATTTTTCATTGAAAATTGATTGAAATTAAAAGTTACATACTGCAATCATGTTTTTACTTAAAATAAGCAAACAAAATAATGTATGAAGAAGTAGAATCAACAATCTGGTACTTATCTTCTACATGTTCTATGGATTATTTGTATGTTTTGACATACATGTGTCAAATAGGAGCGTAACACTTCGCAATTCCTTGCTGAAACACCCTACAATCAGTCATAAAACAGGCAAAATCAGTCAAAATCACAAAGCTATGAGCAGTACCGAATCAACATGAGAAGAACTAAAAAATATGTATATGATAACTAAAATGAAAAATTCAAAATGAAGATATCGACAACCTGAATTCCATCGGTGCTCTGATTTATTTTCCTGTTATGATGCACACCTCACATCACGTTGGTATTACAAACAAAAATAACACATTCAAATTACAGAGAAATTAAATCAATTAAGAAACAAATAATGGAAGAACCGAAAAGGAGAACCAAGGTTGGAAGAGGAATGTTCTGAATAAAAAGGATATAGTCAGGAAAAAAAGAGTCTTGGGCTGAATAGAAATGATGGAAAAATAAATGAAAAGGAACTGAGGACTTGTGAACCGAGCCCACTTGTATAGATGGTGTAGGAAAATTAGTTTATAACTGCTCTAACTTCGAAATTCTTCAATAATATCTTCTCTGTGACCACTTTAAAAAGTTGATTTACTAGTCCTACAAATTTGTGATACGTTTTATGTAAACTTATGCAGTGAAAAGGTCACCAGAGGTCAAAAGGTTGCAAACTTTGACCTAAGTTTACCTATGATATATAGCAAATACAGTTCTTTTTTTACCCCCATGATCCTATAACAAAATTTTAAAATTGGAAATGAATTGAAATGAACAGTTTCATAGCTGTAATTATGTTTTTGTTTAATATCAGCAGGCAAATGCTTGAAAATATGTGGAATTTAGCATTTGGTATGTAGAATGAAGGCATTTCATAAATAAAGGAAAAATAATAAACAAGCTGGCATTTGTTTAGACATTGAAATCACGTGGTTCATTTCGTAATGATGATATATAACAAACACCACTGTCCAAATATCAGTTGCGAACTCAGGTCATGAAGATTTCAGAGTAACATTTGCTATAAAATATTCCTTGAATTGCAAAGAGCAGGAGCAGTTACAAACTATCAATACCCCTAATTTTCTACAACCAGCTGTAGATGGCCTTAATCATGGGGGTATCGTCCATCAAGTTTTTTTTTTCACTGGCGACATTAACTGTCTGGTATTCAATAAAAACATGATTGGACATGTGTAACTTTCAATTTTAATCATATTTCAATGAAAAAAATCTGTTATAGAGTCTTTGTGATTATAAAGAAAATCCATGCATTTGCTCTATATTAGATGAAAAGATCAAAATTTGTGACCTTTTGACCCCTGGTGACCTTTTCACCATAAAAAAATTTGCATAAAACGCAGCACAAACTTGTAGAACTCAATAAGGCCAACATTTTAAGGGGTCATATGATATATATTTCTGAATAATTGCAAAGTTATAGCAGTCACAAACTATCGATACCCCTAATTTTCTACAACCAGCTGTAAAAGTGGGCGTGGTCATGGGGGTATCTTCCATCCCAGTTTTTTCACTGGCATCATTAACTTTCTGGTATTAAATAAGAACATGATTGGACATGTGTAACTTTCAATTTTAATCATATTTCAATGAAAAAAAATCTGTTATAGAGTCTTTGTGATTATAAAAAGAATCCATGCATTTGCTCTATATTAGATGTAAAGATCAAAATTTGTGACCTTTTGACCTCTGGTGACCTTCTCACCATAAAAATTTGCATAAAACACAGCACAAACTTGTAGAGCTCAATTATGCCAAAAATTTAAGGGGTCATATGATATATATTTCTGAATAATTGTGAAGTTAGAGCAGTTACAAACTATCCATACCCCTAAGTTTCTGCAACCAGCTGTAATAGTGGGCGTGGTCATGGGGGATCTTCCATCCCAGTTTTTTCACTGGCAACATTAACTTTCTGGTATTAAATAAGAACATGATTGGACATGTGTAACTTTCAATTTTAATCATATTTCAGTGAAAAAAAATCTGTTATAGAGTCTTTGTGATTATAAAAAGAATCCATGCATTTGCTCTATATTAGATGTAAAGATCAAAATTTGTGACCTTTTGACCTGTGGTGACCTTTTCACCATAAAAATTTGCATAAAATGCAGCACAAACTTGTAGAGTTCAATTATGCCAACAATTTAAGGGGTCATATGATATATATTTCTGAAGAATTGCAAAGTTAGAGCAGTTACAAACTATCTATACCCCTAATTTTCTACAACCAGCTGTAAAAGTGGGCGTGGTCATGAGGGTATCTTCCATCCCAGCTTTTTCACTGGCGACATTAACTTTCTGGTATTAAATAAGAACATGATTGGACATATGTAACTTTCAATTTTAATCAAATTTCAATGAAAAAATCTGTCATAGGGTCTTTGTGATAAAAAAAATCCCCGCATTTGCATTATTTTAGAAATATAAAGGTCAAAATTTGTGACCTTTTGACCTCTGGTGACCTTTTCACCAAAAAAATTTGCATAAAACGCAGCACAAACTTGTAGAACTCAATTAGGCCGACATTTTAAGGGGTCATACAACATATATATGTGAAGAATTGCAAAGTTAGGGCAGTTACAAACTGTCAATACCCCCAATTTTCTACAATCAGCTGTAAAAGTGGGCGTGGTCAAAAAGTCCATGGGGGGTATCTTCCATCCCAGTTTTTTTGCTGGCAACATCAATTTTCTGAATTGTTAGACCCAGGGGTACATGAAAATAACCATTTCCGTAAGTCACACGGGGGTGCACTATGACCCCCACTAGCCCATGGCCTATTATGGATGGGGCTGAATGATTGTTTGGCTCTCCATAACAAAAATGATTAAAAATTATAGAATTCTTGTGAGAATTGACAGGACCGATCAACTTTCAACAATTTTATGCACAACAGTTACTCGTGTCTATTTTGACCAATCGTAATCACTTTTAGTGCATAATAACGTCAATCAAGACTCTTTTCTACACTTTTGTCGTATATTGTGTGTCCGCTCTCAAATATTGTGTGTGGCATAGGTGCCTGGGTGTGTGCATGTGTGTGTGTGTGTCGTGTTTTTCTCCTTTAGATTTTTTTTCTAGAGACCTTTTTTTTGTATAAAGTACATGCCACAATATTTTTGGGCTAACAACAAACCATCGACACCATTTATACATCGAAGCTTAAACATTTCACCGTTAAGAGCCTAACTGGTCCCTTTCCTTTCTTCCTCTCACTTCTTGTGTCTTTCTTTATTTCTTTCTGAATATAGAAGTAATCAAGATTTTTAACTGAAACTGTGCTTTTACTGAGTACTTGAAAAATTGTCGTGAATCTCTTTTTCGATCAGTTAAAATTTCTTGATGTATATTCACATAGGCACAAATATGCATGGATTGTGGATGCAGTGAAAATCGGGTTTCCAGATAGACTGTCCATTTTAATAATGATTTAAACAACAATCGATTTTAATTTTCAGATTACATTAAATGAACTTTCGTCATACTGTTTATCTTGAATAATACCAGATTGAATTCATAGCCACACGAGGTTCAGAAAATACAACAATAGCTATCGATTATATATTCATCGAGCCCACCCCAGGTAAGAATGTATAATCATGATAACTTCTTTTTTATATAGTGCAATTTTGTACTAGTCACGGTAAAATGGACATTACATAATTGAGGTGTGAATGCAGTATGGAAAGAAATTAGCCAAAAGTGGTATAAAAACAAACACGAATTAAATTAAGTTATTGAGAATGATTTACAGTACCAAAGCTTCTTGGGGAACAATGTTTCAAAGAAACTTTGGGGAGAGGCCATTTTTCTCGTGTTTATAATTATCAGAGAGTGAGAATTTTTTAGTTCTGATTTGCTTTTGAAATAAGTATGCTTTTACATTCATTCCTTCAGCAATTTAAGATTGACATGAAGTTTAAAAAAGTAGTTATAATATTTCGTTAATAATAATGACAAGAACAATATTTGTTTCATTAATTTTGCCGGGTTTATCTCACCTTGGCTAATAAAAATCATTCCTCTTCCGGTGCTCATTAATTTGATTTGATTTATTTCTTCTGCATTCATATAAGTACAACATTGTTTTTATGGGTTGAGTATAAAGAAAGAAACTGATCGAACAACTTAAACTGATGGGTAATTTTTTTTCCATTTTTTCACTTTCCATAAGACTGGGAGTTCAGCTTCCGGGATATCAACAATAATGACACTGGCAGTAAGATACTTCAGAGTGGCGATGATTGGCTACCCCGAGTACATGGAGATTACGGTAACACCTCGTAAAGGCTTTTAAAACAATGATAACGGATATGTAAAATATCTTATTACCACGCCCATTGTACATTACTCCTGACAACTACTTCGTATGAATTGTGACACGTAGAAGGGACGAATATGGACTGCAATTTGATTAGGGAATCAGCGTGTGAACCGGTGTCAGCGCATGAGATGTCACCGGCAGATGTTTTTTTCCAATACAAAGTTACAAGAAATATGATTGTGCCCTCCCCATCACGCAGCCAGAAACTCCCATCTATGAAGTGGGCCTATTATTATTGAGAGAGAAGTGTTTGAAACATAGCTCACTTGCTACGCTCACTCGCCAATATGGAATAAGCCTACTCATTTGATTAAGAAGGGGCGATATGACCGGATGAGATTACTTGTCATTTTGCATTAAAAAAAAAACATCCGCCGGTGTCATCTCATCGGTATGGACATCTCAATCGGTGACACCGGCAAATTCAACCAATATCAACCGCCCCTATAGTATGGCCACAAATAAACTCGAGCCAAGTGTCGTGCAGCCTGTGGGGGAAAAAAACTCTCTAATGACCCATTGCCAGTTCTGACAATTACATTATAGATATTTTGAACGGTAATTTAGACAGTTTACCTTTTCAGTCATGTGCAATAAATGAGAAATTTTACTGTTCATGTGCACGATATCCCCCCTTTAAAAAACGAGATTTGCTGAGTTTATGAAGCGCATAATTAAGTAAAACTGCATAAACTTTACGTAGAGTGTTTTATCTTGTAAGAGAGCTATTGCATTCCGAGTTTGTTTTTCGCAGTTATTTTAGTTTTTTGCCAGCGATTCGGGTGGTTTATCCCATCACTTAATTCATAAAATGGTAACTGAAGATATCAAACAAACGCACAAATCATTTCGGTGTCCTTGTCGCTATTCTTATTTTTAAAACCTTTTTAAAAAAACCTATCACAAAGTTATTCTTTTTATTGCAGCTCTTATTCGTGCTGATTTTACCCAATCCCAAGGTGATACGGCTATTTTCTCTGTTAAGCATCGATTCACGTCACCCACCGGGAGAATATGGATTTATTACTATTCCACCCTTGAACCCAGAAATGGTTTCTTCAATATTTCAACTTGCATTAACAACGAAACTTTGCTGTCATTTCCTCATTCTATGGACGATCGTTTCCGAAATGAAAATCTACAGTATGAGTGCAACAGGACTGAGGATGTTTTCGTAAGTTAAGCATTACCTACTTTTTAGTTATTACTTTTGACGACAAATTCCGAAATGAAACTAAAGGTGACTAATGTGCAGGGGTGCATAAAATGTATCGCATAGTATTCATTTTCCGTCAAATCAAAACATAACAAACATAATGCATTCATGGAAATACCTGCATGAAAGTTGATTTGATATCTGGCCACCTCAAGTCGGCGGACCTCAAGTCGACAACGGACCTTAGAAAAAAATACGAGCAAACACACTATAGGCCGTAATGTATATGGCTGCCTGTTCAGTTATTGTACAGTTACTGCCTATATTGTTTAGATCAAACAGCTGACTTGAAGTCATCAAGGGCTAATGTTTGGTAACCATGAGTATCGCTTCCATTTGAGTATTCAATTTTTTGTAGGGGGCGGGTGGACATGGTGGAAGGGACTAGGAACAGATGAAAATGATCTATCTTTTCCAAAAGTTCTCCTAGGGTTGCTTTTGAGGTCAATAAGCTAACTTGAAGTAACCATTAGCGGCCATTAGTTGATTTCAAGTTGTCAGATTTTTTGTTTTGGATTCGATTGAAAGTATCCCCCATTTCTTTTCTCTCTTGTTTATTTTTATTTTTCTTTCTTTTTTTTTTTTTTTGGGGGGGGGTACATCTTGGATGAAATTGACCTAGATTTATTGTCAAACAGTTGACTTGAAGTAATCAGTGGCTAGTATAACTGAGGGTATCGACTTTCAAGTGGTTATTTCCATTGCTGCATATATATATATATATATATATATATATATATATATGAAGAAAAATATTTTTAGAAAAGTCGGAGGGATGGTCCTACTCAGCGTTGTTGCCATAACAACACTGCTTTAAAGAGGGGTCCCTTGAGCAGAAAAAAGTAACGTGTTGTTAGGTGTGGTGTTCATTCTGCGCACATCGAAATACATCATGCCGCAAAGCCCAACGGTTTTTGTTCAAACACTGATGTAGGCTAAGGGGATGGGGCACAAGGGGGCCATGCCCCCCCCCCCCCCCGTTGATCGGCGAGCAAAAAAAAAAAAACTTTCATTGAGTCCACCTCACATAATTTACCCCACCCCTACCCTCTGAAATGAAATGAAAAAAGTAAATATGCCACTTTTCATATAGGTTACCCCTAATACTGAATTTAGTGTGCAGAAAATGCTATTTTCATGCACGAAGTTTCAAAAATCCCCTTCCGTGGGAGGAGGAATACCCCCCTCCCACACCCTCCCCCTGCTCGGTCGCTTCGCTCCCTCGCCTTGGCCCCCTGTTCCTGGCTACGCCATTGGTTAAAACAACCAAATAAACAAACAAACACGAAAAATCCCTCAAGATCTGCATGTTCAGCATGTTCAGTATGGAAAACAAAACAAATAACTTAAAAGCAGACAGCTTTGTTAGGACTGAAACTACCGGAAGATAAGATCCTTTGGATCAATTTTCGCGCTTGTAAATCAGTGCATAGATTGGGGCAGTTAAGGCTTTTAAAAGATAAAATGACTTTAACATTTCATAAGCGTATATCAAACACATTTAGCACCTAAATACTTTGTGCCTGAGCACTAGCAAGCAGAGGCGTCGATCCTGGGGGGCAGGGGGGGGGGGGCAGTTGCCCCCCCCCCCCCGCCCAAAGATATCATTTTGCCCCCCCCCCCCCCAATAATTTCCCAATCAAAAAAAAAAAGGAAAGAGGAAAAAGAAAAAAGAAAGAGAAAAGGAAGGAAAAGGAAGGAAGGATGTGAAATGAAAGTGTAAATCAAGAAAAAAAAAAGAAAATGGGACACTGGGAAGCGCTCGCTCGCTTCGCTCGCTCGCATTTATTGTGTCTTAACCTTTGCCGATGATAATTACTATTCTTATGAAAGGAAATCGGTTTGCATCTTGTGTTTCTATCTAATGTTATACTATTCTTCTACTCATAGGAAGTAATATAAGCAAACAAGATATCACTCCTAGAAATCGAGCGGCCAGTTGACCTAAAAATAGATAAAATTTCAGGAGATAACGGCCTGGATAAAAAAAAAAACGCAAAACAAAAACATATTTTTCATTAACTCGCTCGCTACTCTCGCTGGTAAAGTTAGATACAAGATGATTTCGGGCAGAAAGTAGCTTATTATAGCAGCGAGATTCCAAAGTATCATTATATTTGGGCAGCAAGGTGGTTGACAAAGAATTTTGGACGAATCCATATAATTTTGCCGCGATCGGTCGTTGACTTTGCTCTCTATCGGACTGCAAGCGAGGTAGCTAAAACAGTGTCATATTTGGCTGATCGGATGTATTATTTAGATATCATACAGGCATGGCAGGTTTATAGTGTATTCTGATGATAATGATACTAATAATATTCCGTTCTTGTATAGCGCATATCACATTTTTATCACATTTTTATGATGACGAAATAACACTTTTATCATATGGAAAAGGGTATATTTTTCCTCGCTCGCTGCGCTCGCTCGTTTCATATTAATAGTTTTGAAAAGCAAACGAATTCGGTGAGACGAGACCAAATAGATAATGTAGATGTTTCATTGGCTCACAGCGTAATTTGCCGAAGGGTTTACTACATCTACCATGGAAAAACAGTGTGTGCTTCCTCGCTCGCTTCGCTCGCTCGTAATATTAAAAAACAGAGTGGTTTGGGGGCAGCAACAATGGACCAGCGATGTGACAAAATAGAGTTCATATTTGGCAGCGAGGTAACCATATACATATATACCAGGTATCATTTTTATGCCTATATGATAACTAAACCCTTCTCTCATAACAAGAAATTTGTTATTTTTATAATTAAAAAAAAAAGCAGGATGGTTCACATAGCAAGTTGCTTAATTTCCCAATTTGAATATGCTTCACGTTGATATAGGCCTATGTGTTATATATATATATATATATATATATATATATATATATACACACACACAGATACATATAGGTATATATGTGAGGGTGTGTGTGTGTGTGTGTGTGTACACGTAGTAGCCGTGGGTTCATCTCCGCTTGGTCGTTTTGACCCCAACCCCAATCCGAAAAATGGATCGACGCCTCTGCTAGCAAGAAATGTGTGTTCAGTTATATTCTAACTTTAATACCCCTTACCTCAACTCAACGTTAACTTTGATTGTGATTTGCAATGCTAAATGATGAGAAATTTTATGGAACGAGTTATATTTTGCGACAGAGTATATTTCAGATTTTTTTTTCTTTCTGTTTTATTCCATTTCAGATAACATTTACTGCTGTAAGAGGTTTCAACGAGACGTTGATTGAAATCTATAGAATACGAATCTTTGAAGACCCTTCCCGCAGTAGAGGTACAAGTCTGATATAGGCTCCACACTAAGAAAAAAAAAGGTTCAATTTTGCACACTTCATATGCAACACTGGGAGCTCCTTTATAGGTACAACTTTGCACTCTAAAAAGCATTTTGCACCCTTAAGGGTGCAGAGTTGTACCCTTTAGGGAAGGTGCAAATTTGCACCCTTTTGAATGCAAAAATATCTACACACTTAAAGGATGCAGACGGACATTTTCGGGTGCAACCAAGTACCAAAGAGTGCATCTCTGCACCTTTTTCGTGTAGGGTGCAATATTGCACCCAAAAGGTGCTGCCAGTGTTGAATTTATAGCTTCAGAATTGAACCTTAATTCTAAGTGTGAAATGACAGGCAATGACAACCTTCAATATAGTTTGAATTGTTTTGAAAATACAGAACGCTTAGAGAAACCATTTATAAAAATGTCCAAAACGTCAAATAAAGTATGACAAAGTTGCAAAGCTAAGCAGAGAAGCAGAGATAATCATTGTATATCACAGATCGGCATATTTTCATTTGACGAACTAGGGAAAAACTCCTCCATTCGCTATACACTAAAGTATCATGCATTTTATTAATCGCTGTGTTAATTTCTCTTGGTACCTGATTCTCAAGACGGCATGTGCTGCAAGTGCAACACGCCGCTAAAGTGCACGCCTAAGCTATCAAAAAGTTGTACGTGCGCGCGAACAGCGTTTTATGTGGCGAAGAAATGTCATCCACGACCTCGATGACCGACTCATCATCGCTAGTATTAGAGTCTAGACCTATAGTAAAACACAGACTAGGGCCCGTTGCATAAAACTTAATAATAGTAACTTTACTATTATAGTAACTTTCTGGATTTTGATTGGCTGTTGATTATGTCATGTTGCTCAACAGCCATTCAAAATCCAGAAAGTTACTATAATAGTAAAGTTACTATAATTATAGAAAGTTTTATGCAATGGGCCCCTGTAGGCCATACCCAGCAAACACAAAATGTTTTTAGAACGTTCACAAAACGTTTTTTATAACGTCTTCGTCTGGAAAAAAAACGTTCTTAAAACGTTTTTAAAACGTCTTAAGGTTTTCTGCAGGTCCTTAGCCTGGAAAGTAATCGATCATGATTCATGAATATTCACAAAAGGCCTAGAATTGACCAAAATCATGATTTTAAAAGGACAAATGGCAATCTCTTTTGGCCTTTCTGTAATGCAAAATTCTATAATGCAAAAATAATGCAAAACATTGATTGTAATGCCCAAAATGCAATAAGAAGAGGTTTTTCTGGGTCTAAATTCAAAAATTGTAATCGTCAACTATTTTTTAAACAGTCATTGCAATCTGGTCCCTATATATAGAAAGACTTGACAAGAGTTCAGTACATATGCTTAGGATATAGGATAGAATAGGATAAAATATAGGCACAGAGTTGTTAGCATTACAGGAGGACTGTTAGTATCACAGAACATTAAGGGGATTCTACTGAGAGAACTTCTCTTCAGGATACTTTTTTTTTTAAATCATAATTATCAAAGGTTTTCTGGATATTCTTAAAAGGTTCTTACAAGGTTTTCTAAACGTTCTTAGAAGGTTTTCTAAAGGTTCTTACAATGTATTCTGAACGTTCTCAAAACGTTTGTAAAACGTCCAAAGGTTTTCTGCAGGTCCCTAGACTGGAAAGCAAATGCATAAAAGGTTTTTTATTTTTTTTTAACGTTTAGAGAACGTTTTACAAATGTCCAATAAAACGTTTTGTGGACGTCTGCAGAACGTCCGAACGTCTATAACGTCCAAAAGGTTTTCAGCAGGTCCTTATTAATTTTGAAAGGTTTTTTATTGGTTTTTTAACGTTTAAAAAACTTTTTTAACGTCCGTTTGAAACGTTTTAAATACGTCGAAAACCTTCCACAAAAAGACGTTCTGAAAACGATTTGACAAAACGTCCAAAGAAAGAACTTGGAATGTTTTAAGAACGTTCAGAAAACGTCCAATTGTTAGCTGGGTAAAGACTTCTGACAACTTTCATGATGACTGGTTTGTCTTGTATTATCGCGGGCAAAATCGCGGGCACGCTTCAACTTTATTTCTAGGCACCTAAGCATACTTAGTGTATGACGTCATAGACTGTTGTTCTTCAGCGGCGTGTTGCATTTTATCAGCTTAACGTACGTGTCCTCCAGGCTATACATTTTCCCTACATTTTGTGTGTTCGGCAATCTTAATCACAGTGACATTCGCAATTTCCAAATTTCGAATTTCCTCATAATTATACAGTGCACAACTTTCGAAAATTCAAAATGTCATATTGCTGATCTGATTCCATTTAAATATTCACTACGCTGTTTGTCTGTTTTCTGCTTTGAAGAATGTGGGAAGAAAATGTGAAAATAGCATATCGTCAATGGGCAGGAGCTTTCATGCAATCAATAGAAACTGTGTATAAAAATGAGATATATAAAACATCGTGTGCGGTATATTTCTCCTTTTGTGAACTTTTGTTTTCACTATTATAGAACCAGTGCCAACTACCATGACTACAGGCCCGATTGCTACCTCCATAGCGACGTCAGCTCATGAGGATCCAACAAGTCAAATCTCTGATGGAAGTGAGTAAGAAAGTTCATGTTGTTTGATACTCGATCAAAGTTTTTTTTTTCAGTTAGCAATAGAAAGGAAAGTCCCTTTTTACCCAGAGAACCGCCTTTTTCTTTTGCTCACCCGGATCATAGTCATGATATGATATTTCACTCTTTATTCCAAGTCTTCTGATTATCGTCTTTATTTTCATATCATATTTCGAGGCTTTAGCATTAATTACAAGTCATCGTCTTCTTCTCCGGTTTTTCGTCTGTCTGTGCAGACACCCCAGATGGCGCACTACATCGGATTGTCATTCCAGTCGCCGTTGTAGTATCAATCGTCGTTTTGAGTCTAGTCATTCTAGGTGTTGTTTGGTGGATTCTTCTGCATAATCGAAAAAAGTAAATAGAATATACGTTTTGTTTTGTTGTTGTTGTTTTTTTAATCCGTCTTGAAGTATTGCAAGACATCTGCTTTACCACAGACGTTGGTATTGTATAATCTATAATGACATGATTTACAATACAAAATATCCCGCTGAAATATCTCAGATGCAAGTTTTTTATTTGAAATATTTTCAAATGCTCAGATAGCGAGAATTTTTCCAACTGTAAACTTCCAAGCTTTTTGGACGAACTGTATAGCAAACGAGTAGCTTTAGAGTATCGAAATGTTCGATCGCTTGATGGCAGGAATACTGTTTCCACTAGTTTGTGACTGAAAACAAAAGATTAAGAGTCAAGATAATATCAGGAAAAGAGGAACATATCAAAAGAAAGTTTGGGGAAAAGAAGAAGAAGAAGAAGGAGAAGAGGAAGAAGAAGAAGAAGAAGAAGAAGAAGAAGAAGAAGAAGAAGAAGAAGAAGAAGAAGAAAAACACGTCGTGGTAGACTTACAGCGTTTTTCTACTCGAGCCCACTTAATCTTGGCAATAACAACCTTCCAAATTATTGCATGACAAGTTATGAGTACATATTATTTGAAATTTAAATGCTAGTTTGATGTTTTCATTATTGTACACAGTAACTAAATGTTTTCCATGTACGTTAATTAAGTGGGTTAAAACAACTTATTAAACTTCTTCACTGTAGGTCCAACAGGCCAGATCAAAGTATGTTGATGACTCCCCGCACAAGCTGCAGCCACAACGAGTACACGAATCCAGAGCTTATTCCAAAACCAGATACAGCAAGCGGGGAGCATCAACCAGACCTTCTGCACGGACTGAATGCCGCCCTCAACGTCGAGTCTCATGAAACACGGAATTCCAGTATGGATGTGATGGAGTCGTCAGAAAATACACCAGCGTCAACCACAGAATATAATACATCATCAGATGCTCATAGGTATTATTCGATTCGGAGATCAGCAGTTGATGATGGAAGCGATGAGCCAGATGACCATGACTACTCTTTGCTTGATGAAACTCAAGCAAATCCCGACAGCGAAAGCAAGAGCAGTGCTGCCACAGATGATACCGGGTATACCCTTTTAAAGAAGCAATCCGATGATCCTACTTCAGGGCGAGCTCCCTTGACGAAACCGAAATATGGTGTTCGGGATAGCATCAGTCACCATGACTACTACGCCTTGCAAGATGACCAAGCAAACGATTACGATCTCCTGCAGAGTACGCCGGATCAAGAATACAAGATTCCACCTAACGTGCCCGATGACGCAGTCGACAACAATGGAGAGTATGGCAATTTAGGAACAACTAACAAGGCTGTCTTGTATGACGATAAAGAATATAATCGTCTAGCTCACAGGGACCATCACCATCGGCAAGTCGATCAAACAAGACCAGGTAACCATGGAAAGAAGTCATCCAGTACAAGAGGGGACCCGTCAGCACTCTTCAACGACAATGTCTACAACACTTGCAGTGATGGTGCCGACAAAAGCAAGAATGACGGGGGTAATTACCAGAGCTTGAAGAAAACCAAGGTGGATCACGCAAAGAAAGAAATGTTGCATCCTCCCAAAGCAACAAAACTGGAAAAAGAAGTTTCGTTCACCAAAGATAGCAGCAAGGATCCAACATCACAAGGCTTAAGAGAAAGCATATGTGATTACGAGAGCGTCGATTTCGAACACGATGGACATGACGGAAGTATCAATGGTGGAGCACCTCAGACAAAAGACACATTGCATCCTAACTTCACTCGACATGATCGAGATTCTCTTGATGATGACTATCAAGTACCATTTGGGCCGGACATCACCAAAGGACATAGCAGCAAGGATGCTAAAGATGAAGGTATCGAGAACAAAGGAAAGGATCTAGCTATAGATCAGGCTCGGAAACCTCCAGGAGACGACGCCGACCAAGTAGAAAGAGCTACACCATGCGGGGAAGGGGATTATCAGAGTCTGAAGTTTGGCCCAAGAGGGAAGAAGGGCCGCAAAGATGACACCAAAAGTGACAGTAAAGGATCTAGCAAGGAAGATACACCAAAGGTCTCACGGCTCCAGGATCCAGATTCCCAACCGAGATTCCTTGACAGGGATCTCGATGCATATGGACCAAAGACCGATAGCTTTCACAGAATAAGTCCCCTTTATCATAGCATCAAAATTAAGGATAATTAAAAGGGGTAGAGAATTAAG
This sequence comes from Echinometra lucunter, assembly GCA_029962745.1. Taxonomy (NCBI): domain Eukaryota; kingdom Metazoa; phylum Echinodermata; class Echinoidea; order Camarodonta; family Echinometridae; genus Echinometra; species Echinometra lucunter. Next base: position 22,981,892 of record CM057164.1, read on the forward strand.
TTGACGCTTTATGATCCTACGATACCCTATTCAACTGCTCAAAGACATGTTTATAATCTATCATAGATAGTGTATTCATACGTTTAAAAAAAAAATCATTATGGTAATAACCCTTCCAACATGTCCAACGGTTTGTTGGTTGATTGTACAAATTTGACTACATCTGTAATTTTAAGGGATCAATGAGAATTAAATGAAATAAAAGTGATATAGTCATGATAGTTTTCTCAGTACCTCATAGCACTGTGGCACCGACCTCTGCATGGGAAGATGCAGGATGCCTGGCAAATTTGATGAACATGGGTGAAAACAACAACAATAACAAGAACAACAACTAAAAAAAATCCTGCACGCCAAGTTCTATTTTTTGTCTGTCCTATGCACTTGAGATCTAATGATGGAGATCCTCTTGAGCCACCCCTTATTGAAAGTCGAAGAATGGCTGACTTGGTGATGAGTGAGGGTAAATTGGCTCAGCTACTCAACCTAGAAATATGAGCAATTGATGACTTAAAGCTTGCAAAAAAAATTCATGTTCTTGATGTTTGTGTCCAGTTACCGACGTTCATATTTAATCATCGTGGTCAACGTGGTCAAATAGGTAATTAGAGACCACAAAGACGCAGCAAAATTAAAATCCTCGTAAACCAACATCCCCTATGATCTAGGAAGGACAACATCTTGGATGATCATGCATGCAATGTGTATAGTGTCCCGTTGTTTAGATAATGATGTAGATACTTTAAAATATGTTTCAGAGTTATCTGAAATATGATTGTGAGTCAAATATTGAAAATACTGTTCTATTAAACAGTATATACGAGCAGTCAAGATAAAGTCAGCTCTTCTCTTCTCCACTTTACATTTTTTTTCTGTAATAGTGTTCTTCTAATTCATTGATATCCCGCTAAGAACATAATAGATTGCAAAACCAAATGTATTTCTAATCTCAACCAAATATTCTAAAGAGTGAAATGATTAGATTAATCTTTTGATCACTAAGTTCATTGTTTGTTTGTTTGTTTGTTTGTTTATTATTGGTTGAATGCTTGATTGATTGCTTGATTGAATGGCTCACTGATTGAGTTATTGGTTGATTGCTTTTCCCATTCCTTGCTTTATGAGTTCATTGATTAATTGTTTAATTTGTTAGGATGATTAGTTGATGGCTTGATTAGTTTATTGATTGATTGTTTGATTGGTTCATTGATTGATTGGTTGTTTGAGTGACTGATTGATTGATTGATTGATTGGTTGGTTGGTTCGAAACAATCAACTTAAGGAAACTTCAATATCCCTGTCTTTCACCTTTAGAAATGTGCGGACTCTACAGTGGCTTATTACGTAATCCCAACATGATTTGTATGGGCAGTAAAATAGGCTTTCGAAATTGCACTTGAGTTGATTTTTCGAATGTAGTTTTTTTTTTCTTTCTTTCTTTCTCTTGTTTGTATTGCATTACTCAAAATAATTGCCACGGCAACGGAAATTGGATCAATCTTGGCGGCATATTTAGTTTTGCCAGATAGGTAGCAAAGTGAATTATTTGGTTTTCATCCAAGATCAAAGTCATGGAATAAAAAAAATCACTGTCTCGACCCCTGCTACCTCTATTAGGATTTTTCCGTGCGACGGTGATACAGGTGCTTGTACATGTAGTCATACAACTGGCTGCTTTTAAATATGAAGCGATGATCAACGGCATACAGATACAAATAGGCATTATCATGTAGGTAGGCATAGACATCGAGAGAACTTGATGGAAGGGCTATGGCTTGAAGTTGTAATCATTTCGTAAGGGGGGGGGGGCCTACATTGCTTTCCTCCCAAAAAATTTTGCTGGTGGAGTACCACCTATTGGTTCATTTTCAACCGATTAAGTATCTTGTGGTCAGTATTTGATTAATTTTAAGTATCATTTCGGATCGAAACACAAAGTATTTTTTAATGTAAAAATAATTGATCCATACCACTCCACTTGAATACGACTCCCCCCCCCCCGAAAAAACAACACTTTTTGAAATGAATGAACAAGATGATACTGCTCACTTTCTTAACACATATGCATTGCAAAAAAAGAAAAGAAACATTTAGGATAACATCCATCTTTACTAGCCCTTCAGTAGTTTCTTTTCTCGTTTTTATTATCTCATTATTTAAAATTTGAATGACGTAACCATGAAAGCGAAATATCTTTGATCTACGAGAAAGCAAAGAAGGTATGCCTTAGCGATATCGAGTAATCTTTCAATCAACTTTGAATGCATATATTTCCTCTAATATGCCTCTCACCCAAATACCTTCGAAATTATTGGCTCCTGAAGATAATTCTTCCTGATCGTCATTTAAAGCTCTAGACCCTGCCAAGCCTGCCAGGTCATGCACGTGTGCACTCGAACGCCTATGAGATAACGACAAATCAATGATTTGTTCAGGAAAATGGAAATTATCCAAACTTAACTGAGGAGAAAGGTAAAAAGAAGGGGGAAGTGACTTCCGAAAGAGTCAAACGAGGACACCGTCAGTTTCCGAGTTGTGTCCTCAGGAACAGCTGATAATATCGGTCACACCGACTATTAACATCGATTCTTGGCCATTCGGGATATTGTATATTTCTGCTCGCTCTGTTGTCGACCTGCTGTCCGCCTCGTTCATCATGTTGGTGTGACTGGGGTTTGAACGAGTTTTTCGAACGAGCGCGGCATGATGGGAGGGCGGAGTTCGGTTTACGCACGGGAACCCGCGCAGCAAGTAGAAGACGTTCAGAGAAAATGACATCATATCATAATGGGATTTGCGTCTTCCTGGTGAAAGTCATTTTCCGTTATGGCCCCAGATCGGAATACACAGAGATCTCTGGAATACCTCCTTCACCTTGTGATTTTTATCTCGGCGTTAGAAGCAGTTTCGGGCCAAGCGACTTGCGGTAGGTTTGATCAGATTTAGCCCATAACGCTTTTTTTATATTCGATTCAAGCAGATTTCTTTAGTAAATATATATTTCGCCTTTACTTTATGTTATAAACTCTTTTAAATTTTTCTTCCACTTCGGCATATAAAAATGTACTACTTGAGAACGGCTTATTTGAGATTATCTTTCAATTTATTTCCTACAAAGATTCATTATTCGAAGTGATATACTTGCTTCTTGTAATTAGCATGATTAGGGTACAAAAGTGACATAAAACTATAGCCTTTTACGTTCACATTTTTCTATAACACAGTCTTCATGACCTGCAACTGGAATGGTCTGCAAAACTGCTCTTATGTCACTACTGCTACACAATTAACCAAAGTATTTTGCCAATAACTGCTCTAAATTCAAGAGAACCCTTCTCATTCTCTTATCACTGAAGATGGAGGCAGTTAATTAACCGATTTTTGATGAATATCGTTTCCATTGTTACTGATGTCTCTTTGTTACTAATGTCACACTAGTGTTTGACCCTCCAAACTGTCATTTTATATTTCGATATTGTTAACTCACTGTAAAAATCTGTTTCAATATTATTGTCATCGATGTGCATACTTGGAGGTTGATAGAACAAGTGGCCAAACGTTGTACATGCTAATCTTTCTAGTTGCGTCCCACTGCAGATCTTTATGTGCCAGCCTAGCCAACAATAACTGGGAATTATCATTAACGCCTGTGAGTAGGCCAAAACAAGGATAACCAGCTAAATATCATGACTAATACACCAGCTATACTCTTGATCGCAAATACGAAACATAATTGGGTGTTACACTTTGGTCACAAATGCAAGAACAGCTGTTGAAGTAGAGGTCTAGCATTAAAAACTTGGCAGCGACTGGCCTGATATAGACATAGTTAAGTATTTGCACATAAGGATTATTGTTAATACTATTTGTGTGTTTGTTATTCCTGTAATCATTTCCACATAGTTCATTATTATTCATTTCATCATCTTTGTTCCCCCAACATGCCAAGAGGATTTTCATTTTCTTAGTCAGTGGCCGGTGCTTTATGTTTCTTTTTTTTTCTTTGCATTTGTTCGAACGTCATATTCTTGTTCTGGTCTGCTCTTTCTCTTAATTGAAATAAAATTAAGCGTATTTAATCAATAAAATAATGCTTATTTAACAGACTCGGGAATTTATTCATCCTTGTTTGTAGAGATCTCCATTACTTGAATATCACATTTCTCCAATTTCAGACTTTGAAACTTAAATTAGTCACCTCGTCATGGTAATATTGTAGATACGATATGCAAATTAGAGAAAGACAAACTTACTGCCAGAATATGAACTGACTCTTTCTCTAGGGTGAGGTGGGGTGCGGCCACACCCCTCGCCTCATGATACGCCTATTGATGCTTAGACTGTAACCCAGTTCTCCTGAGGAGGTAGTTCATGCAAATAATAGGTTAACTTGCACGAAACTTATTTTGATATGTGGGACACAAGACCTGAGCCATTAAAATCTAGTCCTATATTCCTTCTCTGCGTATGGTATTTGCCTTTATTTTCTTCCTCCCGACCTCTTCCTGGCCCTCTGTTCCCTCAGCCCCCCCCCTCTCTCTCTCTCTCTCTCTCTCTCTCTCTCTCTCTCTTTGTCAAAAAAGAAACATTACTTCCTATACTAACGAGTTCATGTATGTTACATGAAAATTTCACATTACAGATGATGCAGGCTTTTTTTTCAATATTGCATTGTGTGTAATAAGTTTTCTAGTATTAGTATTACAAGACTACATCCCAAAGACCATTTACATGTATTGATTTATGAAAATCGTTGAATATAATTTAACCTCTAATATAAGAATAAGACCCCGAAGTCAGAGAAAATAAGCATAATGGCTACATTATAGAGAAAGTTGCATTTATCATAGTATATCATCTAAATAGACCATGCGCGACGTAATAAAAAGTGATAGTGTAGTCCCTTTAAAGACTGGATACGATCTTGAAAGAAGGTATTATTTACACTTTTGTGCTCAATATCCTGGATCTCTGTTCACCTGTTTGTTCTATCATCCGCCGATCCCTCCTTCTCCTCTCCTTCATAATTCTGCCTTTTCCTTGACTGTCTCTCTCTCTCTCTCTCTTCCCCCTCTGTTCTTGAAATAGAGTTGTGTACATTTTCTTTAGGGAATTATTACCTGCATATGTTCTGCAATATTTCATCTTTCACTCACATTAAGTATGCAGCAGGCATCTATAAGTTTTTCGAGAGGGGGGGGGGGGCAGAAATTATTCAGGGGTGATCTTAATCTAATAATGGAGCAGACAGAATTCTGTTATGTAACTGGATACCTTGTTTGGATATTTCAAGTCTTAATTGCTTACTGCCTGCCACTAGGGGGGTTATATCCGGGGATTGCCAATTAACGCTTCACGTGCTGACTGTCGGGGTACCGTTAGACTATATTTAAAAAGAAATGGTAACAGAGGCTATATATGGATATGTTAATTGGAATAATTCAGAAAAGAGAAATACAATTATTATGCTATAAATTAACATTGGTTTACTCATATGTATTAAGAACGATAAATCTTGAATAATCCCTTTATCAGTTTATGGAAGGATCGCAGTTTAATCTTTTTTTTTTATTATTTATATCGTTTCAGGCCAGCAGTGATTATTCCTTTGGAAATTGAAAAGAGAAAGCTGCCCTCACGATAATTTTGAAATATTCGGGCAACCAAACATCACATTATTGCGTAAGCAAGGTGGTAAATTTCAGTATTCAAAAGTTTGATAAATTCCATAATAGGTACATGTTCATGACATAAAAAAGGTGTCAAGGTTGATGTCGTTAGCTAAATTTGGATACCGGATATTATATTAACGTGAGAGACGTCTTATTATGAAGTCCCCGGGAAAATTATCAGAATTAAGTCCGTAATAATTCTTCTGTTGTGTGTTTTGTTTTTACTTTACCTCTGTCTTCAGTAATATATTGTTGTTTTTGGTTCTTTGATTTATTTTGCAGTTCGTTTTTTAAACCTTTTATTTGTTGTTTTTTTTCGTTATTTTGTATTAAAATGAATAAATTCTATCACTGTATAGACATACATTTATCATTATGTTAGTTCATGAAAGTATTATCTGCATTTCTCCAAGCTTTCATTTAATAAATCTGCTTATATCATGAGTTAAATAATAACGGTTCATTAAAAATAATAGTTTCCGGATATTCAGCTACACACTCTCGTATTTTTAAAGGATTATGAATTGTTGGGAGATATTTTTCTCTTCCCTTTCCGCCCTCTTGGATTAAGAGGGGATTAAAAGCATCCCTTTTAACCAAATGCCTTTGTGTACATTGATGATTGCAATTACTACACGCGTTTGCCAGATAGAAATCTCTAAGCGATTAGCTGAATTATGGACGGATTATTATTAAACCTTCATTCATTTCTGAAACAATCATTTTTTTTAATCTGAGGAGGAAAATAGTTCTTGCAATATGTATCCTTCAGTGATTTTCATCATTGAGGTTTCAAGTGGAGTAGTCTATCAAAACATCCTTTTTTGAAAGACTTTGAATGTTAAACGAAATATTTTTGAATAAAAATAAATATTTGAAATATAGTTTGGAACATTTGAAAAAATATTTCTAAATATTTCAAATATTTTCAAATATTGCTAAATATATTCAAATATTTCAAAATATTTTTTTAAAAGCCTTGGGCCAAAAGTCTCCCTAACTTTTATTGACAAATAGTAATTGCTATCTTCATTTTAGGGGTACGATTGCTATCAGACCTCCTAGTTCTTTTCTCCCTTTATTTTATTTCTTTGATTAAAAAAAATAATAAAACATTTACTCTGGGTTTTGTCTCGATTCCCCCCCCCCCCCCCCCGTACCTTCCTGTTACATCAAGGTATATCTGTACAGTCATATCATATTTCTCTATACTGCTTATTTCTAGTAATCGCATATCAGTTTTGTAAACGAATACCCACTCAATGTCACTCTCTAATACAGGCGCCCCATCTCATATACGATTGAATCGTTGACTAACCTCACTTTTTACACGCTCGAAGAATTCAGAATCACCTGAAATGTGATTTTAAAGAGAAAGCTGAGATTCAGTGAAAGGGAATATCTCTCATTACTTTTATTCCTAAATTTGACTGAATCATCATGATCATAATTACTGTTGAAATGCTGTGAAAAACACCGTTGACTTAACATGCTTAAAGGAAAATCCTATAGGGAAAATCAATTTTAATGAAAAGAGAGGATAGAGAGAAGCAATTTCTAAAAGTTCTCAAAAACGGGGCCCTCTTTGGTCATGTTTGTAGCAATGCTATGTTACTTAAAGGAGAATGAAACCCTGAAGAAATATCAATTTTAATGAAAGGAGAGGATAGAGAGACGCAGTTTTTAAAAAGTTCCATCAAAAACGGTTAAGGTTGGTTGGTTTGGGGGTTTTAAGGCACTTATCATTACTAAATTAGAATATTTGCTTAAGAAATGAGAAATTTATGAAAGTTTGAAAAGTCTCAGTTTACTTTCTCTGGCCATCCTCGAATTTGCAATGTTGCTTTCAAAATGGCAGGTTTAGAAGGACAACTCTAAATATGTTTTGTATACAAAATTTCGTATTTTCTCCATTATCAATGAAGGTGCAGCTTGTCTCCTTCTTAGCTCAAGATGTATCATGGAAAATGTATTTGACATGACATATGTTGAGCTAACAAAGATGCAAGCAGCATCTTTAGAGATAATGGAGAAAATATGAAATTTTATTTTGCTTCTCTCTATCGGTCCTCTCTTTTCATTAAAATTGAGTTTTCCCCAGGATTTCATTTTCCTTTAATGCTCATGCTACTTGTATGTGGTCTCACATATCACACACATGATATTTTTTGTGAAACACAGTTTGGCTTTCGAGCAAATCATAATACAACTGAAGCAATATTAAAATGCATTGATACATTATCAAATGCCATTGATCAACATTTACACTCTATTGCAATATTCCTGGACTTTTCCAAGGCTTTTGATACAATTAACCATGATATCCTATTAGTAAAATTGTCGCATTATGGTGTTAGAGGGAAAGCCTTGGAATGGTTCAGGAATTACTTATCAAATAGAAAACAATTCGTACAAATACATAATCATAATTCAGCTTTACGACCCATAAGTTGCGGAGTTCCACAAGGAAGCCTACTAGGCCCGTTGTTATTTATCATATACATAAACGACTTTTATAAATCTTCTGATGTTCTATCTTTCATTTTATTTGCAGACGATTCCAACTTATTTTACTCTCATGCTAACCCAGTTACGCTTCTTTCTACAATAAATCTTGAGCTAAAACGGGTAGTACAGTGGGTTAAGGCCAACAAATTATCTCTGAACATCCTTAAGACAAATTTTATGTTATTTAGTAATACCTTGCAAAATCTACCTGGAGATATCCTTTTGGACGATACGCCTCTCATCAGAGTCACTTCAACTAAATTTTTAGGGATTATGATTGACGATAAATTGAAATGGAACATTCACATCCTTAATATATCCAAAACTATATCACGAAATATTGGTATAATAAATAAACTTCGACACTTTTTCCCAAAATCAACACTTTTTACACTTTACTTTACACTAATACTTCCGTATTTTAATTATGGAATACTGGCATGGGGTAATGCCTACAAAAATCTCACCGACAAGATATTTATTCTACAAAAGAAGGTTATAAGGATTATTAATAATGCTCCTATTCGTTCTCATACCGATGATTTGTTCTACAAGTCGAATATCCTAAAATTTCCAGATTTGTTTCTTTTTCATACAGGGCAATTCATGTACAAACTGAACATAAATGTTCTACCAAACATATTGACTAAAATGTTTACAAAAAACAACACCATTCACAGTTACCCAACCCGACAATCCCTCCGTTTTCATCTTCCCCGTACCCGCACTCTCTTTGCACAAAAAACAATTACTTTTTACGGTCCTAAATACTGGAACACTCTCAGCAATGACATTATAAATGCCGCTAGTTTGAATTGTTTTAAAACCAAGCTAAAAAAACAAATTCTCGATTCATACAGAGCGACCCCCAATTGAGCGATCGGTACCCACTTTGTCTTACTCCCTTCCCTCCTCTCTCTCTCTCTTTCTCTCTCTCTCCTTCTCCCTTTCCTCTCTTTCTCTTTCACCCACACCTAAGCACCACCCTATCCTCTTGATCACTTTTCTTTCTTTCACTCTAATTCCATTAACTCCATATTCCATCAACCATCACATCAACTTTATCTATTTTTCTTGTATGATTATTATACTTCTACCTACTGATTTATCTTTTATACAATTCTTTGAGGGGTCCACATTTAACAAGCCCTGCTTTTCAGTGGATCCCTCCATTTCCTCAACTTTTATTCTATCAAAAGATAAGTAGAAACAGCCTTGCAGATGTTTAATCGAGATTGTTCTATATTTTGTTTTACCCTCATTGTATATATCATAATTGTACGATTATTATTTGCCTACCGAAAACATTTTCTATTTCTTTGTATTGTCTTATTGCTTACATAGTATTATTGCTTACATATTCCCTGTATTGATTTGTATGGTTATCATTTCATATTTTTGTAATATGTTGAGTTGAAATGAAATAAAGGAAACTTGAAACTTGAAACTTGAAACATCTGTGTTTTTGTATCTGCTTCGATTTTAAGCAAGATTAAGTAAATTTCCTATCCTTCTTATGAAGTCAAAACTTCGCAATACACATTAAGCATTCAAAAATCCATGATCCCGATGGCTTCTTGATAGTATAGATCCAGAAATGCAGAGTTTTCAGCGTATACAGTAATATTACACATCCAAAGTGGTGCATTATTTTAGATATTTGCCCTCTTTGTTACCCAAATATGATAAGGTGACCATTGCCCCAATGTTGGGTTGCTGTTTGTTTGTTTGTTTTTTCAATTCAGTGGGTTTGTTGCCCACAATCCCTTCATCCAGGCTATCCTATGACACGATACTTGGATCGATTAGTAGAGGTATCGTAGTCGGGTGGTTTAAGGCACTTTAGTGGAAACGTGAAGGTTGTGGGTTCGATCCCCGGCACGGCACTTGTTTCCATGAGCATGTTGAGCAAGGCATGTTTTATTGTTCCTTCTGTGTACATTAAAATTGATTCATACCATGCCAATAATACCAAAGTGTGCATGTGTGTTCTTTAAAACAGAAAAGAAGAAAGTAGTACATTAGTGATGATAATCTATCACAACATAAACACACAGAGCATAATTATCATCATTATTAATATTATCACTATTAGCATATCATTATTATTAATATTATCACTATTATCATTAATATTATTATTCAGTATTAAGCTGTTTCCTATCATTTACTGAACCCATGAGGAAAAAGAGTATAAAGAAGCATCACAATGCATTTTACAATTGCAAGAAATGCTGTTTTTTTTTTTGTTTTTGTTTTTATTAAAGTTTGTTATTTTTGCACTATAATACGTCAACACCCTGTATTGTTTTTCCAGCCCTAAATGGTGCATGCATGGTTGCCGTTGTGCAGATCTATCGAGACAGTGTGCATCCTAAACAAATTCCCCCTGCCTTACCCCCCTGACAGGAAATGTTTAATGTGTGATGAATGTAGAGAAGATACAATACCACAGGGTGTGTTCTTACCGGCGAGGGAATCTTATGTCGTTTTAACTCAAAGAACTTTTATTTTCTTCCAGTATTCTTAAGATAATAAAATGAATAACATGCTGGCCTACAGAGTAAGATAGCGCTATCCAAGGTAATGTGCTACAGGAAAGAAAGCGTGAATACCAATTCAACTCGATTCACTATTTTATTATCCTTTCTTAAATAAAAATGTATGTTGTTCTTTAAATTTAGATGCATGAGGCATACTTCTCAGCCTATTTGCAAGCGATTAAGTTTGCAATGATGGCGTTAATACACTAAACTGTATAAATCAACACAATACGAATGACCAAACACATCTTCTATGTAAGTAATCGTGATTATGATGGTAAACCAGAGCCAAAATTCCAGCATTTTAACAAATTGTCGTGTAAACAAGTAACTGCAGCAGAAAACAGCTGCATATCAAGATCTTTCACAACGCATGGGCAGTAAATTCAGAGATTAGGCCAAATGAAAGTAATTCCTAGTTTTTCGTCCCCTCCTCCTTCCTTTTTTTTCGGTCAACCTCAAAATTTTGAGGGTTTTTTTGTTGTTGTTGTTTTGTTCTGAAATGAAATTAATTTTAATCTGAGTACATCTAGACAGTGAGTTCACACACACACACACACACACAAAATTATTAATACTATTCGTTTTCACGTTGTTTTGAGCCTTAAGTGCTGATATCAATGAAATATCAAAAAGAAAAAAAAGAGGAAGTTTGTATCAAAACTGACTGAATAGCATTTCATGTACAAATATATATATAAAGGAAATAAATAAATATCAAATAAAAATGGAGCCTCTCTTCCTCAATTTGAAAATATCCGGACGAGAAACTAGGAATCAATTCTACTTCGCCTTACTGTCTACAACGTATAATCAAGATAACATGAACATGCATGATTAAGATTAAGCTGATCTAACTCGTGAAAAGGATATCATCGGTAGAACACAGCCCCAGACAACCCTTGTATTAAATTAGTCATCTCCTATAAGAATCCGGTACACTTAAACTGTAACACAATAGCAACTGAGTGCATTGTCTGTGGTGCTACGCGTATGCTTTCTGAACCTGCATCTGGCATTCAAATATGTTATTGAATTCAATTTCTGTTTTACACCATCATTAAAAGCGTATGATTGAAAATGATGAATAGACGAACTTGAGCTGGAACTAATGCATAATTAGATGGAATTTCTATTTAATGACGAATGTCTTTGTGCCACGAGTAGCATTGGCATTGTTCCATTCATTATTATTCATTTGTTTATACCTATTACTTTTTTTTTAAGTAATTGTCAATACTCGGTTTCGTATATTATTCTGCTTTACAAATGTGTAAAGGAACAACTTTACTTGAGGGGAGGGGTGGGGAGGGGAGAGAGGGGGAAGGTAGTTAGGAAGAATTCACATATAACAACATATCAGGCCATTTATCTTGATAATGAAATATAGTAATAGTACAGTGTAAACATCAATGGGCTGTAACAAAACTTTATATTATGAGTGGAATGCTATAAGTCATTGAAATTATATGATGCTGCTGCTGCTGCTGTTGCTGCTGCTGATGATGATGATTATTATTATTATTAGGAACAACAGCAACAGCAGCAGCCGCGGCAGCAGTGTAGGAGGAGGAGGAGGAGGAGGAGGAGGAGTAGTAGTAGTAGTAGTAGTAGTAGTAGTAGTAGTAGTAGTAGTAGAAGAAGAAGAAGAAGAAGAAGAAGTAGTAGTAGTAGTAATAGTGGTAGTAGGGGTAATAGTAAAGATAACGATGATAATTGCACGACTGATTAATGCAATTTAGTTCTAATTTTCTCTACAGCAAGTCGCCGATGTAAAATTCAGCTCGATGAGGGCGATACGCAAGAAGTCACTTTTCCAGGCAGTGTCGATACCGCGGTCGACTCCCTCGACGAGATACGATGGACGATCACGGCACGCAACAACCGCAATAGAATCCTCTTCGTTATCGAGGATATCAACTGGCCGAAGACCGACCTCAAATTTGAGAACCAAAACCCGAATTCGATAGCGATTCGGCACGAGGGCAACGTCTTTCCGATCTTTCCCGACTACAGCACGAAGGTGATCAAATCGGGGATTTTCCTGTCCGGAACGCATTCGATGGTGATGGAAATGGATATTCCGATAGTTGCCGAGCTCCCGAGTATACCCTCATTCCAGATGCAATTCACAGCCTACAGTGTCAAAGGTTAATGTGCTGAACAGTTTCACAAAACTTAAATGTTACGAGAACCGCCCCCCCCCCCGGTCCCTCTATTTTTTCTCTCTCTGACTCTCGCTCTCTCTCTCTCTCTCTCTCTCTCTGTATATATTTTTTTCTTCTTTTCTTCCATCTCTCTTTCGTTCTCTCTCCCAAATTGTTTCTCTCTTTCATTTCATCTCTCTCTCTCTCTCTTTCCCTCCCTCTGTATATTTTTTCTTTCTTTTCTTCCAGCTCTCTTTCGTTCTCTCTCCCAAATTGTTTTTCTCTTTCATTTCATCTCTCTCTTTCTCTCTCTCTCTCTCTCTCTCTCTCTCTCTCTCTCTTCCTCGCTCTCTATCTCCCTCCTCTCTCTTCATCTTTCTACCCCCCCCCCTCCCTCCATGCAATTGTGGATGAAACAGCATGGAATATTTTTTCCTGAAAATTTCAAGAACACCGTCCCATCTAGAGTTGCGGTGGTTCCGAATCGATCCAAATTAAAATTGAGATTAAAAAAAGAAATGTTAGGCTCTGTATTGATATAAAGTGGAACATTTCTAAGTTTGGATGGTTTGCGATCGAGACCGAAAAATGGTTGTGCAGTGCTATTAGCTGCAGGGTGAAAACAAGAGACAAAACAATTCCTTTCTCAAAGTTTATTCTGTCCTATTCCAACTCTTAGAGGGCATCACATAGATATGTTTGTTATATTGATAAATACCCTGCACAGTTATCATTACATTCCAATGATTAGAATACCTACTCTAGACTGATTAGATTTAAGAGCTGTTTACAGGAGTAAATATAGTGATCGGAAGGGGAGGGGCAAAGGGAGGGGGTCGGGGGTGGGGATACCAACACCTTCAAACCCAATTGATAAGCATGCCTTAAGTACACAAAAATAAAGTGTGCCCCCTCCCCTTTTGTGTTTTTGCCCTCTCTTTCAATCTAAGATTCCACAAAGCAGCTGAGCAATATTGGTGTGATATCTTTCCTCTAGTTAGAGATTTTGTCTACCATTCTCCCACCCCCTCATTCTCTATAGAATCTGCTTTATGTGAAAACGCTTCCCGTGCGGGGAAGTCAGACAAGAAATATCGCGGTTGCAACATCGTGAACATCTTGAATGTGAATGATATGGGCGAGTGCACATTGTCAAGGTTTTCTCGAATGCGAAGACTTATGTTCAATTCAAGGCAATCACAGCACACTGACCAGGCTGACTTACTATTTTCTAACATAACTTGATATTACAGTAATAATTATTGATAATGATAATTAGATAAATTTATACAGCGCATCTACTACATGTGTATCACACTATGAACATGACGGACAAAGAAAGCGGACAAAATAAACAACCCCTCATTCTACCCTTCACAATGGTTCTGGTAGTCAAAAGAACATCCCTTCACAGCTATTGTCTAAAATATGTGGAACAGGTGTCACATGCATATTCACCTGGAACTACATGATTAAACATAATAGCTGTGAAGGGATGTTCTTTTGACTATCAGAACCATTGTGAAGGGTAGAATGAGAGGTTGTTTATTTTGTCCGCTTTCTTTGTCCGCCATGTTCATAGTGTCAATTTCTTCTACTGCGGTGTGATGAAACAGAGCTCCCTGTAACAGACAATGCTACTGCACTGAAAAACTACCGGTAGTCAAAAGCTTATGGAAATGGGCGAGTTTTCAACAAAACTTTGAAAACCGCATTAAACATGGCGGACAAAGAAAACGGACAAAATAAACAACCTCTAATTCTACCCTTCACAATGGTTCTGGTAGTCAAAAGAACATCCCTTCACTGCTATTATGTTTAATCATGTAGTTCCAGGTGAATATGCATGTGACACCTGTTCCACATATTTTTGACAATAGCAGTGAAGGGATGTTCTTTTGACTA
>CM057164.1:22999166-23110518 GCA_029962745.1 Echinometra lucunter
AACAAATAGACCTGTTTACTAATGTCTACCGGTAGTAGTTGAACGAAATTTTCCCCCGACAACTAAGATGCTTACCAGTGGACTTGCCCAACATAGCAAAATGTATTGTATGCAGACTGGATTTTATCTCTAGATGTCTTTATGTATAACAGGTGAATTAAATAGTTGGCAACCAAGGGTGGTTGAATTTGAATACAATAGTAAACAGGTCTATTCAAACTACCCTGCTACCATCTGATACATCGACCCAGGATGGCTCATGATCTTCTTTTGAAATGGGCAAGGAATTAAGTTTCAATACGCTAAACGGTTTATAACCTAGATGTTTAAGGACATCACCACATTCGTTTTCAATCTGATTTATTTCCAATTCAGAAAGA
Source organism: Echinometra lucunter (assembly GCA_029962745.1). Lineage (NCBI taxonomy): Eukaryota > Metazoa > Echinodermata > Echinoidea > Camarodonta > Echinometridae > Echinometra > Echinometra lucunter. Next base: position 22,999,547 of record CM057164.1, read on the forward strand.
TGGTGGATCCAATGTGTAGCTGCTTCAAGGGAATTCCGTCGAGTTGAAAAGAAGTCCCCCCGGTAGTTATTGTCAGTATTAGTGTTATTCCTGATCCAGTATTCGATGCTCTTCGGGAAGGGCATTCCCACAAACCTGTAGATCTTTCTGGAGATTCCCAACGGATCCGCAGCGAAATCCTCGAATTTAACGAGATGGTAGCGTCCTTGCAACCATGATGGCAAGAGGTTCGGCGAAATTATCACATTATCCCTTATCCACTTGCACATGCCACGAACAGTTGGGTTATTGTCTCTTATCTCCTGGATGCGCATGAGAAAACCGGGGATGTCATCTAGAAGACCAAGAGGTTTGAGTCTCCCGTTAGCAAATGAAAGTTCACGGTGCGCTTTGAGAAGTTCCCCCGGATACCTTGTGGAGATATAGTCAATCCTGGATGCAGCTGTGCCTCTAGGATCACGGACCAGATGAATGATCTTAAGATCAATGTTGTCCTCTTCAACGAGTGGTCTCAGAAGCTCTAAGTCGGCACGAATGATTTTGGTCGACAACCTTCCTTTGAATCTCCTGCAGAAGTTCTCAAACCACGGATCATCGTTCAGCGCACACTCTGGGTCGGCCTTGCACAGTTCTTTGTTTTGAGGTGGGTGCCAAATGTTGTACATCTGCACAAAGTCTTCACTGAACTTACATCGTGCTAACTCGCTTAGAATACGTCGCGAGACGTTGCCCCTACTAGGTGCATTTCGTTCTCCGGGTCGTGTCCACTTCACCTGCAGTTTACGGATAGGCCACAGTGGCTCAAACAAGTAAAACATATCCGTGTTCTGATTGAAGAGCTCGCCAATCACACTTGAGCCAAATCGCCATTGCGTCAGCAAGACAATTAGCATAGGGGATGTTATGGGTGGTTGGTGTCCAAACATTGCAGCTTTGCCAGGTTGTGCGTGATAGTACCTTCTGTTTGCACTAGCAATGTCTGAGGAATCACGGTGATGCCCAGAAGCATCATTCCGGAATGGCTTCAGAGGACGTAGGTCATTTATATCTCTGTCGAAAACTTCTTTACCAAGCGGTGCACGGAGATAGCTCCTGTCTTCAATAGCTCTGTTCGCAAAGGCATCCGGAATGAATGGCTTAGGACGAAGTGGTTCCTTGATGAAATGGTTGAATGCAACTTTATCAGGTGGGGGACGAAAATTTCCGGAATTATCTGCATCGATTGTCCTGAGACGTTGTTCCTTTTGGTCACTGTCCAACTCCTCATCACTCATTCCTGCTGCCGGAAAATATCTTCTCTTTGCTCCAGCCCTGTGTGAGCTGATGAGTTTCATAGGTCGCTGGACATTGCTGAATTCTCCGTGTCCTTTGAACAGAAGGAAAACCGTAACAATCTGGCTCAACACGATTACTGCAGTACAGAAATGGTAATATCTGCGAAGCGCCATCTTAGCTGTAAAGAAAATTTCTACAGGTGCAGCAAAAACGGACGTTGAGTACACAGTGTGAATCGCATGGAGCTGTGCTTGATCTATTGTGTCCATAACTTCCATATCATAACAATACTTCTAGTTTCTGTTGCTAAATTTGAACAACCTCAATCGCACCCTTCGCAATTATCAAAATCCACTCGGGCGTGAGCTCGAACAATATCGGTCCGAAATGAGGTATGATGCTATATGGTATGTTGTCGAAACCGTAAACCTGGTGGTGTATTTTTTTCTCTCCATAACTTTTCAGTGATTCACGGTAGTATTGAACAAAGAAATGGCCTCGAAATGCATTACCGATAGTTCATATCAATTCTGTCCATTAGTGCAGCTAACTTAGCCAGAGGGGACTTGCATTGAATTGAAATGTCCAACCTTTGCCAAAAGAATGTAATCATGAACCCAACAAATATCAGTGGATGGAAAATTATTGTCCTCTCACAACACTCGCTGTAACTCTTTTACCTAATGACATAATGATCATCCATCTCTTTCTCTCTCCCTTTCTCTCTCTCTCTCTCTCTGCCTCATCGACCCCTATCTTGCTCCTTCTACCTTCCAATTTCTCTCGCTGTCTCTCTCTTTCTTTGTCTCTCTCTCTCTCTCTCCTTTTCTATATTCGCAGAATTATTTCGTTGCAAGCTGAGTGGTACTTCTTGCGATACAGTTGCCACTCTGCCATGGAAAAAGAGCTCAGGTAAATACAGCCTCTCATTATCTACTTATTTTACTTACCTTTTAGGGAGCATTTCGCCTAGCTAGGCATTGGCCACTTTCTGATAGTCAATTCATCGAGATTTCAGGGGAAATAAGCATAAGTGCAACATTATGTCTGTATGTTGAAAGATAATGAAGTTTAACTGGATAATTTCAAGTAGTTTGTAATGCTTGCATCAGCTTAGATGTATGTTTTATTAAAAATCAATCTGCATTGATAAAATAAGACTTTCATCCTTTCTCTCCTGAATGTCCAACACATGCGTTAGACATGTTAGAAATAAGTGGTCTCCCATCATTTCGAGTCAAAATCCGGAATATTGTACTTTTCACAAAGTCTGTTTGCATGACCTGTCTTTCCTCGTTCCTCTCCTCTTCCTGCTCCTCTTCCTTCTCTCTCTCTCTCCTTCTCTCTCTCTCTCTCTTCCCCTCGCTCCTTTTATCTGCATGTTTCTGTCTACATATCTCCTCTATTTGCCTGTGTTAAGCAACAACTCACCGTCCGTCTCTTCATCTCTCTCTCCCTCTCTTTGTCTCTTTCCATCTCTGCCTCTCCCTTCCAATCCATACCTCTCTCTTTACTCATTTCTCTTTCTATCTCTCTCCCTCTCTCTCTTCCTCCCTCCCTCTTTGTCCTTCTCTCCAGAGGGCTTCGCCTACAGTGGGAGAAATACCGCCGATGAGGGCACTCTTACCATCCAGATTCCCCAGGGAATCCAGTTCGATGGCAAGGGGTTTCTTTCCTTCGGCTACCTGTTCGACTACCAAGGCATCCGCGGGTCCAGCGGCGGTCAGTCAAGGGACGAGGAGGGACGTGTCACGGTCGAGTGTCCGGGAACAAAAAAGTTCGGGATTTCCTCGGATGGGATGACAGAAGCTATGGTAGAATGCCATGTTGAAGACGCGTCGGTAAGTTTCTAACGTTAGTCTGATTCTTGATGTCATGATATACAGATATATTTTTCTTTGCCTCCTCCCTCTTTTATTTCTTCTTCTTATTCTTCCTCCTCCTCCTTCTCCCCTCCTCTTCTTCCCTTTTTCTTAAGCCCTAATCTCTCTATCCTTTCTTTTCTAAAACCTTCTCTTTCTCTCTCGCTCACTGTCCTATGTCACTTTCTCTCTTCTTTCCCTCCTTCCCTCTCCCTCAGTATGCCTCTTCTCTACCCATCTCTCTCTCTCTTTCTCGCTTTCTCTCTCCGCCATATCATTTTCCTTAACTTTGTCTCATATGACTTCTCTCTTTAACTCTTGATTTTACTCTCTTCATTTTCTCCCTGTTATTCTATCAAACTGTAATTGATTACATTGATCGCTTTTATACTTTATAGTCTTTTCTTAACATGTACTTTAACTTGGATTTTTTCAATCTTTGATTTTTACTCGTATCCCTCTGGTCACCTTTTCACTGTTTTTCTTTTCACAGACTTCACTTTCACCTAATCAAAAGTCTCCCGTTCTCATTCCATAGATAACTTTCACAGCAAGAGGAAGTCTTCATCTCGTGATCACAGATGTCGATATCCACGACGCCAGCGTCTCCGTGACCGTCGTCGATCCAGGTAACGACACGTCGATAATCAATACATTTTAAACGTCTGCGTGAAATCACAAGAAATCTCTTATACTGCTTTCACATCAAGGTACGGTCGCTGCGACCGTACCCAGCGACCGATCGGACGTGCTTTCACACCTCCGTCAAAATTTGGTCAGGCCCAGAGCGATCGGTCGCTGTATAGCTGACCTAGCCGGAAGCGGAAGTAGAGATAGTGCGTAGGCATGTATGGGGGTCATTGCATTTCGATCGGTCGCTGAGTACGATGTGCTTTCACATCTAGCTTGCATCGGTCGCGATCGGTCGCTGAAGTACCTCACCGACCGTACTCAGCGACCGATGAAATGCTTTCACATTATGATTTCATCGGTCGCAGCGACCGCTCGCAGCGACCGTACCTTGGTGTGAAAGCAGTTTTAGACGAGTGGTAAGAAAGGTCTAATGCCGAATGCATTATATCACTGGAATATTGATTTGATATTTGATCGTGATAATAATATTGATTTGATTTTTGTAAACGTAAATCTTTTTACCTAAAGTAAATGAAATTTGCCCCTCAGAGCAGAATATGAAAAAAAAATATCACTAAAATCTATTGCAGAAGGAACAAGTACAAATAAACTAAAAGTAGATAGGAACTTACTGCATTGAATGGTAATTTTTGAATTCCTAATTATCATTTTCTCACTGAGTAGCTTACATACATATGGTAAATTTTTACACATTTGTATTACGATATTCTTTTCAATATCACTGAGAAAATTTATGTTTCACGCTTCATGCTCCTCTGTTCACTAATAAACCCCACAGTCACGGCAACTTGTAGAAATAAATAAATGATTCTCCTACACAATTATACAAATGTGATGACCACATTGTTTCCCAATTAACTCTTCTTTTAAAAAAATCTTTATCAACATCTGGTAGAGCTATGATAACGGGGAACCCTCACCCTTTTCCCCTTGATTTTATTCACGTATGATAGTTTTAATTGGGACTTTTAAAGGGCTTTTTTCATTACTCATTTATGCTGTTTTGTTGCTGCTGCTGTTTTTGTTTAATTGAGTTTTTACAGACGTGTAACAAAGAGATATGATTGTATACTTCTTGGACCGACCTTTTACGTCACCATCCGAAAGACGTGACTCAGACTCGAACCTGGGTCCGCTGAATCAAGTAGCTGGATTTCAGGCGCACGCCACAACGCACATTTTAGCACACCTATTCATTAGCGTTCATTCAAGACTCTGTGTTATTCATTTCTCCCTTTGTACTTCAGAGCCTTCGGCAGATTCATCCGTCTTGCCCGTAATCGCTGGAATCTCTGTTTTTGTTGCTGCGATAGTGATCATCATTATTTGCATTGCTATTTTCCGTCGAAAAAGGTAAAGAAAATGAAGACAGTGCACTCACCATAGAAATATCACACTTCAGTTATACTGATCTTTAAAGGCAGTCATAATTTTGAGAATATTTGCTAACCTATGAATTATTTAGTTGAAGTCATGTTGTTCAAAAAAAAAGTTGTGGTAGTTTGTGCCACTTGTATCTTTGGTTTGTAATAGTCTGCAGTAATTATTTTTGTAGTTTTCGCATTTGCCCGAAGAGCGTCTAAGGCAACCAATCTGAAAACGAAAAAATAGGCAAAGGTCCCAGCCCTCTGTCATGTCTTTCGACAGTTTTGCAATAATATAATGCCTCAGATACCCCACTGAGTACGTCTTTTCAAGGGGTTTAAGAGGAATGTTTTCACATTCCAATTTAATCATTACCTTTAAATGCTCAATTATAATTATACTTTTAATCAAAGAAGGTTTCTCGTACTCTACCAAATAGGTCTCAGAGTGCACTGGAAAGGAAGCCAAATGCAACGGTAGATAAAGGGCGATATAATGGCGGTTTCCAATCAGGTAGTGGGAGGACCTTCAACGACCATGATGAAAGGACTTATCACTACCCAAACTTTCCTCTGGGCCCGCCTCCTAAAGATGGCGAGACCATTTACCAAGAGATCGAGAAGAAAGGACAGAAGTCCTCACCGAACGACAAAGACTTCGGTGACCAAGAAACTGGGAAGAATGCCTACGACCTTCTTGAACTTCCCAGAGATGGCAGCCTTGATTCAAACAAGAAGACACGATCGTCGGAGAAGTTGCCCATGCAAGGGTCTCCGTTGTTGACCCGATGTAGGAACCTCAGCATGGGTTACGAGACCCTTGACGGAACCAATAAGTCAACACCGTCAAGCAGCGTGAAGAAGTCGCCTTTGATAACGGCAAAGAACACCTCTGAAAACGAAACAAAGCAACCCCAGCCAGCTCGTGGTGAGTGCGACTACTTGGAAATTCTCTCCTCTGAAGAGATAGAGAACTTGAAGATGCAGGACAAGAATGGCCAACCTGTCCTGGCCCACCAGGATCTTTACCAACATCTTAAGCGTCAGGACATTCCATTCCACACCCCAACGCAAGCTCTGACGACGGAAAAGAAGTCCTCCGCAGGCACTGATATCACCGAGGAGAATTATGGCAAACTGGACATAGCCGCAGACAGTCCACCAGGAGGGCTCAACTACTTTGTCCTCGATGCCGATACTGATTGCTGAATGTTAGTGCAACACTGAAAAGATCTTATTAAAAGCCCACCTTCTTTATTGCAGGTTTCACAAGAGACTTCATATGCCTGACGTAAGATTGCGCCAGTGACTGGGATGGTCTTTTACGCGCTATTTGAGAGAGTAACGTACAGAAAGAAATAATGAAATGAAAAGTGGTAACATCACATCGAATTGCTTGCGTATGAGTAAATTTCCCTCACTGGAAATAGGGATGTGATATAGCTCAATCGAAATTACAACAGACGTCTTTTGGTGAAGACTGAAGGTCAGTGTTAGTGAGTGGTTGGGTCAATTTTGGGCCATGCGAGTGACATCGTACCTATAAAGTGATTGCGAGATGAACAATGCAAAATATGCGTTGAATCTCTGAACATTTGGTGATTCTTTTCAAAGTCTCGTATAGCACCAGCGTTTAAACTGGCGAAGTGACGCCCCGTTGCACCTTAAACACCTGTTAAAGCGGGATTTTGAAATAGCGCCCTCTCAGTCCCAGACTACTGATTTTGTCCCCTTTTTGTTCCCAGCATGCTCTATTCTGATCAATGAGAGCTTTATTTTGTGAGTAACATTTGTTAAAATGTATTTGTATTCATCCTAAGGAAATTCACGAGAAGGCACAAAGGATATAATGTTTCTAAGAGTCTCTGGTTTTGAGTAGCCGTAAGTTGGCACTGTTGTAAATACACCATGATAAGGGTCAGTTCACTGTTGCTTTAAAACTAAAAGTGTGTATGGAAACTGTTGATGTCACAGACTTTTCTAGGAAACACCTGTTGTTTCGATGTTGAACTTGCTGCTGTCCTGGCAAATAGTCATATATTATTTCAATAATGGTAATGTGCAAGGTTAAAGCCTAGGATCTTGCCAAGAAATTCAAACGTGCAATTGACACTCCCCGCAGACAATGTCGAAATGGCACAGACCGACTTACTTTTCAGGGGGGGGGGGTTAACTTCAGAAGAGGAAAGATTGTTTTCTTTGTGCCTTATCCTGCTTATGGTAGTTTCTTTCATTGTAAATCACATTTACTTCAACATATTCCTGTAGATACTGAACTGAAAATTTTGAAAATATTGTGGAGTGAAGCATTTTCTAAAATTTTCGCTTCTCTCTCGCCCCGTCCTTGTCTTAGCATATCCTTTCCTATGCTTTTAAAAAAATAGATGTTCAGTCATCCTTAAAAACGGTTGAAATAATGCAGGTATAAAATTTTCTAGAGCATAACGCTTCGTGTGATATAATATCAATACTATAAACTGTCGGCTACCTCGCGTGCATTACAAAGATAAACAGTAAGACGAGCAGTATGATAAATATCGCAAATTTTGGGATCTCCACTGTTATTATACTGGAAATTCTGTACAAAACAAATATTCTAAAGGATGGACATCCCTGACATTCATTCAGGGGTATAAAGGAGGGGAAGGGGGCAAGGAATGTGGACTTCATCCCCTCCCACCCCTCCACAGATTTTTCAAAGTTCCAATATTCGGAAAACCACCACCTTATCTCATCATTTTGGGCAGCAAAGCACCGACATGCGTCCTACTATATGACAAGAAAGTGCCCAAATTTGTAATACCTGTAATTTTCACTATGCTGACATTTTTGAACCCTCATAATTTCACCATTTTTGGAAGGAGATACCTTTGCATGACCCCATAATTATCACCGAACCCACATCATCTGTCATCCTTCTGTACTTCTAGCTGAAGCTTCTTTCGTTGCCCTCTGGTAACTAATTTGTATTTTGTTGTATAGAATGAACCAAAGTATTACAAGAAACATTGGTTCCCTACGATAAAATGCTGTATTCCATGCATTTTCTGTCATTGCATAAAAATTGATTACTCATGAGAGAGAGAGAAAGAAAGAGAGAGAGAGAGAGAGATGGGGAGGGGGCCAGAAAGGGGGAAGAAAGGGAGGGAAAGAAAAAAGGGTGGAGATAGAGACAGAGAGAGAGAGAGAGAGAGGGGGGGGAGACAAAGGAGGAGAGTTTATAGAGTGAGTGATAGAGAAAAACAGAGAGATAAAGAGAGAGAGAGAGAGAGAAAGATGGGAAGGGGTCAGAAATGGGGAAGAGAGAAAGGAAGGGGGAGAGAAAAGGGTGGATATAGAGAGAGATGGAGACAGATAGAGTGAGTGATAGAGAAAAACAGAGAGAGAGAGGGATGGGGAGGGGGTCAGAAAGGGGGAAGAAAGGGAGGGGGAGAGATATGGAGTGAGTGATAGAGAAAAACAGAGAGAGAGAGAGAGAGAGAGAGAAGAATGGTTGCTGGAATACTGCTCGAGAAATTCCAAATTTGAAACTAGTAGAGGCCCTAGCTCCCCCCCCCCCCAACTTCTGATAAAAGCGTTTGCAAAAATGAAAATACTCTTGATTCATTTGTTTTCTTTGGCATTAATGATCACTTGAGAAACTTGTCAGGACTTAGTATTCTTCTTTCAAAGGAAAATGATATCCTTATAAAGCTAATTTTCAAATCCAGATCAAATCAATCACTTATGATACAGATTATTGTTCGAAATAGGAAGTAAGGGTATAGAAATATTGCTATGAATATTGACAGCTGTTATATTCGTTTACAAACCAAATAGTAGAGAAAATGTGTTGCGAATGGGCGACGTATTTTTTCCAGTAAGCAAATATTATCCATTTACACTATTGCATGTGCAACTTTGCTTGAAAACATATCCGTTCCCACCAACCGCATACGACATAGTCTAGTTCTTTTCCCCTTCTACCCACTGTTGCGTCGGCTCTATGTATTATGTACAGTGCAAAGTCCACGTATTAACTGTCGCAGAGATCCTGGCCCTCTGATCCCCAACAAAGAAGGGGAAATCGGGGAGAGCTAAACTACTGATTTTGTCCCCTTTTTGTTCCCAGCATGCTCTATTCTGATCCATGAGAGCTTTATTTTGTGAGTAACATCTGTTAAAATGTATTTGTATTCATACTAAGGAAATTCACGAGAAGACACAAAGGATATAATGTTTCTAAGAGTCTCTGGTTTTGAGTAGCCGTAAGTTGGCGCTGTTGTAAATACATCAAAATAAGGGTCAGTTCACTGTTGCCTTAAAACTGAAAATGTGAATGGAAACTGTTGATGTCACAGACTTTTCCAGGAAACACCTGTTGTTTCGATGTTGAACTTGCTGCTGTCCTGGCAAATAGCCATACATTATTTCAATAATGGTAATGTGCAAGGTTAACGCCTAGGATCTTGCCAGGAAATTCAAACGTGCAATTGACACTCCCCGCAGACAATGTCGAAATGGCACAGACCGACTTACTTTTCAGGGGGGGGGGGGGTAACTTAAGAAGAGGACAGATTGTTTTCTTTGTGCCTTATCCTGCTTATGGTAGTTTCTTTCAATGTAAATCACATTTACTTCAACATTATTCCTGTAGATACTGAACTGAAAATTTTGAAAATATTTTGGAGTGAAGCATTTTTAAAATTTTCGCTTCTCTCTCGCCCCATCCTTGTCTTAAGTTATCCTTTCCTATGCATTTAAAAAATAGATGTTCAGTCATCCTTAAAAACGGTTGAAATAATGCAGGTATAAAATTTTCTAGAGCATAACGCTTCGTGTGATATAAAATCAATACTATAAACTGTCGGCTACCTCGCGTGCATTACAAAGATAAACAGTAAGACGAGCAGTATGATAAATATCGCAAATTTTCTGATCTCTACTGTTATTATACTGGAAATTCAATACAAAACAAATATTCTAAAGGATGGACATCCCTGACATTCATTCAGGGGTATAAAGGAGGGGAAGGGGGCAAGGAATGTGGACTTCATCCCCTCCCACCCCTCCACAGATTTTTCAAAGTTCCAATATTCGGAAAACCACCACCTTATCTCATCATTTTGGGCAGCAAAGCACCGACATGCGTCCTACTATATGACAAGAAAGTGCCCAAATTTGTAATACCTGTAATTTTCACTATGCTGACATTTTTGAACCCTCATAATTTCAACCATTTTTGGAAGGAGATACCTTTGCATGACCCCATAATTATCACCGAACCCACATCATCTGTCATCCTTCTGTACTTCTAGCTGAAGCTTCTTTCGTTGCCCTCTGGTAACTAATTTGTATTTTGTTGTATAGAATGAACCAAAGTATTACAAGAAACATTGGTTCCCTACGATAAAATGCTGTATTCCATGCATTTTCTGTCATTGCATAAAAATTGATTACTCATGAGAGAGAGAGAGAAAGAAAGAGAGAGAGAGAGATGGGGAGGGGGCCAGAAAGGGGGAAGAAAGGGAGGGGAAGAAAAAAGGGTGGAGATAGAGACAGAGAGAGAGAGAGAGGGGGGGGGGGGAGACAAAGGAGGAGAGTTTATAGAGTGAGTGATAGAGAAAAACAGAGAGATAAAGAGAGAGAGAGAGAGAGAGAAAGATGGGGAGGGGTCAGAAATGGGGAAGAGAGAAAGGAAGGGGGAGAGAAAAGGGTGGATATAGAGAAAGATGGAGACAGAGGGGAGAGTATATAGAGTGAGTGATAGAGAAAAACAGAGAGAGAGAGGGATGGGGAGGGGGTCAGAAAGGGGGAAGAAAGGGAGGGGGAGAGATATGGAGTGAGTGATAGAGAAAAACAGAGAGAGAGAGAGAGAGAGAGAAGAATGGTTGCTGGAATACTGCTCGAGAAATTCCAAATTTGAAACTAGTAGAGGCCCTAGCTCCCCCCCCCCCCAACTTCTGATAAAAGCGTTTGCAAAAATGAAAATACTCTTGATTCATTTGTTTTCTTTGGCATTAATGATCACTTGAGAAACTTGTCAGGACTTAGTATTCTTCTTTCAAAGGAAAATGATATCCTTATAAAGCTAATTTTCAAATCCAGATCAAATCAATCACTTATGATACAGATTATTGTTCGAAATAGGAAGTAAGGGTATAGAAATATTGCTATGAATATTGACAGCTGTTATATTCGTTTACAAACCAAATAGTAGAGAAAATGTGTTGCGAATGGGCGACGTATTTTTTCCAGTAAGCAAATATTATCCATTTACACTATTGCATGTGCAACTTTGCTTGAAAACATATCCGTTCCCACCAACCGCATACGACATAGTCTAGTTCTTTTCCCCTTCTACCCACTGTTGCGTCGGCTCTATGTATTATGTACAGTGCAAAGTCCACGTATTAACTGTCGCAGAGATCCTGGCCCTCTGATCCCCAACAAAGAAGGGGAAATCGGGGAGAGCGAAGACTCGACGTAAGTAGAAGTAGAAGTGACGTCGCGCCATCTACGGCAGCGCGCTGGGTATTCGCAAAAAAGGTACGCCACTAAAATGCTAAACCGAATGATAGGGCATGCAGCATTACAATGCTTGGATCTTATCAACCCGTTAACTGCTGAATGCTTACATTCCCATAGACTTAACACAGGAGCTACCTAGTTCCAGTAGCCTATGGGTTTATCTGGGGCCCATTTCATAAAAAGTTGTTATGATAGCAACTCTTCCTGGAATGGCAACTTTCATTATAAAAGCCAAACAGGAAGCAGAATTCTCACTGTTGCCATGGTAGTTACCATTCCCAAGGGAGTTGCTATCATAGCAACTTTTTATGAAACAAGGCCCTGATGTCCTTCAATGCGTTGATAGCCCTAACTGGATTTCATTCGAAGAATGGCATATTTGGCCGCTTGCCAAATTATTCTATAAAATGTCCATAATTGATGTTTGTATATAATTTTATGTACAGTTAGTCTCTTAGATATACGGGATGTGAGAACTTAAGGTATCATGTTCCATCTCGCATCCCAAAGTGGTTCTATTTTATTGGTTTCGGGATGGCTCTGGCAGTCTGGTCTTGTGAACGAAATTGTCTCCAGGCAACTCACGAAGAGTGATGAGATAAAAATAGAAAGAGGGTAAGATTATGGAATCATCAAAAATAGTCATACAGAGATTGACTCAGTAAAACTTTCCTAAATTATTGGCACACGTGACCACACATTTTCCAAATTGGCCAACATACCCTTCTTGAGTGTTATTCCAGAGCGATTTCTCGAAAAATTACCTCTATAACAATTAAATTCCATCGGAAAAAATATCCTAGAAAAAAAATAACGTAGAGGTGTAGTGGCTCAATGGATAAGTCTCCGGACTTTGAACCCCAAGGTCTGGGGTTCGAATCCCTGCCGCGGCACTAATGTCCTTTGGCAAGATATGAATCTACATTTGCCATGTCTTTCGGATGGTGACGTTAAAGGTCGGTCCAAGACGTAAATAATCATATTTGATTGATACACGTCTGTAAAAAGTCAATTCAACAACAACAACAACAAACCCTTTCCACACGTTCTTCCGGTCCCGCTTGTGTGCAGCAATGTATTGGACTGCAACCCCCCCCCCCCCCCCCCTTAGACAATTAATGCACAACAAACATTGCATGAATGTTTTGCTGTCTTCTTTAAAAAAAAAAAACTGGGCGCAGAATTTATTAAAATTTCTATTAGAATGATATCATCTGTACTATTATATTCTTCCTAACTGACTTCAAAAGAAGGAGAAAGGTCCCGAATCATTTGAAGAGTTTCGTCCCAAAACTGATTATGTCTATATTTTGTCAGTTTTAGATAGTTGCAATTAAAGCTGCCTAAATATAATTAAAGTAAAAAAGAATTTCGTGATCATTGATCATACATTTAAAAATACATATGATGAGCTAGTTATTATTTAAATAAAGTCATTATTTGTATCATACGATGCTTCAAAGAAATCAAAAAGTGACGCTTATAACTCGTTTTGCGATAAAAATCTTCAATTTGATTCCTTCCAGGACACTCTGAAACTGGGATTTGAAAATCTTACTATCCAAACAGCATCGACCAAGATGTGCTATGCATGATACATGATGTCCACCACACTGTGTAAATTGTGGAAACAATATAAAATTAATCTGATATTTCCTTGTTTGTATAAAAAAAGGGGGACTCACTTCTTAGTATTATAAGATTTCCTTCCGTCGTGTCCGCATTTGCTTCTCTGTAGCGCGACTGTTCCCGTAATTATGGTTGCAATGGTGAAAGAAATTAAAAATAGAATATAACATCGTGTATGTTCGCAGTTATTAACAATAAAGAAGAAGAAGGAAATACAGAAAAAGAAAGATATGGGGAAAGAGATAGGGCTAAAGGCGGATAAAGAGAGGGAGGAAAAGAGAGAGAAATTTGGGGATAAAGGTAGAGAGAGGGGGAGAGAGAGGGAGAGGGAGAAAGAGGGAAGAAAAGAGGGTAAAAATAGATGGAGAGAGAGAGAGAGAATAGGAAGAAAAGGGGGGGGGAAGCAAAAGATTCATTCGAATCGAGCCAGCGTTCAGTACCGTTACAAACTTTCTGTTTACATCACTACTCAGTAAACATTATCATGATTATAATGATTATACTGAATGAAGCACCACGTCTTGACTGGCATAACTCCACAAATCTAAAGACCATTGAAATTGGTGTACAATGAATCTTTATTTGGTTTCAAATGCGTGACTCTCTTTGAACTTGAACATGTGACGTGTCATTCAATCTCTTCTAGATCTTGGAGAGAAAATGACACATTTATGACATTATGTGTTCATTCTCAAGAGACAATCTCTCGAGGCTAGGGTTACAATATGGTTTTAGATCAGTTTCAGCAGGGACATCTCTTGGTTTGAATTAGGGTTAGAGTTATGTATAGTGTTGGGCAGGAATTCAGTTCGTGAGATAATTCAGAGGAATAGTAATCGGACTCGGGGCATTGTCGTGCAATGATCATCAATATGATCAATGATCTGTATGTTGTCAGGACGAGCTTTATGATAAACAAATAAATCTATGGAAACCGACATAAAAACTTATAATATTTGCATATGTGCTTCAATCATAAGTGCTATAAACATAGTGAATTCTGTTCAAAATCGAAACTCCGATATTTTTTTGTTTTAAGAAACATTATTTTTTTCAATAATATCACGCCTCTTACGATCATGACGATTATGTTAACCGCCCTTTGAAGTGTATAGTGTAGATTACAGTAACATCCAATACGCAAGATGTAATATGAGATCTTCTTTTGTTGACAGTGATGTTCAGATGATTGCTTTTGAATAGGAGGTTGTGACTCTTATTACGACATTAATTACATTGATTGTTAACTGACGTTGAGAGGATTGCCTTTAAGTTTTCTATCATGTCAACACTTTCAGCTATCAATGCCTTGTCGAAAGAAAGCGCCAAATGTGTCAAGGGCGCCAGATTACAGTGAGATTGCTTTCCTATTCCCCGACAGCCAACTGTTGTACTCAGAAGACTCCCATTAAGACATAATAATTATGATAATAATAATAATGATGATGATAATGAATTATAAATTCATATTGCGCAGTTTTTGTAGGAATATACTCAACTGCGCATAACAATACATACATAGTAAAAAAAGGAGGAGCAACACCAATAATAATGTATGTATGATTGATGTTCTATTTATCACACTGATTACATTGTAATATTTGTTTTTGTTTTGTGCAAATGCCGAATAAGCAATGGTGATAATTATAAAGTAGCACAGCTCCGCTAACTCATTGGCCAATTCCATATTGTTAAGGAGATTAGGGTAAGAGGGAAAACGAATAGGGTAAAATTTATGGGTGCTGTTTTGTTTATTTATTCTCTGCAAGGAAATTAGTCGGGGCGGGGGGCTATCACACTTTCAGATAGATCTTGCGTGTAATTTCATAGGGGGAAATTTTTTGTGCACTTAAGGTATGACAGATTAAGTGAAACGCCCCCCCCCCTCTCTAAATCCGTTACCGTCCTGAATTGTGAACACTTTACACCTTTTCGCAAGTGACCGCAACCATTGCTGTTCCTTGCTATAGAAGAAGGGAGATCCTTCTAGACCGACAACTTACGAAATCTTCAAAACAAAGAAATATGACGAAATACAGGAAATATGAAAAAAAATATGAAAAGTTCCGAGAAAATCCACGAAACGAACGATTCACGAGACAGAATTGATGGCATACGAGTCAGTACAGTCCACGAGACCTAGGGGCGTTGCAAGAAACTCGAGTTGCAAGCTATATCGTGAGTTACAATATCTATTGCAAATTTGCAATCAATTGCAAGACTTACGCTTGATTTTTGGACTTACGATTGATTTGCAATAATTGATTGCAAGTTTCTTGCAACACCCCACTAGACGAGAACGTGAAAAAAATATAGAAAAGTGTCGGTCGCGTAGTTTGTGGACTCGCTGGCTGACTGTATAAGCGGCTTGTTATTGAGGCTGCCATTTACCACGCTTATGTTTACTGTAAATGTATTAAAACATATTACCTGTTTCTACTATGGTATACTCGAAATCTACCATGGCCACTCTAGAAAGTTAATCCATCGCCTGAACATGAACTATAAGGCTGCAAAATAGAAGTTAGGAGATGAAACACTTGAATAACTATCAAACAAGGAAGGTGAGGACAATAAAATACTACATTCATTGCAATGTGTATTGAATCTTATGGCATGAATTCATTTCAGCGGGTTGCTATTGTTATGATATTTGATTAGAGTTTTTGAGCAAGCATAAATATGTATTATGATAGCAAACTCTGTTTGCATTGGGAAAATGTTTCGTTCCCACAGGTGGAGCATGGAAAATCGCGTGTATTTCAAAAACTATCATTCGTCGGGTCTTCAATAATTACTTGTGTGGTTAGGCGTTGATTGTTGGGCATATTGCCTTCAAAATCAAGCTTTTGATATCATCAGACCTACAGAGGCATGGTCCTTGCAAAGGATGAGCTGGACGAGCATCAACTGGTCTTGGCTGTATAAGTAATAGTAGCGTTTTCAACTATACATTTCTTGAGGAATGCCTAAATAGACCATTTTCGACCGACATCCTGGAACTGTATAAAAAATGAAGAGCTATTTCATCTACTTGGTGATCATAACATGGAACACATCGCTCTCTCTGTTCACGGGGAGTACGAATGCACAAGCTTCGAACTGCGGTAAGAGTATTTCTCGGCTGACGGTCAATTTATTACTTGACATGATTGACTAATCAACTTAACCTGAATACTGCATATTAAGTATTTTTTTTGTGAAAAAGTTATTTTCATTTCCCATTACAACAAAGAATCACATTTTTCTTATTTGAATAATAAAATCCCAAGCTACATGTACACATACATAATATCAAAAATTCCATTTCCAAAAATATCGGCATTTTATATAAATTACGAAATTTGATATCTGAAAAATCCCTGTCAATGCTTTATAATGCTTTCATTCTTCCTTTCTTTAACTATTGCAACATTGTTTGGGGAAATAGCAGTAAAACGAAGATCGATTCTTTGTCATTATTACAAAAGAAAGCAATAAGGATATGCTCAAAATCGAGTTACTTAGCGCATACAACTCCCCTATTTAAAAGGCTAGGTGTTCTGAAAATAAATGACATCCATAACTTTCATACAGCTATCTTTATGTATAAACATTGCAAAAACTTGTTACCAAAATCCTTTCAAAACCTTTTCACGTTCAATATTAATGTACACTCATATCCTACGCGACGCTCCACAGATTTTCATCTCCTAAATCCAAAAACCTTTGCAGCGCATAAATCTATTAGACACCACGGTCCAGACGTCTGGAACGCTCTACCAGAATCGTTAAAATTACACCCGTCCCTAAACTCATTTAAAGCTCACACAAAGAAATATATATTGTTGCAATACGACCCTTAATATAACTATGGACACACAAAATTCTTTAAAATAATTCTGTTCATATCCCATCACCCTTTTAATATCAATGTAAATGAAAAGAAGATAATTAATACTCAAACCATGAGGCCTCTGCACAGCACCCACTGCACCTGCACACTCACCTCTACCCCATTAATTTCGAATTTCTCCTTTACGTGTATTTATTTTTAGAGGCCGTCAACATTTCAAGCTTCTGCTTACGTTGGCGGTCTCCTGCATTGTTCTTTCCTTTTTTCCCTTGCAAAAATGTAAACATTTGTTGTTGTTTTTTTTTCTTTGCAACCAAGATGGTCTCTTTGACATTGTTTAATTGTAAAAATTGAATTACGTATTTTATTTTGTCAATTGTTGATTATACTGATTTGAGAAAGAAAATGCAGAAATAAAATCGAATGAACGAATAAGTTCTCGTACATTTGTAGTTGATGGGGAAGAATACATTATACTGGGTCGTCATTCTGTTATACCGTAGGCCTTCTGTATACTTAGAAACAAAATATTATCTTTCCAGTATGTTGATGTTTTATTCATTCATTTATTCATTCATGCCTGTTAGTTGTCACATTTTGTAATCATGGTATTCTTCCATGCGCTCTTTGGTCATGTTGGTAGCAATGCTATGTTATTTAAAGGAGAATGAAACCCTGGGGGAATCATCAATTTTAATGAAAAAGAGAGGATATAGAGAGAAGCAATTTTTAAAAAAATTCCATCAAAATCGGTTACGAAATGAGAAAGATATGAAAGTTTGAAATGTCTCAATTACCTTTCTATGGTGATCCTCAAATTGGCAATGTTGCTTCAAAATGGAAGGTTTAGAAGGACAACTCTCAGTACGTTTTGAACACAAAATTCATATTTTCTCCATGAGCTTAAAATATGCTGCTTGTCTCCTTCTTAGCTTGAGATATTTGAGAAAATGTATTTGATACAAGATTATGTTGTGTTCGCAAAGAGACAAGCAGCATCTTTAGAGATAATGGAGAAAATATCACATTTTGTGTCCAAAAGATTTGAGAGTGGTCCTTCTAAACCTGCCATTTCGAAGCAACATTGCCAATTTGAGGATCGCCACAGAAAGTAAAATTAGACTTTTCATACTTTCATAACTTTCTCATTTCGTAACCAATTTGGATGGAACTTTTTTTAAAATTGCTTCTCTCTATTCTCTCTTTTAAAATCGATATATCTCCAGGTTTTCATTCTCCTTTGATTATTTGTAATGAATGCCATTCACATGTTCAACATGTTCAATGTTTCGATTTGTTCACAATTACTTTAACTGCAACTACATTCACCTTTTCTCTCTCTTAATATATCTGGACAGACATTGAGATGTAGCCAACTCATTATCCAGCTATAGCTCTCTTATACATAATTACAAAGTTGATTTTGTCTTCGGTAACATTTTAACGGTGCAAATGGGATGCACACTTTCTCTTTCTTTAAAATCTGTCTTATCATTATTTTTACTCCAATTTCCTTCATCTGACAACGCTGAATGATGTCTATTACGATGTTCTTATTACATGTATTATTAACATGCTTTTTACTAATATAATCAACACAAGTTCCGCTTTTCTGGCGCTCTTTTCCTTCTTTGTGACATAATACTGCGTTTTATATAAGCACATTTTAATTGTCTCAGACATGTCAGAAGGAGAAGGAAATAGAGTCAAATGCAGTCATCAGAAGAATGCTATATCATTGAATTCGAAGGATACATAGGTTTTCAATTCAATTGATTCAATTAAATTCAATCTATTTCTATTTCCAACAAAAACAATTCATTACAATTTTGAAAAGAAATCAAACATTTTAATCATTTTACATTATCTGATTATAGCTGAATGATAAAAACAAAGAATATACAAATATGCAACGATTCACAGTCACGAAAGTATAACTAGTATGTTTCGTTTATTTTTAAAGAAAAGGTGTGGAAATTGAGGCTGGGATTTATTAAAAAGCAGGGCTTGTAGAATGTAGAGCATAGGTTAGACGAGATTATTTTTGAAATCAAGTATGTGAGTAAATAAACTCTATTTTTTCAGATGATGGTGAGCTTTCGTGTGAAAGATTGGAATCTAACCAGTCGGTATGCATCAGTCCAAATGTGGATAATGATGAAGGTAAGCACATTGAAAGAAGTGGATTTCAATTACGAGATTATTGTGTTTCGAAGTATGTTGGTTCAGAAGGCATTCATTATCTTTTTTATTTCAAATTTTTAAGCCAATAAAAATTTTGCTTCCTGAAATGGGCGTCAATCGGGGGGCAGGGTGACACGTCCCCCCCAAAAAAAACCCTTTTAAGTGCGGAAGACATAATTGGATACCCCCCCCCCCCAATTTTAAACTGAGGACCTTTATTTTATTATCATTTTTTGTGCTTGTTAGCATTTGTTTGTACCCAAACCCCCCGAAATTCCCCCTCCCCAAAATTAAGCTGAGGACCTTTTTTCGAGAGTGTCCCCCACATATCTAGGCCTAAAACGGATTGACGGAGCTGCTTCCTGAAGATCACTGTTTTAATGTTGGACTGACAAAAACTGAAAGGTTCTTTATTTTGGCTGCATCGACAGTTTTTTTTACAGAGAGATATGAAGAAAAACCAGTCATGAAAAGAAATTACAAAAGAAAGTAATTGAAAACTACAATTATCGGCCTGTATTCATGTTTCCCAAGAAATAAGAATTATTTTGTTAAACTCTATGGCCCATATTCTGAACTCCGGTTTAACTTAAACTCCAGTCTAAGTAAAACCAGAGCTTTGATTAAAACTTACTTAAACCACAAGTCTAATCTAAATTTCTGTACAAAGTTAAACCACACCAGACTGGAGTTCAAGTAAAACCAGAGTTCAGAATGTGATTATCTAAAATTCTAGTTTTTGACTGGGTTTAAACCATACTTAGACCACAGTTTAAGTTAAATCGGAGTTCAGAATACGGGCCTAGGGGTATACCCAGATGCTCCACTTGAGTTATATCTCAAGATGGCACATGGAAATTGTATTACCAAATGACGACTGGCACCGTATAGTGGCTATATTCGAGCTTCTTAAGCCCACCGCACACTATACGATCCGTCTGCGATCCGATTTTGGAAAAATTATTATACCATTTGATATGAACATTCAAACATGTGAAATCTTAATGATCAAAGTTTCGAATAGTCACATGAATACAAAAATCGAAATTCCGGGCTATTGCGAGCCTCCCTGTAGGAATATAAGCGAACTCAATTCCGAATCGTAATGACGTCATAGCAAACTTGCGATCGGCTACGATTTGAAGCCGATTTGGCCTTTAATCCGACCACAAGGCTTGCATTTAACCAAAATTTCGATTTCAGTATTCCTATCACTATTCTGAACTTTAAATAAAATTAAAAAAAAAAAAAAAATTCTTTTTTCCCCCACAGTAGGGCGTTTTAAATGACCATACACTAATTCAGGTTACTAACACCAGATTCCTTGGTGTTATAATTGATGACCGTTTATCCTGGAAACCTCATCTTACCCTGTTATGTAAAAAGGTATCGCGCAATATCGGTGTCATTAACCAAATTAAACATTTCTTCCCCCAGTCCACCCTACATTTATTATACTGCACTCTCGTCCTATCTCTTTTGAATTATGGTATACTCGCATGGGGTCACTCTAACAGACAATATCTCAATAACGATTTAGTTTTACAAAAAAGACTGATGAGAATCATTTGCAATAAAAGCTATCGTTCTCACACTAGCGCTCTATTTTTAAATAATAAAGTCTTAAAAATAGATGAACTATATACTTGTACAACCTTGGATGCTTTATGTACCACTTGGAAAAAAATCATTTACTGGAACATTTATTACAGATATTCTCAAGAAAAAATCAAGTTCACAATTATCCTACAAGACAATCTAATATGTTACATCTCCCACTGACCAGAACACTTACTACTCAAAAGACATTTATATACACAGGACCACAGTTGTGGAACTCTTTGAATAATACCATTAAAGCAGCCCCAACTATTTTTTCATTCAAACGTAAACTTAAAAAGTTCTTTTTAGATAGATATAACTGTTAATTGTCAGCACGAATGGAATGCATATTTATTCAACATAAACTTGTTAATGAAAATAACACTATAATAAGATCTAAAGCTTTGCAAAAGTAAACGTAATGTAAAATTCCCCGTCCTCCATCCCTCATCTTTAACATTTTCATCCTTCATCTACATCCCTCCATTTCTCTCCCTTTCTCTCTCTCTCAGAATTCATTCTTTTTTCTTTTTTTTTTCATTCTTTTGTTTTTGTATTTTACATGTACCAACTAATGTAAGTCATATTACTCCTTCTTTTCTGTGGTCGGGGCCGCGGGGCGGGGGAGGGTGGAATAACATATAAGCACATATACGTTCGTATTACATTATTGTTGTTGTATTATTTTTGTAAGCCAGATAGGGGTCTATACAATACAAGCTTTGCTTCTTTAAATAGACTCCTCCACTGAATTATTTTTCTTAATTTAACTTAATACTTAAAAACAGTAAAATGTATTATTTTTCATATGCAAATTTATTTCAAATATTGTTATTCCAAGAATAAGAATATGCATGTTTATTTAATTGTGTTACTTACATTATGTGGAAATAAAAGAAACTTCAAACTTCAAACTTCAAACTTCAAACTAATAATACAGTGTACATCTGCATTCATAGTACATGTATGCAAAAAGCAGCTAGTTAGTATTGTCACTAGAAAATTGCTGGAGTCTGAAGATACGATGGAGCATGGAGCAACTGAGAGCAATGTACCTCTACGATACTCTGGATGGCACTAGGATGCCTCAAGGATGCCTCAAGGATGATTCAAGGATGAATCGACGACAGGATCAAGGACAGGATGCACCAAGGATAGGATGCGACTGCATTTTTAAAAATTGATAAACAACAATGAACAAGACATCATCTATTCTTTTTGCCTAAAGAACTAACAAAGTTAACATCAATTACATTCATATCCTAGCAAGTATGACAATCTTAATTCACAAGGGAAAGGACTATCATTACTAAATTAATAGGAAAAAGAAATAGAATAAACATTTCAATTCCTTAATAACATTCGAAAAAAATCTTACACGAGACCCAAAATGAAATATATGAGCTATCAGTGAATATAAATTCAATTCATCACTATTCTTAGTTCAACAATATTTCTCGGCATAAATTTTACGATATTAAGCATGTTATCCAGCAATATATTTGAATACATCTCTACTGTCTTTTGGCTTTGATTCTGTCTCGTTAAAAAAAAAAAAAAAATATATATATATATATATATATATATATATATATAAATATCATAATCAAACATACCGTTATAGTATTTGAGCTTAAATGAAAAATCTGTTTAGATAATGCAAGCATAGTAAATATCACTTTTCATTTCAAAACTCTTTTCTTCTTCTTCTCCTTCTCATTCTTCTTCTCCTTGTTCTTCTTCTACTTCTTCCTCTTCTTCTTCTTCTTCTTCTTCTTCTTCTTCTTCTTCTTCTTCTTCTTCTTCTTCTTCTTCTTCTTCTTGCCGTTTACACCGAATAAAATAACAATCCCAAAACTTACGTCTATCTCTAATCTACTCTGTTTCCTGGGGGGCATTTCATCAACATTTGTCGTCTGACAAGCTGTCAGATCTGACATCTTTCCTTGATTTTGATTGGCTGAGAAGCATCATTACTATGGTAACTGTCGTATAAAACAGACTTTGTCGGATAAAACATCCGACAAGTCCTTTCATAAAACGCTCCCCTGGTCCGGTCTCAACTGTGGTGCCGCCTCGGCGTTCTGTGTCACGGCCTGAATTCAAATCCCCCCAAAATCTCAACTTGCGAACCCAACAGTGATCGCCTGACATAGCATCGGGGATCCCTGGCCTTACACCTCTCGTGACATGCACCCTCGCCTCGGACACTTACGGACAACCTTCCTCATACGTATCCTGAAATGCTCTGCCCTTCTCTCTTTCGCTTCCTTACGAAGGAAAATTCAGTTCCACACCACACCCAATCTCCTAACCAATCACGTTTTCACAATTCCCTAACTTCATGAACTTATTATTGTTTCCTAGCGACACTCACTCAATGCTTGACCACACTCTGGTGCTTGCAACGGCACGCAGTCCTCGTGCAAGGCACGCATTGATTGCTTGCATGTGTATTTTCAATGATTCATGTAAAAGAAAAAGAAAACATTTTAAACACTCGCATTTCGGCCTCTCTGCGAGCTAATTCCAAAGATGGCTCATTACGGTCAGAAACCTAGACTTTTCGAGAAAATAAAAGGAATTCAAAATGAATTAACAAGAGGAAAATAAATATTGGCAACCTTGTGACAAGTATCCCTTAATTAGGGTTCATCTGTGAAAAAAAAATATGAAAAGGAATTTCAACTGATTTGAGTAAGTGTGGGTATCAACATCTACCCCCAAAAAAGTTAGGTGGGATAGGGGGTAGGGAAAGTGCTTTTTCTAGGGGTCAAAGGTCATTGAGCTTTGTGAAAATGTGAAAAAAATGTATCTCAGGTAAAAAGTATGGTACGTGGATGATCTTGATGTCAAAATGCCCATAACCGTTAGAAAAGAGTACGCAGAATGAAATTTTACCCCAAGAACCAAGTTGTGACCTCCAAAATGAGGTAAAAGTTCATTGACCTTTGCTGAAAACCTGAAAAAGAATAAAGAATATGGTACGTGGATGATCTAGGTGTCAAATTACACAGAACTGTTAGAAAAGGGCACACAAAATATTATTTTACCTCAAGGACCAAGTCGTGACCTCCAAAATAAGGCCAAATTTCAAAAAGGTCAAATATCCACTACAATCACGTAACATTTATCAATCTCCAAAAGAAAGAAAAAGCAGACTATTTAAGTTTATTTTGCACACATGTTGAGATACAGATGTAGATTAATTGTTAAGTATCAAGAGGTGTCAAAAAATTATAAATGAATTAAAGACGATATATACCACCACCATTACAGCTATCAAGGCACCCCACACATTCCCAGCAAAAGTAACCTTTGATCTGCCTCTGTTCGCATCTGGATTTGTCAAGGAACAGAATTTTTGCTGTTCAGAGGGTCCCTGTACATGCTGTAAGTTCGTCATTGCCTGATCCAGACTTGTGTAGTTTTCTTTTCCACTCATGATGTGTTTGACCAAAGCAGGATTTGTCAGGAAGTGCCAAGGCATTTGAGTAAGCCGTAGCACTGAGGTGGTATTTGACTGTATTGGGTCCATATAGACAACTGTCATGGCCTAGCTTTTCCAAACCACCAATTACCTTCCACGATGTAACTGATGAAGCCAAGGTGGCTCTTTAGAAGATGGAATCCGCCAAGTTGAACAAGAACTTATAACTTCTGCCCTTTCACAATACTAGATCCTTGATGAACAGAGGCAGATCAAAAGTTGCTGTGGGAATGTGTGGGTTGCTTTGATAGCTCTCATGATGGTGGTCACTATGAACATGACGGACAAAGAAAGCGGACAAAATAAACAACCCCTCATTCACAATGGTTCTGGTAGTCAAAAGCACATCTCTTCACTGCTATTGTCTAAAATATGGGCAACAGGTGTCGCATGCATATTCACCTGGAACTACATGATTAAACATAATGGCTGTGAAGGGATGTGCTTTTGACTACCGGAACCATTGTGAAGGGTAGAATGAGAGATTGTTTATTTTGTCCGCTTTCTTTGTCCGTCATGTTCATAGTGGGTGTATCGTCTGCAATTTATTTGGATTTGCATTGATGACACATAGGAACTAAATGGAAGATATCAATGCTGGTCTGTCTTAACTTCTGGTGCGTAAACCCTTTGAAATTTGGATGAATATTCCATTATTCTATCCATCCAATGGACCAGTAAAAGACAGCTTCATCTGGTATGTTAAGAAAAGTTCTCCATGCTGTTAGGTATGGCGGAATCTCCATATGTAGCAGTGAATCATTTAAGCCGTCGGAAGAGGGTGGGACTTAAGGCCTCGATCCCCACACCGAATCCAACATACAAAACAACACGATGAACTCAGACCAAAGATGCTATCAATCAATATCACTTTCCAAAACTTCATCAGACTTTTTTTTTTAAAATGTTGTACCTCTTGAGAAGGAGATGCAGTGTCTGCAGTTGCATCATGTCTGAAATCATTTTGCAGCATGTGGAGTGTGTTGTGGACACTCTAATGGTGGAGAGAGAAAAGATGCCAAAATGGCTAGTTATGAATAAGAAATAAACTAACAATAAAATATATTTTTTAAAAATTATATAGAGGGTATTTTGACCTTTAACCTCATCTAAAGGTCAAAATTTAGTTTTTACCATCAGATTGAACCAATTGTGTCATTACAATGCATTTATGTGCAGTTGGCAAAAAGATCAACCACAGCTTTATCTTTCGACCCAGATAGACCAAAATTATATGGTACGTTATTAAAGGAAAAACCATTGACATTTGACCCCAAACTGCCAAGAAAAGTAATTAAGAAACCCCTATACCTAAATATTGATTTACATATTATGTATCTACTCTTGTGTTCAAAGTGAGCTTAAAAGGTTTGCTTTAATTTCTTCTGCAGATTGGTTAAAATATGAAAAACATTGTGTGAATTTAAGGATATTAATTTTTTTTTTACATTTGACCTCATTTTGAAGGTCACAACTTGGTCCTTTGGGATAAAAGTTTATTTTGTGTGCCCTTTTCTAAGTTCTGTGCATTTTGACACCAAGAATATCCACGTACCGTATGTTTTAACCAAGATGCAATATTTTACCTTTTTGGCGAAGGTCTATGACTTTTGACCTCATTTGGGGGGTCAAAACGTGTCTTTGGGGGTAAAATGATATTTTGTGTGCCCTTTTCTAACAATTCTGTGAATTTTGACACCAAGAACATCCACGTAACATATGTTTTAACCGAAATAGAATTTTTCAGGTTTTCAGCAAAGGTCAATGAAATTTTACCTCATTTTGGAGGTCAAAAATTGGTCTTTTGGGTAAACATTTTTTGTGTGCCCTTTTCTAACAATTCTGTGTATTTTGACACCAAGATCATCTACGTACAATAATTTTTACCTGAGGTATAATATTTTACCTTTTCAGCAAAGGTCAGTAACATTTGACCTCATTTTGGAGATCACAACTTGGTTCTTGGGGTAATATTTTATTTTGCGTACTCTTTTTCTAACTGTTATGCACATTTTGACACCAAGATCATCCACGTACCATATTTTTTTAAATTTGAGATACAGTTTTTTTTTTCACATTTCACAAAGCCCAATGACCTTTAACCCCTAGAAAAAGCACTTTCCCCATCCCCTTATCCCACCTAACTTTTTTTTGATAAATGTTGATACCCATACCTACTCAAATCAGTTGAAATTCCTTTTCATAAAATTTTTTCACAGATTGGTCAAAAATATGGCTAATTTAGGGTTACTAAGTGTGTGTATAAAACAAAACAAGCAATGACTGATCACAATATTGTGATAAAGTAACATAATGCCAGTAACAGTATAAAAGCATTAATGACAATATTGGTAGAGAACCAGAGCTGAAGATGCAAAACTGTATAATAAAAAATTCATCTTTTTGACATTATTCGAAAAGATCTTGAATTTTGACCAACATTTTCAAAAAGAATCTTGCTTCATATTTTCACAAGAAATAGATTTTTCATACATAAAATAATTATTTACCTCGTTAAGGATTTTCTGTTGTATGAGGCGAATTCCAGCCAATCTGATTTTATGAATTGTCCATTTAAGCCAAACAATAAGTGAATTTAGGGCTTTATTAAACTTAGTGGGTGTAATTCCAAAAAGAACACTTTCTATAGTTAATTTCAATACAAGTTTGCATCTTTCAAATAATCTCTTTTCAAAGTATTCCCATTATCAATAAAATAATTTTACTTGTTTAAACTTTTATATTTAATGCTATACGATTCATTATAAACTTGAGGCGCTTTGTTGTCTTTGAAGATAATCATTTTCTTGTTCCTGTTTCTATTCAGATTATTTTTGTTTGTGAACAAATAATTTACAGAGTTGGAGTTTCGTAGTGGACGGATGGCGGACTTTACATGCAACTGGACAGGAAACAGTATAGACGTTGAATACAGGTTCAAGCTGGCTGCCCCTGAAGGACGGAGGGTACTTCTACGAGTCAATAGTACACGGACTATCAACGTGATAGCAGGAGACATAGATGGTGATAGGGACAACGAAAATATAGATACAACTTTTGACTCGGTTGAAGATTTCTATTTCCATGGTGCGGATAACTTCATTTCCAGAACCAATTTTACATGGGTTAAAATTACTTTAAATCCAGACCGTCACCCGAAACCTGGATTCTCCGAAGAGTTTAGCGTCTTCATAAGAACTGCCAAGATCGAAGGTATTCTTTGTTTATTTTATGATTATTGTGTCATTGTACATGTTGTATTGAATGGTATTTATTGAACTTCAATGATATGTACGTCAACATTATGTTCTTCTTTCACATAGACATAAAGATGAATATAGTTATGAATTTAAATTGGCCTAGAAATTTAAGTAGGCCTAGAAACGTTAAGTAAACAAAAAGACATTAAGCATAAGTGAAATAGAACATAATAATAGTATTTTTAGCTGTTTAACAAAGGTTGAAATGTGTATTCATTCCCCTTTTCCGAAATTGAAATTCAAAACATTGAATGAATCCGTTGTTTAATCTAGATTATGCTAACAATCCACGATCAGGCCTATTTATTTTATACATACTTCTAAAACAAACGTTAGTCTTGACATGCTTGACAACTTGAATTCAGCAAAAGTTTGCCATTAACTTGACTGCAATTAAATATGCACTTCTCCTTCTTTATAACACCAACAGTAAACCCAAGTTGTTGGTTTTTTTTTAAGTAGTTCATCTCATATGATTTCTCAGTCAAATGAATGCATATATTTGCAGATGCCGTGTCCACCGAAGACAACCAGTGTAACAAGAGTCATATGTACAGTTGGACACCAAAAGGTAATTTTCTTTCAGTCATATGAAGCGGTCATAGTTCTTATTGATCTTCTCTTCGTCAAGCTTTCGATCTGCTTCATCTTTTTCAGTAATTATGTACATTATTGGCATGTATGTATGGAAATTTGTCTTTTCGGTCTGTGTCACTCTGAAATTATCTTTAAAAATCTATTATCATGATTAGGATGGCGCGTACGTTTTTTTTTTTCATAAACTACGAATGATCAATCTGCATTAGAATTTTATTTATTAATCAGTTTCCCCAATACTTCGTAGGATAATTTACATTGGCTACCATTAAATACAGATTAATCTGTAGACTTCTTGTAATAACATTCAAATGTCAGCATAAATTGGCTCCTCTCTATTTACAGACAGCTTCTAAATGAGTATTATCCATTTAGGCGGCTTTGTTCCAGTTCCAGACAATTGTTTGTCCCCCTTACGGTATCTACAGTAATTATTATGGGCAGAGAGAATTTCAACATGCAGTCCCTCAACTATGGAATAAACTCCCCAGTAATGTCAAAGAATGCTCTTCTCCTGATCACTTTAAGTCTGGCATTTTACTAAACACTCGTGTCACGTCGCGGCGCGGCGCGCTGGAAAACACTCAGGTCGCGGCTCGCTGAGCCAATTTTTTTTATGGTGTCTTCAAAGCGGCCTACACGATGGGAAAATTTTATTGAAAATTATCGATTTCTTTACAACCCCTTTTCAGTGTTGTTCTTCAAGGCGGTTGCGAGGGGAAATCTACTATTTTAAAAAAATTGGAAGTTGCTCTTTATTAATTGATTGAAAAATAAGAAGACAAGAATTAGGATTGACAATACGAAAGAAAGAATACTAGGTAGATAAACTGAACTTTAAAGAAAGTGTAAGACTGCAAGGAAGTGAATATGACAATGGAAACGAGGAAGAATGGAACGAGTGCAAAGATGAACTGTGGGAAATTAATAAGAGAGGAATACAAAACAGTGAAAGAAAGGAATAGTATGGAATGATAGGAGTAAAAGTGTAAAATTGAAAGAATTTATTGGCCAGGTTTAACAGTGATAAAGATTTTTTTTCTAAATCACATGATAGAAAAAGAGAAGGTAAATAAAGGGATAGAATAAAATGTAGAATTTTGTTGTTGAAGACTGACATATGAAAACAAAGTTAGTAAAACTGAATAGGATAGAAATTACAAAGATGGATGGAAATAGAAAAAAAGAAGATGAATTGTGGGAAAAAAGAACACATCATATAAGGGTAAAAAAAAGGAAAAGAAATACAGAAACAGAGAATATCATTGGTCTTATGGAAATTGTGGTAAAATGCACAAGAAAAATGAGGATAGATGGGATAGAGATGAATTGCAGAAGAATATAGAATCACACAAGGCGGAAATGAAGGGAGAGAACATGTAGGCATGATTAGCAATGTTTCAAAATTGTCGATAATTTCAAATCTGCGCTTCAATAAAAATTTTCCCATCGTGTGGGCCGATTTGAAGACACCATTTAAAAAAAATTGGCTCAGCGAGCCGCGACCCGAGTGTTTTCCAGCGCGCCGCGCCGCGCCGCAACCCGAGTGTTTAGTAAAAGCCCTTTAAGTCTCGGTTAAAATCTTACTTTTTTTGAAGCATAATATCGTACCACCTATTTTATACAATGTTGTTTCCTGTTTAGACATTTTTGCATGCTGTTATGTTCTATACCACTAACTATTTTATTTCTTTTATACTCACTTCTCGCTTTTCTTCTTTTTCCACAGCTCTTAAAAAACCTAAATGTATTTTGCGCTACATGAAAACTGAGCATTATAATAATAACAAATTTTATTATTATTATTAGTAGTAGTAGTAGTAGTATTATCATTATTATTATTATTATTATTATTATTATTATTATTATTATTATTATTAATGTACATGATCAATGAAAACCATCATGCAGATCGAAAGCTTGCCGAATAAAAACAGAAAATCAGTAAGAATTACGTCATCACTTCTTTCGCTATTTATACCTTTTTGATAACTATGAATGACCAATCTGCAATGCATTTGAATTTATTGACTGAATGACTGAATTAATTAATTATTGATCAGTTGATGAATAAATAAATGAATGAATGAATCAGTTGCCTTTAAAGGTTGCGGTACAGAACAGGATCAATCCACATAAGATTTAAACTACATGTTTATTTTTAAAAAGAAGAGACCTATGAGCTAATAGGCTCCTGCCAAAATGTATTATAGTAGGATAGCATTGTGCGTTCAAATAGAGCGATAGCGTTTTTGTTCATGGGTGCCTTTGAATCGTATAAGTTGTTAAAATAAGAATTGTATGTTTTTTTATTTTCTGTTTGGATATTTTCTTATCTATATAGGTTACCATGCCGATGATGCAAACGCACATGGTTTCCTTTCTGTCAGCTGCAACACTAGTTTCCCCCCACAAGACGTATTGATATCATTCCTCTATCAGCTGACTATATCAGACTTATTTACATCCCGTCACAGTGGCCTTATCCAGTTGGTGTACAAGGAAGCAAGAAATCTGATCACTGACAGAGACGCAGATCTTTATCTCACATACGGTTATACCAAATGCAAAGTAAGTAAAGTAGTATTTTGCTCCTCTGTCACGTATATTAAACTTATCAAGACTTTTGGTAAAGTATTACATTAAGAGCACTTGCTGGGCTGGTAGTATTTCGAATATTGTTTGGAACAAAGAAGGTTTACGAAACCTTACTTTAGGAAAACAAATTTAATGAAAATAAATAAATAAATAAATTTAAAAATACCGTCACTAAAAGGTATAGCTCACATTTTCTTCGAGTATTAACTCTAGCATATTACTCCTACCATGCCTACTCGCCTGTTAACAAGGTTGAAAATGCATGTTTTCCAGGAAATTTTTTGGCAGATAATTAAAGTCTGCCCGGCACGACATTTAGAGGACGCTATTCATCAGAATCACGAAAGCAGTGATTCCTCGCCGCCATTTTGTACAATAGCCTACACATCGTAAAAATGCAGAAATATAGCTGATGAAAATTAAGACTTAGTGACCAGAGAAAGATTTCATAATCATGATAATGCATTGCGATATGTGTGAAATTGGATTACAGAAACATTGTTGCCGAATGAACCAAACAAATTTTCGGTCTACAGATCAGCAATATTCATGCTTTCAGAAACGTGACAAATGCGGACGCTCACCTCTAGACGAGGTACCGTACACCTCAATATATCACCCATATAACACACCCCGTTCGTTTGTGCTCGTAATTCTGAATAGCCCTTCATGTAGCGCCGGACAGACTTTAAATAGTTTCTACACATGCAATGAAATTTTCGATGGATACCTTGAAATTAATCTCCCACCACATAAGTTAGAGACGCTAGTTAATTGACCCTTTTTTCCGAACCTAAACCGAAAAAAACAATCGTCTCATTAACAGAAACATGTGTGTAGTTTCCTTTGTCTCATTTCTTCAAGAATCTGCGTTTTTATTCGCAATTTGTTGCGTCGTTTCATTTATCCAGAATATGCATGTTGAAAACACAGTTACAAAACTCAGAGAAGAATATGTTTCGCAAAACACAGTCCGTTTCAGCATTACCGCGGCTTGGCATGACGAAAACTTAATGCAATCGTACTGATATCAAATCTGGAATATCTCATGTAATAAATTAATTCAAACTGTACACAGAGCGCTTTTGTGCTGCTTAGTCACCCCCCCCCCCCCTCCTGAAACAAATGTCTACTTATTACTTGTCCATTTTCTTACATAAGCTTGATGATAGTGATATTCAGTATGCATTATAATACTAATATCTATCTAATACTAATATCTATCTAATACTCTTGATAAGCTATTCCTTACAATTCGTCTTTTTAAATATAATGTTAAAGTCTTTTTGGATAGGTTTTAATGCCAGCGGAAAGATGGACCTGCAAATCTACAATGTTACAGTTCAGGGTTTGATCTACGACGAGCAGGAGGAGGTACCGACATGCCCGCCAGAAACTTCTCCAGAAGTTCAGACACCATCTTTATTTCCGTCGCCCTCTATGCCTTTATCATCGGTCCCTCCACCGGTTTCAAGTTCACCCGCTTCTTCCTCCACGACTCCTGAGGATGAGAGCTTTACCTCACCAGCAAACGTGACAAAGGAGAGTTCCACCTTGAAAAATGAGACGCAGACAGGTAGAGGTAATTCCTTTTTACTTGCTAATGTATATCAAATGAAATGAAAATTGTCTATATTGGCTTCCATGTTTGTTTTGTTTGTTGTTTGGGTTGTTTTTGTTTTTTTCCAGATACACCCAGCTTTCTCATCCCTGCTGTGTCTGTGGTGGTCATATTCTTCCTGATGTCCATTGCTGTTCTCTCCATCTGCTGCAAGAAAAGGTAAGCCAGGCTGACACTTGCACGACTTTTGGCCACGATTTTGTCGTGGCAAGTCGTGCCATTTTGGGGCACGAACTGGGAGGCTCCCGCACTGTTTACGACTTGTTCACGCATAGTTCACGACAAGTTCACGACGAGTTCACGAATAGTTCACGAATGCGTGCCCGTCAGTGTCCACATTGACACGAACTGGCACGACGAGTTCACGCGTAGTTTGCGCATAGTTTACGACCCGGTCGCTAAATTTTGTCGTGACCAAAATTTTGAACATTTCAAAATTCTCGTCCCGACATGGCACGCAGTCACGACGTGTCACGACGTGTTTACGCACACTTCACGCCAGTTCACGACTAGTTTGCGCACTGGCACGACTTGAGTCGTGCTAATGCGTGACACAAAATCGTGCAAGTGTCAGGCTGGCATAATGCTCGAAATAGGGCACGATTTTGTTGTTAAAATGCTATCCGAATCAGTTCTTTGGCCATCAAGTTGTTGCAAAAAGGGAAAAACAGAGAGAGAGAGAGAGAGAGAGAGAGAGAGAGGGAGAGGGAGAGAGAGACAGAGACAGAGAGAGAGAGGGGGGGGGGGGGGCTACCCATTGTAAAATTTATTTGTTTGTTTTTTGTGATAATTATCGTGTATTTGTTTAACTGTTTACGGAATATCTAAATAGGTATGAAAAGACGCATCGGAAAAATGAAGAATCTTTCCCAACAACAAACCGTGTTCTTCCAAACGGCAGACGACACGAGTACTCGGACACAATCTTCGTCCAAACCAAGGACGATCTTGAAAATGCCCACAGTAATGCAGTCCCTAACGATGATAACGAAGTCGGCACTGTCCGCTTGAACAGCGAGGGACACAGTTACTCGGACATTATCTTCATGACGAGCAAAGGCGAAGACTGTGATCATGGCAGTAATATCATCTCCGATGGTGTTACAGAACACGAATACAGTATTTCGTTGGATGCACTGAAGCAATCCTGTTCTTGAAAAGAGGACTCTTAATTCACGAAGAAGTGTGATAAGACAAAAAAAAAGTTATATTGTGGAATTTTCATTCTTTACTTAATTCATGGTCAAATTAATTAATAGTTGCATTGTAAATACGTATTTGGCCCTATTTCATCAAAATAAATTTAGTGACGGTTGTCGCAAAATGTTCAATTTCATCATGTCCTATTAATCAAAATTTGACGAAAGAATATTATCAACAGTCTTTCACTATATTACCAAAAGCCTCAAATTGTGAATACTCACTCACCGTCGAAACCTACAAAGAACATCTCAATCAAAATCCGAATCACAAATTTTCATTCGAAGAACAACAAATACGCCAGCTTTATGTAATATTTCATCAAACTTTGTTGTCAAAGTATTATTTCATGACTGTGACAATGTATATTTTAATATGTACCGCTAGTCAAATAGTACATTTGAGAGTATAGGATGTAAGAAATGAAAGTAAAATACTTTATCTCGCAACTCAAGATGATGATATTTTACAGGCAGTGGTCGAGGGTTACAGTTGATAGTTATAGTGATAATGATGATGATGATGATGATGATGATGGTGATGATGATGATGATGATGATAACGATGATGATGATGATGATGATGATGGTGATGCTAATGATAATAATAACAACAACAATAATGATAATAACGACGACGACGACGACGACGATGATGATGATGATGATGACGATAATGATGATGACAATTTGGTGTTATTTACCCATGGTAACCCCATCAGTATTTTCCTGAGGGTCCTGCAGTTATTATTACCCTAGCATTGCTAGGTACCCATTTAATACACCCGGATCAAAAGGGATATTATGTGGGCAAAACACCTTGTCCAAAGATGAAAGCACCTAGAGGATCGAACCTAGGGCCTCCCATATGTGAGGCAAGTGGCTTTACCACTATACCACGGTGTTCCCACCAACACATGACCAGGGTGAGTTCTGGGCCCCGTTTCATAAAACTTATTATCAATTACAAGTTGCAATAACTGTTATAAGCTACTGAAGTCCTGGCATCTGATTGGCTGAGAGAAAATTTGTCATAGAAATGTGGCAGTTGTTACTGATAACAAGTTTTATGAAGTGTCTTGTTAGTAATTTTTACTGACAACTGTTATAAGCTGCTGAAATCCTTGCATCTGATTGGCTGAGAGCAAATTTGTCAGTAAAAATCACTGACAAGACACTTCATGAAACGCTCCCCATGTCATGCAGTACCATTGTCAAAGGAACTGTCTCCAAGTAACTGGAATATATATATATATATATATATATATATGTATATATATGTATATATATATTTTTTAATGTGCATTAAAACCGGAGTCTATTGAAATATTTTGAATCATAAAATAAATGAGAAATTAGCTCACTTTCTCTAAGAGGCACATGCATAGCACAAAGAAAAGAGTACGTGTGCACACACCAACATTGCCTGAATGTTTTGCCCTCTTCTGTCTATTACGAGCGCATTTTCGGGCAGCCTTTTTGCTATGAGAGCTCACGAATTTGTTTTAATACTTCTCAGAACTCGACCCCTCCGGGACCTCCTCTTTTAACTTTGGACGTGGGAGGATTTGTTGTTGTTGGTGTTACTGTTGTTGTTGTTGTTGAAATCTTGCTCTCCATGACACATGCATCAAAATGCGTTATGATAATGATATAATCCCCACAGTACCACACCGTGTGAAAGGTGAAAAAAATATGTTTGTACATGTATTAACATTTCCTTGTTTATATAAATAAAAAAAAGGGGGGATTTCACTTCTAAATAATACTTGCTAACATTCCGTATTTGCTGATATTTATTGTAGTTACCATGGTGGCAATAGTTGTAAAACTTAAGTAATGAGATATAATCATAGAAACAAAAATTAAAGAAAAAGAGGAAAAGACAGAGAAAGAAAGATAGAGATAAATAGATTGGAAAGAAGAGAAAGAAAAACAAATAAAGCCAGAGTTAGGAAGAGAAAGAGAGAAAGAAAGATAAAGAAAGGAAGAGATGAGGAAGAAGGGAAGAGAAAGGGATAAAGGCAGAGAGAGTGGAAGAGAAAGAGAAAGAGAAGGGAAATAAAAAGGATAAAGGCAGAGAGAGAGAGAGAGAGGGGGGGGGGACGGGGGAGGAGGGCCGTATCAGTAACCAATTTTTTTCATCCGTACCGAGCTAGCATACATCACAACTCGGTAAACATTACTGACCAATGAGAGAACCTCGTCATGACCTGATGACTGGCATAACTCAAGTTGACAAATTTAAAGACCATTGCAGCTGGTGTACAATAAGTCTGTATTTGATTTGAAATACGTGACTCTCTTTGAACTTGAACTCATGACGTGTCATTATTTCAATCTCTCCTTGATCTTGGAGAGAATATCCCAACACATTATGTGTTCAGCGCTCAGGCATTATTATGCTCAAGGGACAATTTCTCTGGTCTTTATTTCGCCAGAGTTGTATAGTTAAGTCCCGGGGGGGGGGGGGACTCAGTATATAATGCGTGGTGGGTATGTGCCGCGGAGAAGACCCCCATTTTTACACTCAAATTTCCTTCCAAAGCATAGCATTTTCATCTTATTGAGAATAAGAACAAAGAAAGCCGTTCCAAAGCATGGCATTTTCTTCTAATCGAGAAAAAAGAAGACAGAAATCCGTTCCAAAGCTTCGCATATTTTTCGTTGCGCCGTTCCGGCCGCATTGATCCGCTACAATGAGCTGCATTTTTGGTGAAAAGCGGCCCGCAGAGCGCTGTCCGCGCACCAGGCGCCCGTGCTGCCGGGCTAGCTGCATGCACGTATGCCCGTTCCATAGGGATACATACGCACTCACACGCAGGCGAACCTTTCCAAAGACCCCCGTTTTCACAAACATTTGTAGTTCCGAAGCCCGTTCCGAAGACCCTCCTTTTCACAATAAGCCCGTTCCAAAGCCCCCGTTTTTTGTCTCGCCCGCGGCACATACCTACCACTTTTGGGGTCGAGTACCCCCCCCCCCCCCCCGTTAGTTAAGTTTAGGAATACACATTAAGAAAAAAGGTTCAAATTTGCACCCTTCAAATGCAACACTGGGAGCTTCTTTATGGGTACAACTTTGCAACCTATAAGAAGCATTTTGCACCTTTAAGGGCGCAGAGAGCTACATTTTGCACCCTTAAGGGGGCAGAGTTGTACCCTTTAGGGAAGGTGCAAATTTGCACCCTTTTGAATGAAGAAATTTCTCCACCCTTAAAGGTGCAAAGTTGCACCTTTAAGGATGCAGACGGGCGTTTCCGGGGTGCATCTTTGCATCTTTTTCATGTTGGGTGCAATATTTTACCCCAAAATGTGCTGCCAGCGTTGCATTTAGGGTGCAAAATCGAATCTTCTCTTTTTTTCTCAGTGAGTATCTTTAGTTTTTGATTTGGTTGAGGAAGCACATTTCCTGGTTTGAGTTAGGGTTAGAGTTATGTCCTGAGCGTTGGGCCAAGGTTAGTTGTTAAATAATTCGGAGGAATTGTAATCAGAGAATGAGTTGTACAATTACCATCGAGTATCCTGTATGTTGTCTGGAAGACGTCTACAGATGAAAAACAAACTTATAGAAACCGACATAAAAAAAAATATTTTCTTAATCATAAGTGCTATAAACATCAGTGAATTCTGTTTAAAACCAAGACCTCAGATATTGTCACGCCTCCTACGATCATGACGATTATGTTAACTGGCTTTCTGAAGTGTAGATTACAGTAACCTATGACATCCAACACGCAAAATGCCGGGGCAAGATGTAATATTAGATCTTCATGTGTTGTCGTTGATGTTCCGATGATTGCTTTTCATTACGAGGATGTGAATCTTATTACGACATTAACTGTAAAGGAGCGTTTAGATGATTGTTTGGGGTTTTTTTCTACCACGTCAACACTTCTAGCTATCAAAGCCTTGTCCGAGATAGGTCGAAAGAAGGCGGCAAAGGCTCCCTCAAAAGTAGCACAGCTGCACTAACTTTTAGGGCTAATTCCATATACGTTTAGTAGACTGGGCATGTTAGAGGGAAAATGGACATGGAATGGGTGCTGTTTTGCTCATTAATTCTCGTTAAGGAAAAAAAAGTCGAGGGGGCTATCACACTTTCAGATAACTTTTCAGCCAAGTTTCACAGGGCAATTTTTATGCACTTAACTATGCCAGGTAAGGGACAGATTAAGACATGGTTTGTTGTTCTCTCCCCCTCCCCCCCCCCCCCGGAAATCCGCTACTGCCCTGACTTGTGTACACTTGACGCCTTCTCTCAAATGCTGGAGTAACCGGTAACCGCAACGAATGTTCCTCGCTATATAGGATTTTAAGGGAAATCCCAGTTCATCGATAGCCCAAAAAGCAAAAAAATATGAGGAAATAAAGGAAATATGAAAACATGTGAAAAAAGTTAAAAGAAAATCTACGATAACAAGGACCTACGAAACAGATGGCATACAGGCAAGATAAACATGTTAGATGAGAACATGTATATTAAAAAAAAAATAGAAAGGTGTCGGTCACCTAGTTTCGTGGTAGGCAGCTTGTTATTAGGGCTACCATTTACCACGCTTAAGTTTACTGTAATTGTACTCAACAATTACGTGTTTCCTCCATGACACTCACATAAAACACAGGCATACTCAAAGTTTATCATGGCTATTCTTGGAAGTATATATCCATCGCAAAAGACAGCAAAACAGAAGTGGGAAGTTGGGCGATGAAACACTTGAATAGAAATCGAACAAGGAAGTTGAGGATATAAAATATCGCATTCAGTGCAATGTCTATTGAATCTTATGGCATGGATTCATTTCAGTCAGCACGCTTCTTTTATTGTAGTATTTGATTATCTAGAGATATTATTTGCACTGAGTCAGTGAACAAGCATAAATATGTATTATGATTGCAAACTCTGTTTGAATTGGGAAATGTTTCGTTCCCACAGATGATGCATGGAAAATCACGTGTATTTCAAAACAATTATTAGACGGGTTTTCAACTTGCGTGGTTAGGTGTTGATTGCTGGGCATATTTGCTAGCGAAATAAAGCTTCTGTTATCATCAGACCTACAGAGGCGTGGCCCTTGCAAAGGATGAGCTGGACGAGCACCAACTGGACTTACATGTACATGGTGTAGAAGTAATGGTTCTCAATTATACCTTTCTTGGGGAACGCCTAAATAGACCATTTTCGACCGACATCCTGGAATAGTATAAAAATGAAGAGCTGTTTCATCTATTTGGTGATCATAACATGGCACACATCGCTCTATCTGTTCACGGGGAGTATGAATGCACAAGCTTCGAACTGTGGTAAGAGTTTTTCTCGGCTGACGGTCAATTTATTACTTGACATGATTGACTAATCAACTTAACCTGAATACTGCATTTTTAGTATTTTTTGTGAAAAAGTTATT
Organism: Echinometra lucunter; assembly: GCA_029962745.1. Taxonomy (NCBI): domain Eukaryota; kingdom Metazoa; phylum Echinodermata; class Echinoidea; order Camarodonta; family Echinometridae; genus Echinometra; species Echinometra lucunter. Next base: position 23,038,632 of record CM057164.1, read on the forward strand.
TTCATTTCCCATTACAACAAAGAATCACATTTTTCTTATTTGAATAATAAAATCCCAAGCTACGTGTACATAAGTTCTCGTGCATTTGTAGTTGATAGGGAAGAATACATTATACTGGGTCGTCATTCTGTTATACCGTAGGCCTTCTGTATACTTAGAAACAAAATATTATCATTCCAGTATGTTGATGTTTTATTCATTCATTTATTCATTCATTCCTGTTAGTTATACAGGGTGTCACATTTTATAATCATGGTATTCTTCCATGCGCTCTTTGGTCATGTTGGTAGCAATGCTATGTTATTTAAAGGAGAATGAAACCCTGGGGGAAACATCCATTTTAATGAAAAAGAGAGGATATAGAGAGAAGCAATTTTCAAAAATGTTCCATCAAAATCGGTTACGAAATGAGAAAGATATGAGAGTTTGAAATGTCTCAATTACCTTTCTATGGTGATCCTCAAATTGGCAATGTTGCTTCAAAATGGAAGGTTTAGAAGGACAACTCTCAGTATGTTTTGAACACAAAATTCATATTTTCTCCATGAGCTTTAAAGATGCTGCTTGTCTCCTTCTTAGCTTGAGATATTTCAGAAAATGTTTTTGATACAAGATTATGTTGAGTTCGCAAAGAGACAAGCAGCATCTTTAGAGATAATGGAGAAAATATCAAATTTTGTGTCCAAAAAATTTGAGAGTTGTCCTTCTAAACCTGCCATTTCGAAGCAACATTGCCAGTTTGAGGATCGCCACAGAAAGTAAAATGAGACTTTTCATACTTTCATAACTTTCTAATTTCGTAACCAATTTTTGATGGAACTTTTTTAAAATTGCTTCTCTCTATTCTCTCTTTTCGTTAAAATCGATATATCTCCAGGGTTTCATTCTCCTTTGATTATTTGTAATGAATGCCATTCACATGTTCAAAATGTTCAATGTTTCGATTTGTTCACGATTACTTTAACTGCAACTACATTCACCTTTTCTCTCTCTTAATATATCTGGACAGACATTGAGATGTAGCCAACTCATTATCCAGCTATATCTCTCTCATACATAATTACAAAGTTGATTTTGTCTTCGGTAACATTTTAACGGTGCAAATGGGATGCACACTTTCTCTTTCTTTAAAATCTGTCTTATCATTATTTTTACTCCAATTTCCTTCATCTAACAACGCTGAATGATGTCTATTACGATGTTCTTATTACATGTATTATAAACATGCTTTTTACTAATATAATCAACACAAGTTCCGCTTTTCTGGCGCTCTTTTCCTTCTTTGTAACATAATACTGCGTTTTATATAAGCACATTCTAATTGTCTCAGACATGTCAGAAGGAAATAGAGTCAATTGCAGTCATCAGAAGAATGCTATATCATTGAATTCGAAGGATACATAGGTTTTCAATTCAATTGATTTAATTCAATTCAGTCTATTTCTATTTCCAACAAAAACAATTCATTACAATTTTGAAAAGAAATCAAACATTTTAATCATTTTACATTATCTGATTTTAGCTGAATGATAAAAACAAAGAATATACAAATATGCAACAATTCACAGTCACGAAAGTATAACTAGTACGTTTCGTTTATTTGTAAAGAAAAGGTGTGGAAATTGAGGCTGGGGGTTATTAAAAAGCAGGGCTTGTAGAATGTAGAGCGTAGGTTAAACGAGATTATTTTTGAAATCAATTATGTGAGTAAATAAAAGGAAAACAAAATTCTTTCAAACTTTACCACATAGAATAAATGAAAGCAGAAAACCAACAAAGTGGCCGATGGATTGTTTAAAGTTTATCATCTGATCGTGTTTGTGGAACCTCTGTCCAATATTTCGTTGTCTAATGGGTTAGCCTGTTAGCTGTATCTGTGAAGAGCATTTTCCCCATCAGTTTTGTGAAATTTGTATGTATAGTGTGTGTTTATAAACTCTATTTTTTCAGATGATGGTGAGCTTTCGTGTGAAAGATTGGAATCTAACCAGTCGGTATGCATCAGTCCAAATATGGATAATGATGAAGGTAAGCACATTGAAAGAACTGGATTTCAATTACGAGATTATTGTGTTTCGAAGTATGTTGGTCCAGAAGGCATTCATTATCTTTTTTATTTCAAATTTTTAAGCCAATAAAAATTTTGCTTCCTGAAATGGGCGTCAATCGGGGGGCAGGGTGACACGTCCCCCCCCCCCCCCAAAAAAAAAACACTTTTAAGTGCGGGAGACATAATTGGATACCCCCCCCCCCCAATTTTAAACTGAGGACCTTTATTTTATTATCATTTTTTGTGCTTGTTAGCATTTGTTTGTACCCAAACCCCCCGAAATTCCCCCTCCCCAAAATTTTTTTTCGAGAGTGTCCCCCACATATCTAGGCCTAAAACGGATTGACGGAGCTGCTTCCTGAAGATCACTGTTTTAATGTTGGACGGACAAAAACTGAAAGGTTCTTTATTTTGGCTTTATCGACAGTTTTTTACAGAGAGATATGAAGAAAAACCAGTCATGAAAAGAAATTACAAAAGAAAGTAATTGAAAACTACCATTATCGGCCTGTATTCATGTTTCCCAAGAAATAAGAATTATTTTGTTAAACTATATGGCCCATATTCTGGACTCCGGTTTAACTTAAACTCCAGTCTAAGTAAAACCAGAGCTTTAATTAAAACTTACTTAAACCACAAGTCTAATCTAAATTTCTGTACAAAGTTAAACCACACCAGACTGGAGTTCAAGTAAAACCAGAGTTCAGAATGTGATTATCTAAAACTCTAGTTTTTTACTGGGTTTAAACCATACTTAGACCGCAGTTTAAGTTAAATCGGAGTTCAGAATACGGGCCTAGGGGTATACCCAGATGCTCAACTTGAGTTATATCCCAAGATGGCACATGGAAATTGTATTACCAAATGACGACTGGCACCGTATAGTGGCTATATTCGAGCTTCTTAAGCCCACCGCACACTATACGATCCGTCTGCGATCCGATTTTGGAAAATTATTATACCATTCGATATGAACATTCAAACGTGTGAAATCTTAATGATTAAAGTTTCGAATAGTCATATAAATACAAAAATCGAAATTCCGGGCTATTGCGAGCCTCCCTGTAGGAATATAAGCGAACTCAATTCCGAATCGTAGTGACGTCATAGCAAACTTGCGATCGGGCTACGATTGAAGCCGATTTGGCCTTTAATCCGACCACAAGCCTTGTATTTAACCAAAATTCCGATTTCAGTATTCCTATCACTATTCTGAACTTCAAATAAGATTTTTCGATTTCTTTTTCCCCCACAGTAGGGCGTTTTATTGAGTAATAATCATGATAATACAGTGTACATTCTGCATTCATAGTACATGTATGCAAAAAGCAGCTAGTTAGTATTGTCACTAGAAAATTGCTCTGAATAAGATAAACAGACGATCGAAATAAAACTGCTACAATACAACAATTCTTGGTTTCAAAATAACAGAAAAATTTAACAATTATTTATTGGATTATTTGTTTACATCAAGTTTGGCAAAAAAGAAAAAAAAATCTATTTCAAGCAAGAATTATATGTATATGAAAAATAAATACTTCCGGTTTTCAATTGCTATGACGCTTACAATCTATGAGAGTTCTACACAAGGGAGGCAGTTCAGTGTTCGTGGACGCGGTATCGGCTGTCACTGATGAGTAGGCGTGGTTCAATGATGTCGGGTAACTCCAGCAAGATATCCGACTCATCGGAGTCTGAAGATACGATGGAGCATGGAGCAACTGAGAGCAATGTACCTCTACGATACTCTGGATGGCACTAGGATGCCTCAAGGATGCCTCAAGGATGATTCAAGGATGAATCAACGACAGGATCAAGGACAGGATGCACCAAGGATAGGATGCGACCGCATTCTTAATAACTGATAAACAAGACATCCTCTAATCTTTTTGCCTAAAGAACTAGCAAATTTAACATCAATTACATTCATATCCTAGCAAGTATGACAATCTTAATTCAGACGGGAAAGGACTATCATTACTAAATTAATAGCACAAGCAAGAGAATAAACATCCCAATTCCTTAATAACATTCGACAAAAATCTTACACGAGCCCACAATTCAATTCATCACTATTCTTAGTTCAACAATATTTCTCGGCACAAATTTTACGATATTAAGCATGGTATCCAACAATATATTTGAATACATCTCTACTGTCTTTTGGTTTTGATTCTGTCTCGTTAAAAAAAAAAAAAAAAAAAATATATATATATATATTTATATATATATATATATTATGATTCAACATTATAGTATTTGAGCTTAAATGAAAAATCTGCTTAGATAATGCAAGCATAGTAAATATCACTTTTCTTTTCACAACGCTTTTCTTCTTCTCATTCTCATTCTTCTCCTCCTTCTTCTTCCTCCCTTTCTTCTTCTTCTTCTTTTTTTTCTTCTTCTTTTTTTCTTCTTCTTCTTTTTTTTCTTCTTTTTTTTCTTCTTCTTCTTCTTCTTCTTCTTCTTCTTCTTCTTCTTGCCTTTTACACCGAATAAAATAACAATTCCAAAACTTATGTCTATCTCTAATCTACTCTATTTCCTGGTCCGGTCTCGACTGTGGTGCCGCCTCGGGGTTCTGTGTCACGGCCTGAATTCAAATTCCCCGAAATCTCAACTTGCGAACCCAACAGTGATCGCCTGACATAGCATCGGGGATCCCTGGCCTAACACCTCTCGTGACGTGCACTCTCGCCTCGAACACTTACGGACAACCTTCCTCAAACGTATCCTGAAATGCTCTGCCCTTCTCTCTTTCGCTTCCTTACGAAGGAAAATTCAGTTCCACACCACACCCAATCTCCTAACCAATCACGGTTTCACAATTCCCTAACTTATTATTGTTTCCTAGCGACACTCACTCAATGCTTGACCGCACTCTGGTGCTTGCAACGGCACGCAGTCCTGGTGCAAGGCACGCATTGATTGCTTGCAGGTGTATTTTCAATGATTCATGTAAAATGAAAAGAAAACATTTTAAACACTCGCATTTTGGCCTCTCTGCGAGCTAATTCTAAAGAAGACTCATTACGGTCAGAAACCTAGACTTCTCGAGAAAATAAAAGATATTCAAAATGAATTAACAAGAGGGAAACAAATATTGGCAACCTTGTGACAAGTATCCCTTAATTAGGGTTCATCTGCGAAAAAATTTTATGAAAAGGAATTTCAACTGATTTTAGTAGGTATGGGTATCAACATCTACCAAAAAAGTTAGGTGGGATAGGGGGTGGGGGAAAGTGTTTTTTCTAGGGGTCAAAGGTCATTGAGCTTTGTGAAAATGTGAAAAAAAATGTATCTCAGGTAAAAAGTATGGTATACGTGGATGATCTTGATGTCAAAATTTCCATTACCGTTAGAAAAGAGTACGCAGAATGAAATTTTACCCCAAGAACCAAGTTGTGACCTCCAAAATGAAGTAAAAGTTCATTGACCTTTGCAGAAAACCTGAAAAATTCTATCTCAGGTAAAGAATATGGTACGTGGATGATCTTGGTGTCAAATTACACAGAATTTTTAGAAAAGGGCACACGAAATATTATTTTACCTCAAAGACCAAGTCGTGACCTCCAAAATAAGGCCAAAGTTCAAAAAGGTCAAATATCCACTACAATCACGTAACATTTACCAATCTCCAAAAGAAAGAAATACAGACTGTTTAAGTTTATTTTGCACACATGTTGAGATACAGATGTAGATTAATTGTTAAGTATCAGGAGGTGTCAAAAAATTATAAATGAATTAAAAACGATATATACCACCACCATTACAGCTATCAAGGCACCCCACACATCCCCAGCAAAAGTAACCTTTGATCTGCCTCTGTTCGCATCTGGATTTGTCAAGGAACAGAATTTTTGCTGTTCAGAGAGTCCCTGTAAGTTCGTCATTGCCTGATCCAGACTTGTGTAGTTTTCTTTTCCACTCATGATGTGTTTGACCAAAGCAGGATTTGTCAGGAAGTGCCAAGGCATTTGAGTAAGCCGTAGCACTGAGGTGGTATTTGACTGTATTGGGTCCATATAGACAACTGTCATGGCCTAGCTTTTCCAAACCACCAATTGCCTTCCACGATGTAACTGATGAAGCCAAGGTGGCTCTTTAAAAGATGGAATCCGCCAAGCTGAACAAGAACTTATAACTTCTGCCCTTTCACAATACTAGATCCTTGATGAACAGAGGTAGATCAAAAGTTGTTGTGGGAATGTGTGGGTTGCTTTGATAGCTCTCATGAATGGTGGTGTATCGTCTGCAATTTATTTGGATTTGCATTGATGACACATAGGAACTAAATGGAAGATATCAATGCTGGTCTGTCTTAACTGCTGGTGCGTAAACCTTTTGAAATTTGGATGAATATTCCATTATTCTATCCATCCAATGGACCAGTAAAAGACAGCTTCATCTGGTATGTTAAGAAAAGTTCTCCATGCTGTTAGGTATGGCGGAATCTCAATATAGCAGTGAAAATCATTTAAGCCGTCGGAAGAGGGTGGGAGTTAAGGACTCGATCCCCACACCGAATCCAACATACAAAACAACACGATGAACTCAGACCAAAGATGCTATCAATCAATATCACTTTCCAAAACTCCATCAGACTTTTAAAAAAAAATTGTTGTACCTCTTGGGAAGGAGATGCAGTGTCTGCAGTTGTATCATGTCTGGAATCATTTTGCAGCATGTGGAGTGTGTTGTGGACACTCTAATGGTGGAGAGAGAAAAGATGCCAAAATGGCTAGTTATGAATAAGAAATAAACAAATAATAAAAGATTTTTTTAATTATATAGAGGGTATTTAGGTCAAAATTTAGTTTTGATCATCAGATTGAACCAATTGTGTCATTACAATGCAATTATGTGCAGTTGGCAAAAAGATCAACCACAGCTTTATCTTTCGACCCAGATAGACCAAAATTATATGGTACGTTATTAAAGGAAACACGATTGACCTTTGACCCCAAACTGCCAAGAAAAGTAATTAAGAAACCCCTATAGACCAATTTCACCGCCGGTTTATGTATTTGGCCCTCTATCGGCACGCCATTGCTGCGGTGGGCAAGCGCGTTGACAGCGATTGGCTCTGTGTACAAAATGAATGTAAGATATGAGATATGCCCTAATATTGTTCCATTTACTTTATTCTAGATCAATAAAATAAAGCATGGGCACATGGGTAGATGAGGTAAGACAATGGCCATATCTGACAGATGAAGGTATGATGTATTTTTGTACTTTCGATAGTTTTTCAACTTAGTTTTGTCAGTATAAGTTCGATTGCAGCATAGAAGCCGTAGTAAACGGTAGCCCTCAATCTTACCCTGTTTACAGAGTCATGTTTCCACTCATTAAATTTTACGCTCAAGTACATAATGATAATGTTTCTTGACTTCAAAGTCCTTTCTGTTGATATTTTTACCCACTGGCGATGGATTCCTTCGCATTGCTTACGGAAACCTGTATAGGGAGTACGGCTTCTCACACAAACAGGCTTCATGAGTCAAAAGCGAGTGAATTTCGCACTCAGTTAGCTTCCAATTTTTAAACTTTCTCCAATTCTTATGGCATTCGAGCACCACACAGCTGCGACCTGAACTTCCCTGACAATTTCTCATTGCAAATATTAAAAGAAATCTGCATATATTGGTCAAAATAGACAAAAAATCGAACGAATGTACATAACGCGCTTTTGACTTGTGTACTATAAAAGTTGGAGCGCCCACCGCAGTATGTCGAACTGTGTCGAACAGTCTGCTGCCCTCTTGCGTTGTGAAATTGGTCTATACCTAAATATTGACCTACATATTATGTATCTACTCTTGTGTTCAAAGTGAGCTTAAAAGGTTTGCTTTAATTTCTTCTGCAGATTGGTTAAAATATGGAAAACACTATGTAAATTTTAGGGATATTAATTTTTTTTTTACCTTTGACCTCATTTTGAAGGTCACAACTTGGTCCTTGGGATAAAAATTTATTTTGTGTGCCCTTTTCTAAGTTCTGTGCATTTTGACACACTAGGAACATCCACGTACCGTATGTTTTAACCGAGATACAATATTTTAACTTTTTGGTGAAGGTCAATGATTTTTGACCTCATTTGGGGGGTCAAAACGTGTCTTTGGGGTAAAATGATATTTTGTGTGCCCTTTTCTAACAATTCTGTGAATTTTGACACCAAGAACATCCACGTACCATATGTTTTAACCAAGATAGAATTTTTCAGGTTTTCAGCAAAGGTCAATGAAATTTTACCTCATTTTGGAGGTCAAAGGTTGGTCTTTTGGGTAAACATATTTTGTGTGTCCTTTTCTAACAATTCTGTGTATTGTGACACCAAGATCATCTACTTACAATAATTTTTTCCCGAGGTACAATATTTTACCTTTTCAGCAAAGGTCAATAACATTTGACTTCACTTTGGAGATCACAACTTGGTTCTTGGGGTAAGATTTTATTTTGCGTACTCTTTTTCTAACAGTTATGCACATTTTGACATCAAGATCATCCATGTACCATATTTTTTTAAAACTTGAGATACAGTTTTTTTTCACATTCACAAAACTCAATGACCTTTGACCCCTAGAAAAAGCACTTTCCCCACCCCCTATCCCACCTTACTTTTTTTTTTTTTTTTTTTTTGGGGGGGGGTGAATGTTGATACCCATACCTACTCAAATCAGTTGAAATTCCTTTCATAACTTTTTTTCACAGATTGGTAAAAAATATGGCTAATTTAGGGTTACTAAGTGAGTGTATAAAAACAAAACAAGCAAAGACTGATCACAATATTTTGATAAAGTAAAATAATGCCAATAACAGTATAAAATCATTAATTACAATATTGGTAGAGAACCAGAGCTGAAGATGCAAAACTGTATAATAAAAATTTTATCTTTTTGACATTATTCGAAAAGATCATTGAATTTTGACCAACATTTTTAAAAAGAATCTTGCTTCATGTTTGCACAAGAAATAGCTTTTTCATACATAAAATAATTCTTTACCTCGTTAAGGATTTTCTGTTGTATGAGGCGAATTCCAGCCAATCTAATTTTATGAATTGTCCATTTAAGCCAAACTATAAGTGAATTTAGGGCTTTATTAAACTTAGTGGGTGTAATTCCAAAAAGAACATTTTCTATATTAAATTTCTATACAAGTTTGCGTCTTTCAAATAATCTCTTTTCAAAGTATTCCCATTATCAAATAAGATAATTTTACTTGTTTAAACTTTTATGTTTAATACTATACGATTCGATATAAACTTGAGGTGCTTTGTTGTCTTTGAAGATAATCATTTTGTTGTTCCTGTTTCTATTCAGATTATTTTTGTTTGCGAACAAATAATTTACAGAGTTGCAGTTTCAAAGTGGACGGGAGGCGGTCTTTACATGCAACTGGACAGGAAACAGTATAGACGTTGAATACAGGTTCAAGCTGGCTGCCCCTGAAGGACGGAGAGTGCTTTTACGAGTCAACAGTACACGGGTTATCAACGTGACAGCAGGAGACATAGGTGGTGATAGGGACAGCGAAAATATAGATACAACTTTTGACTCGGTTGAAGATTTCTATTTCCATGGTGCGGATCACTTCGTTTCCTCCACCCGTTTTACATGGGTTAAAATTATTTTAAATCCAGACCGTAATCCGAAACCTGGATTCTCCGAAGAGTTTAGCGTCTTCATAAGAACTGCCAAGATCGAAGGTATTCTTTGTTTATTTTATGATTATTGTGTCATTGTACATGTTGTATTGAATGGTATTTAACTTCAATGATATGTACATCAATATTCATTTCTTCTTTCATATAAACATAAAGATGAACATAGATTTAAATTTAAATCGACATTATATAAACATAAAGTAGATAACGTTAAGTAAACAAAACGACATTAAACATAAGTAAAACAGAACATAATAACAGTATTTGTAGCTAACAAATTAAGAATATCTGATAACAAAATTCGAAATCTTTTTACATTCATTTCACTTTTTCGAAATTAAATGTATAAACAAAACATTGAATGAATCCGTTTGTTTTGTAGAGATTATGCTAAACAGCCCACGATCAGGCCTGTTTACTAATTTTATGCATAGTTCTAAAACAAACGTTAGTCTTGACAACTTGAAAGATTGGCTTACCAAACGTAGCAACACATAACGTGTGCGAAGTAAATTCCTGCTATTGAGATGCCATTATCCATTACACAAGGGCTCCTAGGAGAAACATGCATAAATAACTGAAATACGTTTGTAAACTACAATGGTAACTTATAATCGAAGTTACTATGGCCATGTGAACCTGCCCCTAAGGACTTTATTCAGTCACGTACAGTGGAGACATTATAGACAAGATATGATTAACATCGTCATCTTTATATTGAATGAAAATTATTTTTTGTTTTCATGGTTTTAGGCTTGTTTTGATGTGGATGTTGTTGAAAGAACGGAACCTATGAGCAATTCATCAAAATTTTGCAACTTATACTTGACTGCAAGCAAAATAACATGCGCTTTTCCTTCTTTACATGTACAACAACATCACAATAAACTCTAAGTTTTGTAGAAGTAATTCGTCTCATATGATTTCTCAGTCAAACTGATTTATATTTGCAGACGCTATTTCAACCGAAGATAACCAGTGTAACAAGAGTCATATGTACAGTTGGAGACCAAATGGTAAGTTTCTTTCAGTCATTTAGGGAGACTATATAGGTTAATCAAAATTGTTGTGTTTGTGTGAAAGCATATGTGCCTCCTAATTATGCTAATTATGATAATAGATTTTTAAAACATGTTAAAGAAGCTTATTCCACATTAGCACTGATCAAATATACAAAGTTTGCATACGTACATGCATGCCAATAATGTACATAATTACTGAAAAAAGATCATGCAGATCGAAAGCTTGATGAAGAGAAGATCACTAAGAACTATTACCGCTCCATATGTCATTATTTCTTTCGTTATACATGAATACACCTTTTTTTATAAACAATGAATGACCAATCTACAATAGAATTGTATCTGGATAGACCTTATTGAATGAATTAATAAATGAATACATACATGAATGAATGACTAAATTGATCAGTTGACTGGATGACTGAATGAAAAACAGATTGATGAATGAATGAATGAATTAATGAATGATCACGATTGCCTTGTGAGGTTTCAATACAGAATTATACAATATAAATCTACATAGGATGAACTATATTTCAGAAGGGGGAGATGTATGGGCTAGTAGGCTCTTGCCAAAATGTACTTCGCTAAGATAACATTGTGCGACCAAATCTGTCGTGATTTAGTTTAACGTAAAGAAATAGCGGGGTTTTTGTTTGTTTGTTTGTTTGTTTGTTTGTTTGTTGTTGCTGGGTTTTTTTGCTCATTCTGTGCCTTTGAATTGTAAAAATCTTAGAAATAAGAGCTTTTTGGATATTTCTTTGTCTCTATAGGTTACCATGCCGATGTCGGAAATGCGAATGGTTTTCTTTCTTCGCTAAGATAACATTGTGCGACCAAATCTGTCGTGATTTAGTTTAACGTAAAGAAATAGCGGGGTTTTTGTTTGTTTGTTTGTTTGTTTGTTTGTTTGTTTGTTGTTGCTGGGTTTTTTTGCTCATTCTGTGCCTTTGAATTGTAAAAATCTTAGAAATAAGAGCTTTTTGGATATTTCTTTGTCTCTATAGGTTACCATGCCGATGTCGGAAATGCGAATGGTTTTCTTTCCATCAGGTGCAACAATACCTTTCTCCCACAAGACGTATTGATATCGTTCCTATATCAGCTGAATATATCAGATTTTAAATCCTATCACGGCAATGGCCTTATCCAGCTGGTGTACAAGGAAGCGAGAAATATAATCGATGACAAAGGCCTAGATCTTTATCTAACATACCGTTATACAAAATGCAAAGTAAGTAAAATAGTATTTTGCTCCTCTGTCATATAATCTAAACCTCTGGTAAGGAATTGCATCAAAAGCGCTTGGCTGGAAGTATTTCGAATACTGCATGTATGGAGCAAAAAAAGGTTTACGAAAGCTTATTTTAAAACCCTCAATATAGTTTCACTGAAAAGCACAACTCACGCATTGTTCGTGTAGTAACTCTAGCATATTGCTCCTACCATGCTTACTAGCCTGTTAAGAATGTATGTTTTCTGCAAAATTGTTTGGCATATACCTGAAGTCTGCCTAGCACGGCATTTAGAGGGCGCTGTTCAAAATTACGGACGGGGTGATTCCTCTCCGCCATTTTGTGTAGCCTAAAAATCCGTAAAAATGCCGAAATATCTGATTAAAATCAAGACTTAGAGACCATACAGACTACAGAAACATATTTGCCGAATGAACCAAACAAATTTTCGGTCTACATCGGCCATCTTCTGGCCTTAAGAAACATGGCAAGTGCGTAAGTAAATTTATTATATGTCTGTGGGTTACACACCCCGTCCGTATGCGCTCTATTCTCAATAGCGCCCTCTAAATATTGTACCTATAGTTAGTAAATTTATTATATGTCTATGGTTAGACTTTAATACTTTCTTACCTCGGAATACCTAAGGAAGATTCTGAACGCAGGCATATCTGCCTCTTTATTCAGTTCTAGATTCTTCCTCTTTAAGATGGGTGGCTCACTTCCGGTTATAGGGCATTCGTAGTCATTCTTCCAGCATCTATCTAAAGCAACTCAGTCCAAAACTGTGTACACTAGGGGCAGTGACAACTTCATTATGAAGACTGTTCGAGGTTTTCCGTATTCTTATGTAAAAAGAGTTTTTGTATCTCTGTATTTTAGTCCTGGGAATAAACAATTTTCTACTATGTCCTCTAGTCTAATCTCTGGATTGTACTTCTATTTTTTGATTTTGTCTCTTAATCATACTTGTTAAAAAGCATGTATTCTCAATCATATCACTCCGAGCTTTCCTGCATGCCAAGGTGGGAATTTTCAGACGCTTTAATAGTCTTTGCGCATAAGGCAGCTACCTTAACTTTGGGACTAATCTAGTCGCCCTCCTTTGAACATTTCCTAATGCCTGTATATGTTTTTAAGGTTCCACACAGCATACTCCAGTTGTGGGCGAACAAGCGATTTGTACAATAGAGCAAAACTATCTTTATCTAAGTGGACAAAGGTTCTTCTTCACATGCAATGTAATTTTCGATGGACACCCTGAGAATTCATCTCCCACCAAACAAGTAGAGACGCTAGTTTTGATTCGCATTTTGTTGCATCGTTTCATTTATTCAGATATACATGTTTAAAACAACAGTAACAAAACTCAGAAAAGAAATCGTGTCACAAAACACAGTCCATTTCAGCATAAACGTGGCTTCTGGCATGAGGAAAGCTTATTAATGCAATTGTATTGATATCAAATCCAGAATAACTCAAGCAGTTCAAACTGTATACACAGAGCGTAATGTAGAATTTGGCTCGCTCCTTTCCATGACTTGCAAAAAGCTACAAATTAATTGCACTTAAGCGTCGTTATATGAAAAGGCATTACATCACTTAAAATTGACCGGATGTTGTGCTGCTTAGCCCCTCCCCCCCCCCCCCCCCCCCCCCCCCCCCCACACACACACACTCCCCATTTAAGGTCTGGTCTTGTGCACTCTTCTACATAGCTTGACAATTAACAGTCCATCTGATATTTTGCATAAGATATTTTTTATAATGTATTTATATATATTTTTGAAAGTCTTTTTGGATAGGATTTAATGCCAGCGGAAAGATGGACCTGCAAATCTACAATGTTAAAATTCAGGGTTTGATCTATGACGAGCAGATCCTGGAGGAATTACCCATTTGCCTGCCAGAAACTTCTCCACCGATTCCACCACCACCATCCTCCGTAACTAATACTTCAACTCTGTCCTCGACCTCTCGTCCCTCGCCATCAGCCGCTTCAACTGTTACAACTTCACCCACTCCTCCCTCATCAACAACCTCTACAACTGCTGAGAATGGGACCTCATCCACACAAGAAAACACGACAGTAGATAGTTCTACTTCGAAAAATGAGAGACAGACAGGCCAAGGTATAGAACATTTTTTATTTCCTGACATTCTCTTTACTCATCCATGCAGTTAAGTACGTGTAACTGCTATCAGACATCACACAACTACACAAGGGACTGGTATTGGATGTGATTCCCCATCTCTCTTCGTTTTGTTTTCTTACGACAAATTTTGATATCATATTGCTTGCTTGTCATCATGATGTCGACAAATCGCAGGGGTAGAGGATTGAGGGTGACTTGAGGGGGCAGTGAAAGAACCAACTTCGAAGTGACAGTTGCTTTAATGTGAGACTGTGGTTTCTAAAATCGATTAGTATTAATTACTCATGTGAAATAATCTGGATCATATACCCAAATTAAAATTATGTGTTAAAAGGCTTCAACCGATTTCTTTTTCAGATACACCCAGCTTTCTCATCCCTACATTGTCTGCGGTGGTCATATTCTTGTTGGTGTCTATTGCAGTTCTTCTCATCTGCTGCAAGAAAAGGTATACCATAGATTGATAATGTGGGAAAGCCATTGTAAACATAATTTCTTCCTTTGCATACTGTTGTTGCGCATGATTCTGGGGCGATTGTACCTCACACAATCAACAGAAAATTGCTCTGCAGCCTTTATGCCAAATCACATGATTCCCTTTTGTGTAGCGGCCTGTAGCCTGTAGCCTCAGCTGTTGAGAGTTGTTGTTTGTTGTGTTTTGTTGTTGTTGTGTTTTGTAATTGGGTAATAATTGGGTTTTTGCACTCAAGAAGAAAAAAACAAAACAAAACAAAGCAAAACAAAACAAAACAAGATTGGACAGGAGTTGGTCTTGAGTCATGACTGAGAACCACCTGCTTTCTTCTTGTTCATAGAGAACATGCAAGAGAGCAAAACGCGTTTACTCAGACAGCAGAGAAACCCAATCAAACTAGAAGGAAGCAAAGTTTCGGAACTCACAATTCTATGAACTTCACAAAAGCGGACGAGTTGAATTAGGTTTTAGAATTTTGGAATCGTCTATTACCTTTTGTTTTGCTGCAATTCTTAACAAGCATGATTATATGTATGAGAAAAAAACTGTAAGATAGGATCCACCCCTTCTCCCATTCCGCCTCACTTTTCCCAGCAGCCAATTCACGCCACTGATTTTGTTCACTCAAACTTAGGTATCACAAGAGACAGTCGAGAAAAAGCGATTCGGCATTTTCTGAGGACCCCTCTTCTTTCAACAACGAAGGACACGAGTATTGTGATGTGCTACCAGCTGGTAAACCCTCGTCGTATGAAACTACCAATGACTTCGCTGACCCGTCATCAGCAGGGAATGGCAACTACTGCAAAATCGCTGGAATTGAGAACGCTTCAAAGGATGAAGGAAAGGCGGACGCTAGATCAAATAGTCAAGGCGCCATCAATGAGTCAGAAAGCCCATATGCTGAAAATGGAGTTCTCGTGACGGGACAAGAATACGCCATGGTGGACATGGAGAAAAATGCTTCTCAAAACAAAGGAAAGCCCGAAATTTCGCACAACACTGGAAATGATCTTGGGAAGGATGACCACGGCATCGACGAAGTAAAATGCTCACCTACTAAAAACAAAGTCATCGTCAATGGACAAGAATACGCCATGGTGGACATGGAGAAAAAGGCTTCTCAACGCAAAGAAAAGTCTAAAATATCACCGAACGGGGGAAAGGGCGAGCACTGCATCAACGGAGAAAGTTCATCTGAAAAACCCAAAGGTCTCATGAATGGACAAGAATACGCCATCGTGGATATGGAGAAAAAAGCTCTCGAGCGCAAAGCAAAATCTAAAACGGGGCCTAACAATGAAAATTATCTTGAAACCAATGACGAAAAAGCTTATTCAACACTTGAACCTGATGACAGTCCTGAAGATAGAGATGAACAGACCAACCAGGTGAATTTGAAGTCCTCATCAGGCAAGTCAAGTGCAAAGTCTTCCTTGATCAAGAAGAATTTACCTGAAACTCCGTTGGATAAGTACGAAGAAGTGCAGCCTTCAGGCAAGAGCGCAGCTGATATCCACAAGACACCTGAAGGCGAGTGTGATTATGATGAACCGCAGCCATTTGGATCTTCGCCTGCTGAGCAATATGATGAGTTACAATTCGGTCCAAGCATATCGTCTGACTTGTCAAAGAAGAGTGACAACCAAGCGAAAGGACCGAGCAGCGACGATGCGGCAGAAGACTACCAGACGGTAAGCGCCCCAACGTCTCCAATATCCTCCATGCGCCCCGACTCGTACCCGCTGAATGATTACGAGGCAGTATCTCCACCTGCGTCACCTGACGTTGTGCTGACCGGAAGCGGGCAGTATCCATCCAGCGATAACAAAAGAGGTGACTCTCCAAGTTCAGTTGCAGTTGAACGAGCGCATCGCCCACTCGACACCTACGAGTCTGTGGAGCAGGATCAAACATCTGGCATAAGAGATTCAAGCACGTCACACACTTATGAGGATCCTGTCACAATGGCAGAGGCGCTAGAGAGGCCTTACGACAAGCTGCAACGAGGACCTGACAGCAAGAAACAATTGGCAACACACAAGACAACATCAGCAGCAGATAAAGGGGCGACTGAAAGGGCGGATCACGAGAATGCTCTAAACGTATACGATGAAGTAGCAGCCCCAACCGCTACACTCAAGGACGCGGATGAAAGCAGTGGAGCGTATCAACACTTGCAGCGTCCTTTCAGCAAACGATCGAAGGCTCGTGAGCCCTTACCTGCGATCCCAGGAGACGAAGGCTACGGCAGGCTCAATCTAGAAGATAGCGCCTCGAATCAAACGAACACAGCTGCTCACCAAGAGCAGGAATCCAGTGATCCAGCGACCAAAGAGGCTGGTCCTGCGTATGCTACCCTGGAGAATCCCGCGGAAGCATATCGACCCGATGATGACGATCCAGACTATGACCTTTTGGATTCATTCAAGTAACCATACCCACCGTTGTGGTTGTATGTGAGTGCTTAGACATTTGCGAGTATGATTGGATGTGTGTGTAATGCTTTTGAAGTGAGTGGCTCAGATCATTGCTTTACTTTCCCGTCTGGTCATGTCTTTGTATGGTCGGTCCCTGGTCGGTCAGGATATTTCTAATCAACAGTACTAGTTTTACCATTCCTATCACTGATAGTTTTGATCGACCGTGTCAAGATCTTTCACCAGACTTATTGAAATTACGACCCTTATCAAAAATTGCCAAGGTTTATAATTTTCATTGTTAAAATAATGGGCGAAATGGGGCGGGCTAGTGCATGGCCGTCACTGGAGAATTGAAGATTTTGAATTATCTGGCCACAACACGTTTGCAGAGGAGGGGAGGGAGTACATCCCAATCTCCTCCGCGTCCTTCATCGACACCTCTGTATAATACGAATGTCATGTCATTCTTTCCTACGCTTGGAAACATTGTATTAAGCGCTATGTAAATAACCTTAAATGTGACCTATTAGCTCGCATCACTTTTCTAAAATTCATAAGTTCTAAGACGCTTTTTGTACTTTGAGGCCGCCATCGATATCAAGCAACTCGCTTATGACGACGGTCCCCTACGTTCACAAATTCTGTTAATTGTAAAAATATGTCAATTTACCATACATACTTTCTGTGCATTTTGAAGTAAATTATTTATGACTTATGTGTTTATATGTATATGTATATATCTTTCTGTAATGATTGATTCTTTTGTGTTATGTTATTGAACGCAGAAATCAATTCAAACAAACAGACAAACTTCCTCTTATTTGAAATGTGAGATGTAGATACATCCGGTATGCTCTTTAACTTATGCGCGATTATTTGAAGTTTGAAAATCTGATAAATTTTATGGTGACATGGTTGGCATCGTGCCAGAGAGAAAATGTTTAGCTTACCCATTTTTAATGTAGCTTCTTGACAATTCACTTCATAAAGATAACAAAAACACACTTTTATATGGCCTGGAATGTTTAATATCTCATCCTTAACTCCTATTGGCATTTTCACAATGATATTGGTATCAAATGACACATTCTGTGGTGCACACAGTGTAAAATATCACGATTTTCACGCACAAAAATTATCACAAAATTTTCACGCACAATTTTGAATACAGCACAGTTCAAATATCTGCCAATTTGGACGGAATGGGGATAGCGACTCATAAAACAAAAGAACTTCAGTCGACTGAATTATTAAATCTACCCTTTTTAAGAAGATTTTTCTTCCCCTTTTCCCCCTTCTTTAAAGCAAAAGTATGTTACAATTATTATATTCAAGAGAGAGAGAGAAGCTCTGGGATTAATATATTATAACAAAATATTATAAAATTATTTGCGAAAGGACAACCAATGTAAAGCAATATGCTTGAAGTCCTAAACAAATTTTATGAAACAAACACTGACAAATGAATAATTGGAAAAAAAGGATGATGATGATGATGATGATGATGATGATGATGATGACGATGATGAAGATGATTGTGCATGATGATTGACATGATTTTCTTCATCTGCTACTCCTTCCTTCTTCTTCTTCGTGTTCTTCACATTTAACGAACAATTAGTTGATTTTTCTGAAAAAATACCTTGCAGCCACGCTTTTGCAATTAGGTTGACCATGCCCAAGGCAGATTTTTGAATGGTCAAGAGGAACTTTTGCAGTTGAGAAAAATTATTGTGAATGATTAGAATGTACTAAGAACATATATTCACGATGTTTACTCAGTACCTGTAATATTGAATTTATATATCACTGTGTGCACTATTTGGTCTTATATATATATATATATATATATATATATATATATATATATATATATATGTTTTTTTTTAATATATCTCGACGAAGGCACTTCTGTATGCATGAATATAAACCAAATGTAAGTTTGAATATATATATACATATATACATTTTTTTCAGAATTTGCATTATCGGAAGGCAAAAACAGTTGTTGATATTGCCGTATACATGGTATACAGTATATAAGTATATTAGTTGCATGATAATTTTGTTGTATTGAACACTGTTGAAGAGTAGCATTTTTATAGTTAATTGAAATAAGCTGCAATACCTATATAATAAATAACAGAACTTAATTTCGAATTATCTTTCATTATATATGTTGACAGTACTAAAGTGCTGAAATGTCTTTATTCTGCCTCTTCTTTCTTTTCCATTTTCATTTATTACAATAAAAGCAAGACGGTGCAACATATGAGATTATTTTAAAGTACAAGGGAATTTTGATTCGTTTCTTCAATTCAGTATATCGAATACGTATATCACTTCCACAAATCTTTGGCAAAGTTGAGTACAAAACAGAGAATTATTTTGATTGTGTATTAACAGACCCAACAAATTATGTACAAGAGGACTGATGATAAGATACATAGTTTCAGCATAAGTGGTACTATACTCAATATCATCGATATTCTTCGTGTCCGCTATCCTTTGACAGCGCCCTTGACGGCTTTGCTGACGGCCTGGGCTTTCTTGGCGTTTTCCACAAAGCTCTGTAAAGATATGGAAAAAAGGTTTAGATTAATTCATTGCAAAAAGTGAAAATGATTAAAGAAGAGGAGGGGAGAGGGGGAGATAGAGGTGCAGAGAGTCGTGTTCGGAGAATAAGAAATACATTGTTATAAAAGAGAGAGGGTAACGTTGAGGGGGATGAGAGTAAAGGAAGATAAAACAAGAAGACCAAAGAGATAGAGAGAGAGAGGGGGAAAGAGAGCGAAAGAGAAAGAAAGAGAGAAAGAAAGAGAGAGAGAGAAAGATCGGAATGAATGCATGACAAGAGATTCCAGATTCCAGAAAAAGAGAGTGTAGTGGTGATTGAAATTCAGCATGTTCAGGAAGGTATTTATATATTTATTTATTTATTTCTGATATTTATACAGGGTGGCACATTTCACCAATAATGGTGGCCTTCCACAATGCCCTGTTTGGTGACAATTTATTCACTATCACTCATCAATGAAAATAGGATTACAGCAAAAAAAAAAAACACAAAACACACAAATATAGAAATAAATACAGGCACATAATTATGTGCAGATCTACAAATTAATATATGTACTAGGAACAAAGGATGTGAAAGATGAAATCTAGTCGACATGAATTGAGCGAAGAAGAAAAAGATAAGCATAGAAACTTTACCGCGAAGAAATATGTTATCTGATATTGTAGAGTCACCACTTTAATCCTTTACTTTCATTCGAACATATTACGAGGAAGGAAAATTGTTCACACTTGGGCGCTAGCCATTAGAGAAGTCAAGGAGGGACTAGGGGACAAGGGTTCTACGGCCCATGTTCATCCTCTCAATAATTGCATCCAAAGTCATCCAAGACCTTAACCCTTCCCTTAAGGTGTGCAAATATGTCACTCTGTCAGTGTCTGTGACTTCCTATCTCTCACCTGCGCCCCCCCCCCCCCCCCCCCCTCTTCGGTTCAACAGGTTCAACGCAGGTGTCGGACGCTATCCATTCTATTTTATAGTTCAAATGAAACCCACATCGTTCTTCTAAAAATTGAAACTAAAATGTCTCTACAACTATTGAAGGAGAATGGAACCCAGGCGTCAGTGTGCTTTTAGTGAATGGAGATGAACAAAAAGGATCAAACAGTGAAAGTTTGAGCAAAATTGAGCAATCCGATCCAGAGTAATGAATTCTGAAAGTTTAAGTAAATCCCTATTACTGGGATCTTTGAGTTGGCAACTTTGCCAGCATCTGTGATGTCATCGTGGACAACTCTCCATTCATTTTGTACACAGAGTTTAACATCTTCTTCATTTTCAAGAAATATAGAAATTCTTTTGATTTACTGTTTGAGTATGATATGGCTACATCAATTCTTCAAGCATTTTGTGAAGAATTATGTTGATTCCTGACTCCAAATTTCATATACCTAAATTTTTTTGAAAAATTGTGTACAAAATGAATGGAGAGTTGTCTACGATGACATCACAGATGGTGGCAAAGTTGCCAACTCAAGGATCCCAATAATAGGGATTTACTTAAACTTTCAAATTCATTACTCTGGAACGGTTTGTCCGATTTTGCTCAAACTTTCACTGTTTAATCTTTCTTGTTCATCTCCGTTCACTAAAAGCACACTGATGCCTGGGTTCCATTCTCCTTTTTAATCTGCGAAGTCGTTATAGTTACCATAAGCTCCTTGCTCATGAAGTATGGTTTTCGAATGCCATCATTACGCTCACTGTCTTCACAAAAACAAAGGAATAGTGTATCGATTGCCATCTATAAAAAAAATGATGAGAATGATTTTTTAAAAATCAGAAAAATAGTCATTGTAATGGTTGTTGAAGCTTGAAAAAAATATTAGAGAGTTTGGGCCAAAATGATTTCGTAAACATGCAATAGGGATTCTGCACATTATATATCAATACTGGTCTGACGCTCAAAAGCCTCGTTCGAAATTTAATGAGTAGTAGAGTGAATCAGATCTGGAAACATTTTTGGATCAATTTTTACAATGTGGTAAACAAGTAAAAAGGATATTTGCATAAAAGTTTTGCTGCTCTGTAATTTCTCCAAGTCAGCGGAGCATTTCGAGGCTTCAAAAGAAAAGAAAATCGTGTATGGAAAAAACGTATTTCCCTAATTTCGTAAAACATAAACCATGAAAATGTTACATTTCCCTGCATAAATCATCACTATTTTCGAAGTTTCCAAAACTTGTCATAACTTCTTGTTACCTCATAAACGAGCAGGAAGACATGACTGATGCAGAATGCGAAGAGAGCTGCCAGAGCGATAGGGATTGCGTAATAGTTGAGATCCTCTCTTCCCTGTCAACATGAATACAAATACAACAGAATTATTCTAAAATGAAATCTTAATCGTATTATAAACTTTATACCACAGCTCATCGTCATGATTAAATCAACTATGCTTACACAGTAAATGATAAGAGATGGTGAGCAAAATGACGTTTCATCCCATTAATTTAAGTAACCCTTAAGAGTTAACTTCCTGTAATCTGAAATCAGCGGCATTGCATCATCATTATGAAATAAGCATGGTATTGTGTTCACTGCACTAAATCTGGCAACGAGTACACTGTATAATTCTCTAACGAACAAAAATAGAAGATATTCTAATTCTGCAATTTGCATACTCAGCTGCGTCATAAAAAAAAAAGAAAACGGCAGGAAAATGTCGAGGGGCCTCACACTCAATAACAGCTAAGTCCTGTCTGAAATTGAAGTCTCAGCTCACATAGTACTTCATGGATCAGACCAGTCGTTGACGCACCCCTACGACAAACAAATGTGTGTAGCGGAAGTGACTTTGTTAATAGCACTTACCTTGAGGATCTGGAGTCCTACGACCACGACGCAAGCAGTGACGGCAACTTTCCCGAGGAGGAGTAAGAAATCGCCCACGGAGTTGATGGCGGCTACGCGAAGGGCGTTGGAAACAAGCAGGGAGAAGGCTTTCTGCGCCGCCTTGCAGAAACCGTATCCATAGATAGCTAAATTTTGTTGGAGAGAGAGGGTGAGAGAGGAGAAGGGGGCGGGGAGGATAGAGAGAGATTAAAAGGGGTGCCATTCGGTTGAGCTTAGCCAGTTCAACAACATTTCTAAAAATTATATAAAAGGAAAACCTCACTAACATACATGGTATTGATGTCCTGTTTATTCTATTCTATATTCCAAGAGAATGATATCATGATGACGGAGCGCTTCGGACCAGCCATCGACAGGGAGAAAGGTGTCATAAATTTCCAAGTTACACGAAACGCAAGTTGCTCTAAACATTGTATCATCATTACAACGAGATTGACATATCAGGAGAGAATTCATGATATTATCACTCAAAATTTTCAAATAAATGATTTAGTGGTCTTGATATTCAACCTTATCATGTATAAGACTTTTCTTCTTTTTTTTAATAGTCAACTGCTTGCATGTTACATTTGCAACAAAAAAAAAGTATTGATGTCCATGACGATATTTTAGAGCCACAGCCAACATACCAATTTCGATGTACGCGTTTCTGTTGATGTATCTCAAAACTTTCTCGAAGAGCCACAGAAGGCACTGCATACATTTTAAAATGAACTGTGCTGCTGAAGACTGTGCCCCTTTAAGTCTGCGACAAGAATGTCAAAAGGAAAGAATGCAATTGAGAGAACATACATTTCTAATGAAAAATCAATGAAGGTTATTATAATCTGAAGAAAATATAGATATCTTTATCTTTAACCCTGTCAACTGTCTGGAGTTTTGTGCGAGGATATGAAGGGAGCTCAGTAAGCAATTAAGAATTACTACGCTGCTAGTATTATAGTGCGGCGCAGGCAATGATACTATTTAGCTGGATTTAATTTTCCCCCAGATACTTCCACTATAGATTTAAAGGGAATTAACTGAGGGTACATCCAAATATCTGCCACAAAAATCTGCCACATCAATCCATTAGCATGAATTGATGAATGACTATTCATCAATTCATGCTAATTTTCTTTTCGCAGTTAGTGTTGACTAATAATGATAACAATAACAATGATAATGATAATAATAATAATATACTACTAATAATAATATTTGGGGGGATTAGAAACATGCAGTCCTAAAAGGTCGTGTGTTTCACATCTAGAATAAAATGGTCAATCAGTTCTCACTTTGATTGGATGTAGCCTAGGATGAGTCGGATAAACATGATGATCGCAATGAGGATTGACCCAAAGGCGAGGGATCCAAGATGGTATCTGGCAGATAAAGAAAACCACAAACTGAAATCAAATAACCATTCATATTTGAATATTCAAAACAGCTTTGTACTAGTAATAGTATCCCTCAAAAGGTACTATTTCTTCTTCTTCTTCTTCTTCTTCTTCTTCTTCTTCTTCTTCTTCTTCTTCTTCTTCTTCTTCTTCTTCTTCTTCTTCTTCTTCTTCTTCTTCTTCTTCTTCTTCTTCTTCTTCTTCTTCTTCTTCTTCTTCTTCTTCTTCTTCTTCTTCTTCCATGTCTTCGTCTTCTACTTTTGACTCGACATATGAGTATATATCACTTTTTTTCGTACGTTTTCAATTCGATTGTTTCTTGAATAAATGAAAATGCATGCGACTACATCGACACTTATGAATGCACATTTTATGGCATGTAGGCAGATTCAGGAACCCAAAATGAGGACTACAAGTACAAACAACTTCAGAAGGGGGAAAAGAAAGATGAAGAGATGGGGTGGAGAAATCACGAAGGAAATGGGGAAGGGTGCTTCCGATGTGAAATTTTATCTTACTCCCCTCTGTGAGAGTAGGAGGGTCAGCGGCAGTTTCACATACAAACTGCTGATAATTTCTACATGACAACGGAAAGTAATGACTTAGCAATCGGGAATCGTTCCATGTCTCACACTTTACCTGATAATCCTGCCGATAGATTTTAAAATAGGCGTCTTGAGCCGACTCTTGTCTCGGGCGAAAAACCATTCCGCTATAGCGCCAGCTATGGTGCATTCCTGGCATGCCAATATGAATTGTGTTACCCAAAGCAAGCCGAAGACATGGTACCACCCCATATACTGTAAGAAAGGAGGGACAGAAATAATATAAAATAACAGAGACAGAAAACCCCCAAATATCAGATCCATGGTTACATGGTTAAGAACGAAAGGATCAAAGACGAGACAAAGAGCTGATTTATGTACATTATAAACAAATGTTAGTGAAGTCGAGCAAAAATGGCAGGCACAGGTCGTCCTGTATAAGAGTCTACAGCATTATGGAAAAGGTTGCTTATTTAGTAAAAGGAAGTTATTCTTTAGGAATGATATCGTCAGAAAGATTTTTTTTATCAATTTATAAAATATATAAGAAAACATGGAGACGTACTCTTGAAAACGAATCTGCTACGTATTCCACGAGACCGTTTGGAGCAGCTTGGGGCTGACCGGCGGTAGCAATATAGAGATAGATATAAACCCAGCCAGCACAAAATGATAACAGGAATATGCTTGTCTGTAATCGAGAGCAGAAAGCGGGGATATTATTTTCACACTCAGTTGTGATATAAAACAGAAAAAGGTCATTATTCGCTGTACAAAAATAACCATCCTTAGCCACATCATAGTCACTTCCATCAAGCACGAATGAAAATTTAGCCTGACTTTCAGAAAGGGAAACTTGACATGCATTATGTAAAGTTTTACATAAGCACCAAGTATATCGAATGAAGAAATGGAGGACATGAAAATGCCTCATCGAAGCACTTGCAAATCTATCTGGCTTCGAACCCGGGACGTCCCGATTACGAGACATGTTTTCTACCACTGGGCCATCGCATAACGTTTATTTGTCATAAATTGTGTTCCTATATACCTCCGTAATAATCTGATTATGCGTAATCATAGCTTATTTTCATTCAACAATTTTAAAAAGCTTTACTATTATCATTTTTAAAATTATCAGTATTGTTATCATCACTACTGGAATAACACATCCTGGGATAAGTATACCAGTTTTAAAGGTTTCATTATCATCATCATTTTATTTTTATCATTATCATTGGAACATACACATACTCAGATAAAATTAATATTTCATTTTCTCACCCACAGAGGTTGTGCAAGTAGGAAAGGTATGGCTCCGATCGCTTTCCCAGCCTCCTTGAACAGCGTGACAACCAGGGATATCCGTTTAAACATCACCAGGAGAATTAGTAAGAAGATGCCCTTCAGAGCAAAACGAAATAAAGAATGTTAGAGTAGAAGCATCGTCTCAAAGACTGATTTGTAACTTCTGTTTTGTCTGTTTTTGTTAATATATGTAATGTTCTCGTTTTGGCCGTATGTAACTAGGTACAGTTTCAGGGGCTTGTACTTTACAAGCTTTGCTTTTTTTTAGCTTGCCCCTCCTTTTTACTGTTTTTTTTTTCCCTCAGCCAGGTCAACTTTATTTTGTTCAGTATTTCAGTAACTCTGTTCTTTCTTTTACAATATTATGCCATTACATAAATCACTTTGTCATTACGAGATTACTGAATTTATATATTTGCCTTGTATTATGTTTATTGTGAAACGGAAAAATAAATGAATCAAATCAAATCAAGAGTATTAATTTCGCTCATTTTATACATTGTGTTTTATATGCAGGAGAGACCGGAAAGAATGAGAGAAGCTGCGGCCTAGGCCAATGTTTTGGACCTATGGACGTGAACCCCTCCCCCCTCCCACCCCCCCCCCCCCCCCCTCCCCCGACAGTACAGGTGCCTCTTTCCCCATTGCTCCCATGCCTATGTATACGAGGCATTTTGAAAGATGAAAAAAACTGACTTGATGCTTATAACAACTCAGTGCAAAATCTCTAGAGAAAGAGAGAGAGACACACACACACACAGACAGGGAGAGAGAGAGAGAGAGAGAGAGAGAGAGAGAGAGAGAGAGAGAGACAGACAGACAGACAGACAGACAGACAGACAGACAGATAGACAGACAAAAAGATAGACGAGACCGAGAAAAAGGGAGAGAGAAAAACAGACAGACAGAACTCATGGATTTTATCAATATCAATCGATATTAATGTCAAAAAAATATAAAACATGAAATAATGTTACAATAATACGTACTGCAACCGTAGTTGCGAGGCTTGCATAGATCAGCATGGTCTTCAAGCTTCTTTTGTCCTGTCCAAGTTGCACTATTTGAAAAAAAAAAAGTAAAAGACTTAATTTAGTAGGGAACAAAGATTTAGGATTAATATTGTATTCAAAGAAACGGGTACTTAATCTTCGTCATCATCTTATATATTAATGAATAATGATATTCTCACAAATTCATATTACAAAAGTTATGGTATAGGTTTACTGATAACTTATGTAAAATCACCTTCAATTATTTTTCATTTTTAGTCAACAAACGAAAGGGTTATAGGAATAGGATATTGGTTGCTAGTCTCACTTTCTACTGGTGTTTCTCGGAGTTCTGCTCTTGCCATATACCACAAATACCAGAGATAACCGGACCCGCCCATGCTACCGAGGATGAACCCGAATACCATGGTCCATATGATGGGGCCAGCCAGGAAGCGAAGGAGGATGACGACCACGATCGAAAGTGCTGAAGAGAAAAATCAGAGAGGGTGCAATGATTACGAGCTTATTGCAACGTGAGAAGCTTAAAGCGACGAGTTTTGATGCTGTTTAATCCACGGGAAAAGACTCAGTCAGGTTTTACTTGTATCGTTCTTCTTCCCCATATAGGCGGCAGATGACTTTCTCGAAATATACCACTCTTGTTCCAAGAACATCCCTAAACCGTCACGTGAATTTAGAATCGTAACTTTTGCCACATCAATTAAAAACAAAGGGAGCTAATCGTGCATACTCATGACCTTTTACGTTGCAAACCACGGCGGGCGAGAGCAAAGTACGGAATAAACATACCCACTTTACTTCAAACTGTTTTACTTATCAATTTCTCAGATGTTTAATCGTTATCCTAAAAACCCTACAAAACAAAAACAAAAAACAAAAAACAAAAATGATAATGATAAATCAAATCTCTTACCGAATGCAAGGAGACAGAGGTACACAATCTCTCGCCATGATTTCTCAATGTCAGCCAGGGCAGTCTGAATGAATAATCGCCAAAGAAAATACACAACATATGATTTTCCTTTCATTAGATCACTCTAAATACAATGAATATGATATTATAAACAACAACCAAAAAAAGTAGGTACGCGAACAAAAATTCACACACACACACACCTACGCAGACACGAAATAGTAACGAAAACGGGCTGTGGAGTAGTTTTGCAATTATGATTATATTTAATATACGTTTGCCACTCTCGACCCAGGAGACTATTCGAACGGTTGCTGGAAGTAAATGGGGTGAATAACTTCCACAGCTCTTTAGAATACATGGCACACATTACGATGGATTATGATTCAATCATTTTATCTAAACCTTACTGGCCTCAGTAACAACAAGGAATCAACTGAAATATCCTCCTTGCAATCATAATACCTGAATGATGTCATTCTGAAGAAATGACGAGGCAAGGCCTACGACGTCAGCTTGTATACATCGGAACAAGATGGGTTTACTGTAGGGGAAGAAGGTGTAGATTATGGAAAATATTATCATTATCAAGCTAAATAATGATGACGAGGACGACGACGATGAGGACGATGACGATGATGATAAAGATGACGATGAGGAGGAGGAGAAGGAGGAAAATTTTTTTCTTCTACATGTATAATAGTATGATAGTATTATTTATTCATTTATTTATTTATTTATTTTAGGGGGTGTATTTTGTTGTTGATGTTTTTTACTAATACGATATATAATATTCTCACCTTCGGAGTATCGGTGTTGGAGGGCACTCTCCAAGTCGTCCCTGGGTGGCGTGTAC
Source organism: Echinometra lucunter (assembly GCA_029962745.1). NCBI lineage: Eukaryota > Metazoa > Echinodermata > Echinoidea > Camarodonta > Echinometridae > Echinometra > Echinometra lucunter. The sequence continues at coordinate 23,067,113 of CM057164.1, forward strand.
ATAATCCTCAACATCGACATCGTACGTACACAGTCTCGTGATGTTGTTGACGGCGAGGTCGCGAACCCCTTGGAGGGTAGGCACCGTTTCGTTGTTGCATCGTGATACGCAGAGCCGTTTGGATGTGGGTTTGAGTTTGGAGATGGCGACGGCATCAAAGAAAAATACGTAGCTGTGTGGTTTTAGGAGAAGAAGACATGGGTTAAATAAGGCTTCGATAAAAAGCCGATAAGAATTCACTTTGACTTTTTCAAGATTAATGACTGCCTATTCGAAAAGGAAAAAAAAAAACACAGAACATAACAAAACAAAAACAAAGCACGCGGCTAACAAACCAACTTACACGAAAAAGCCGCGTTGAGTTTTTCATGTAATCTGATTATCAGTTTTACAGGAGCTCGATAATACTGAGATTTTAATTTCTGTAAGGATGTAACACAGAAAAAAATATCAAAAGGGGAAAATGCAATCATTGTTGAATAAGACAGTGGTGAAGTCCAGGACCCAATAGAAAAGGATCCTTGTCCAAAGTATCCAATATAGGTGGGGGGGGGGGGTGAAGGTGAGGGTCACATACGTGTCCTATCAAAATATAGCTTGAAAATATCAGAATAAATCAGGAACATATGCCTCCTGTACTCAAAGAGAAGGCGCGATATAGTTCAGCATGCTCAGTAGGTATAGAGCACTGTTCTCGTAATCCGGTGACCCGGGTTCGAAGCCAATCATTAAGTCCATTCCCTAGGCCCCTATTGTGCCCTAATGAATCTTCCTTACCAGGTCCCTCGGACAGAAATTAAAGTCGTCGGTCATCTGGCTTACCCTATCATGCTTTCTAAGCAATCAGGTAAAACAAACTAATAACCAATATTCTACTATTTTTTTCAACTCACGGCTTGTCGGTCATATCTCTCCCAGACAGTGTGATGTTCTCAATCGGATTGTTCTTCTTCCCACAGATGTTACCGTAACTGTCATCTCCGTAAATCAACCTGTCTGGATTCCCGTCCCGAAGGGCCAGGTAGGTTACATAACCCTAAGAATTAGAGAATAAAATAGAGAGAAAGAGAGAGAGGGGGGGGGGGGGACATTATAGGCTCTTCAACATTGAATGTTACGACAAGATATTGCTTTTTTACTCATTTATTTGGTCATGTATTTATTAATATTTATTTGCTTATTAATCTACGTATTTATTCATTTATTCATTCATCTATTTATTCATGTTCATTTATCTTTTACCTATTTATCTATTTATGCACTTATTCATTCATTTGTTTATCTATCTATTTAGTTGGGTTTTTTTCAATATAAATCGAGATTGATGAGTAAAAAAATCGTGAGATAAAAACACAACAAAATAAAACAAACAGAGAAACACTAGGTAAATCACTCTTAATGAACAGCGAGTCGATTCATGACGGAGTCGTCGTCGTCATCGACACCATTGCACCTACCATTCCTCCAAGGAATGCTAGGAAGATGATGAGACACGGAATATCACGACAGCTCCTATCTGACAACGGCCCGTCGAAGTCATCTTCCACTTGGACTGGCCCATTCTGTGAAAATGAGAGATTTACATTTATTTATTCTATTCAATTCAATCAAATATTTATATTTTTTCCATATTTTATCTACAATAAATGAAACGTTTCGCGCTTACAATTTTCAAATAAATATTATACATTAATCATGTTAATCAAATAAGCGCTTCAACGTGTGCCATTTCAAAATAAAAACACTTCTTTTTTTTTCATTCAATTCAATAATGGTTTTATTATGCATAAACATAGTTAATACGTATACACAAATAATTCCTCACGAAAAACAGCCGAAGCTGGCTTAATCATGTTTACATGTTTGACATAATAAATTCATCTCAAAATAATATACATGTTTAAGAAAATATCACTATAAAAACATATAAAAGTGAAATTCTTGGCCAAATACTGATATGAGTACTTTACACTGCTAAAACGAGGAAAATGGTAGCTAATTATTAAAAAGATACTTTCCTTCCGAAACAATAACAATGCATTTATCGGGCGTGAACATGGTGAATGGAGTATAATTATTATTTCAAATAGGGAAGCAAACAGTACAGTCCAAAGCGGAGCTTGTGTCGGGGATGCCGAAGTCACGACGAAACAAAAAAAAAGCATGTACTGTAATAATGATGGAATAAAATCGAAAAGTACAAGTACAAATATTGAATATGCTATAATAACGATTACTGAAATAAAAGATAAGCATATCATCAATCAGAAAACAGGATGATTCTTGATGACATATGAATAGATTTGGGGGTTTCGGGTGGCGAAGTACAATTTTAAATGAGGTATTAAACTTAACTTGCAAAAAGGTAAGCGACAAACAATAAACTGTGAACAATCCTCCTTTCCTCCACCCCTCCCGCCCCTCCAATGAGATTTTTTTTTTTTTTTTTTTTTTTTTACAGTTTGTCGATAAGGCCCTTAGGATCCTAAATTTGCCGAGTATAAAAAAATAAAACGACAAAAGTGTAGTGGGATCTGTTGTTATTTTGAGTGGAAAGATTGATTGCCCAACTTGATCGGTTTTGTTTTTATGGCAGGAAAAAAAAAATGTTGAAGTCATTTTGGCTTTCATGAACATGATAAAGATCTAAGCAAAGGTCCTTTCTAATCTATAAGATATTGTTTTGTTCTTACTTTTTTACGCGATGTACTAGCCCCATCATTTTTCATCTGTGTCGATGTCTTCTTTGCATCTGTCTTTGCTTCTGGCTTACTTTCCGGTTTAGATTCGGCTCCTTCAGATTCTACTTCTAATACTGCGCCCATTTTAAAACCAATTTTCTTCCTTACGCGAATACCATTGTTTATCTTCCTTTTCTCCTTATCTAGCTGTTTTCTGATGTTCGTTTGCTTGCTTGTTTTTATCAATTCTAATCTAGTTAAATTGCTCGCACGTTTCGATTTTTGAGAACTTTACGTGTTGACTATAATTTTGTTGTAAAACTAATTTTTGCACCTGTTGCTACGTATGCGCAATGCGGATGCGTAATCAGCCGCTATATCTTCTGATGACGAGTTGTGCGCATGACGTAATAAAGTAATTTCTCACTCAAAATGCGCATGCTCATAATTTCCAACAATAATTGCCAAAGTGCTTTGAGATTGATTTTTTTTTCGCTATTATTTAGACATTCCCATATCATCTTCCTTTTAATATACATACTTCTGAAAATAACATAAATGATATAGGTGTGTTTCCGTAACTGTTGTGACAGCCTCTACAGGAAAGCAAATCCTCTAAAATGTAATTTTACACAAAATTACTCCCTTTTCTTTGAGGGGAGGGGGTGATTTTAAGCTGAAGGCAGATAAAAAGTTATTCGGAGTATATTCTGCTTCAAGTTAGATAGAAATTGTACATTTTACTTTAGGATTAAGATTTACCTGACATTCAATTAGCTTTAAAACATGTACTTACATTGAAAGGTCGCACACGATTTCTCCCGCCACAACAGCTCATCTTGTCTTGAAGTTACTGCAGGCAGAAATAATTATAGTTATTACAAGATCAACTATAATGAATCCAAATACATAATTATAGAGCATTAATCGGGCATGTTTCAATGTAATAATTCTGAAAGCTATTATAATTTCCACGGGCTTTCTTTTTTTGTTGCCCCCTACAAAAAGAGGAAAAAATGGAAAATGCATTTCTTATCCGAAGTGGCATTTAATTATTTTGCATCCTCACAAATCCCACATTATTGTTCCGTCTCTTCCCCCCCCCCCCCTCTCTCTCTCACACTCTCATATTATTCCAAATAAGAGATATGTTCACTTCGTTGTTTATATTTTTCTTCTAACAGCTGAAAATAATGCGGGGAGGATTCTTTATAGACACCATGTTTATATATACAGTCCCTTATACCGGATTTCTCGACATAATAAAGTAAACTGAAACCCTTCCTCATCAGCCATATAACATGGTCACGTGATCAGCACAGCAGGTGAGGTGTCAGCGGTTACCAAGGCAACCCAGACTCCCAGACAGAATGTCATGTCATATTCCTGATCTCACCCTGAAGCCCGATTGCTGTTTTCATTCCATATTCGCAGTACATCCAACAAATATATATAGTGTGTCTCTTATAATCATGATAATTGTGGAGAAGGAAAAAAAATAAAGTATTTGGAGAGCATCAGTTAAGAGATAATTTCATTTTGAACTTCATTTTAGCCATAGCTGTCAAACGCAGAATGATTCAGAATGAAAAGCAAGGCCAAATAGATCAGAAACAAAATATACATAATTTAACCACATAAAAAAAAAAACCTTTACAGGTTAGAGAAAAGCACATTGATATACTTTCATCAATTTTAAAGAAAACGTTTGTTTGATATTGCGCCTGGAGAGAAAAATTCATGCATGAAGTCAAGATGAAAAAAAAGAAGCAGTTTATTTGTGAATCACTATAACACTCACTACTGCAGGCTCGTTAGCATATTTGAAAACTGCACTAGTTTCTTTCCGCAACGTGCATAGCCTATGTTTTGCTATGACACAGACTGACAGATACACAATATACTAACGAACTTGGTGGTAATATTCAGTTCAATTTACTAATCAGGACAGATTCGGATTGTAAAGTGAATTATAAGTGGATTGACTATTCTAGAATATAACTATATTTATTCGAAGTTTATTCATTGCGTTTTCTTGGATGAGCTAATAAAATATTATCATCGTTCAAAATGAGAACTTTTTCATCGTAAGCATATCATTCTGATCATATTGAATACAAAGACAATACAACGCCTGTCAAATTTTATGTCTGAACTTCCGACAGTGTGCGCAACCTTCTCAACCTCGCTGCCCCGTCTTGATATTTGAGCTGACCTCAAGATCTCCAGGTCTTCTAAAATTATAGGGCTCAGTTTTATGATCAGCACTGTACAAAGATCAAAACAGAGATCAAAATATTACGTTAAAACTCTGTGGATCGTGCAATGTTACATGGACGTCACCGTACGTAGTCATAGTTTATAATTAGGTAAATTTAGTACACAGCATAATTATACAAACAATTACACAGCGTCACCAACAAAATTATTGAGTATTTTGAGAAGAGGTGAAAATGATCGTAAAATCCGGACTATGCTATATGCCTCTGTTATCGTACGCATTTTATCATTATCAATATACTTGGCAAGGGTAGATGATAAACATGACAAAATGATCAAGGAAGAGAAAGAGTTTCGACCTGTATGCCGTTACAGCAATTCAACAAAATAATGAAACAAATCATCATTATCTTCTAAAAATCTAATTGCGAGCAAAGCAGAGTAGCAATACGAAGTATAACATTACACAGAATATAGTTTCAGACAGTGTCATGTCAGAAGGATATAGTCCGTGTCGGTAGAAATATAAACTTACCCATCAGCAGAGAAATCGAGTGAATCCCTCAATTCCTAATTAACATGCTTGAGCTCGAAATGAGTAATGATGTTCGTACAGCGGAGCAGTCATTTTTTTGTCAACGATTATGGTCCTGGAAAACATGAAGCATCTTAAGATAATTCAGTTGTCAATTAATTTCCATCCTGTTGCTACTGGAGATTAACTCAGCCTACTTGGTCAGATGATAGTTGTATGGCTGCACTGCAGGGTGAACAAATTAATGACGACGCAAGGTATATAGTATAGGACCTACGCAGTTTGTGGCAGGCTATGGGTGGCCCTGATGATACGACTAGTCACTTTTAAGAGGATGCCACAGAAAGTTGAAGAGCAAAGTGTTTTGAATGCATCTTCACAAGTTAATCATGATCCTCGTTTCCCGCAAAGCGCAGGGCGGGGGAGGGGGGGGGGGGGCTGTTATGTGAGTAATTCATAACTACACCTATAGTTATGTATAGGTTTGGATGCAGGGGCGTCGCTAGACTTTTTTTAATGGGGGGGGGGGGGGTGTAGAGGCCAGATTGCCGACAAATAATGCCTTCGATTGCCGACGACCAACGTCGACAAATTCACATGTATAAAGCCCACGAGGCATGTTCAATTGTGTGCCTCTATTATATTTTCCTTCTAAATTATATTTGTTCACCTCACTTGCTGAATGTGTTAGCTTTCCGAAAACATTCTCTATCTAAATATAATACGAGCGAGCGCAGCGAGCGAGGAAAAATATACACTCTCTTTCGTAGAAGTGATAGTTCTTCATCAAACTACATGATGGGCTTAAAGATATCTAAATCATATATTTGGTCACCTCTCTCACATGATTCATTCGCTTTCAAAGACCATCCTAAATCGTAATATTATACGAGCGAGGAAAAAATCTATATACTCCTTATCATATAATCCTTTTCACGGTAGAAGTGAAAGTTCTTCATCAAAATACATGATGGGCCTTTAAGATATCTATTTTGATATTTTGGTCACCTCTCTTACCTAATTTATTTGCTTTCAAAGACCATCCTGTATCTAAATATCATACGAGCGAGGAAAAATATATATACTCTTTTTATGGTAGGTGATAACTCTTCATCAAAGTACATGATGGGCCTCGCTTGCCGAATTCGTTTGCTTTCCCAAATCCATCTTGTATCTGAATATTGTACAAGCGAGCGTAGCGAGCGAGGAAAAATACTTCTTTATTTCATGGTAGAAGTGAAAGTTCTTCATCAAAATACACGATGGGCCTTTAAGATACCTATTGTGATATATTTGGTCACCTCTCCTACCTAATCTATTTGCTTTCAAAGACCATCCTGTATCTAAATATTATACGAGTGAGCGCAGCGAGCAAGGAAAAATATATTTACTCTTTTTTATGGTATAGAGGTGATAATTCTTCAACAAAATACATGATGGGCCCCAAAATATCTAAATTATATATTTGTTTATTTCACTTGGCAAATGTGTTTGCTTTCCGAAAACATCCTGTATCTTAATATAATACGAGCGAGCGCAGCGAGCGAGGAAAAATAGGCTCTCTTTCTTTCGTTACCAGTGTTATTTCGTCGTCAAAATACACAAGCAAATAAGCCGAATATGACTCTATTTGGGCACCTTACTCATCTTTCTTTTTTCTTTTTCCCCTCCTTCCTCTTCCCTCTACTTTCTCTCTCTCTCTCTCTCTCTCTCTCTCTCTCTCTCTTTTTTTGCCGACAGCGATCGCGAATTTGCCGACAAGAATTTTTAATGGGGGGGGGGGGGGTGTCACACCCCCACACCCCCCCCCCCCCCTCTAGCGACGCCCCTGTTTGGATGACTTGCACACAGGAATGAAAATGGATATTCAGGGTACTAAAATACGCGAAAGCTCATGAACGGTGAATTGTAAAGAAAGTGAGAGAAAGAACGAGAGAGAGAGAGAGAGAGAGGAAGACAAAAAAAGGGTCGTCGTACTTAGGACGGTCTGAGGCCACTTCAGTTATAACACTGAGTAGACTCGATCAAAGTTGGTCTTTCAGAACTCAGAAATAACAAGGAAGGAAACAGAGACTCCAACCCTCCCGTTTTCGGCGGGAGATCTCCCGCTTTGAATCCATTTTCACAAAATCTCCCGTTCTCCCGCTTGAGTTTGAATTTCTCCCGCCCTAGCTATGTTTCTTTCTTTTTTCTCCCGCCCAACCTCCTTTTCGAAAAAATGAATCTGAATCATTGAATTTTACCTCACTTAGTGTTATCATATGCTCAAAAATAAGCCTAATACATGTATTACATCAGAGAGCTTCTATAACGCTAAAAGTGGCCTCCGGCCGCAAGGAATTTCGTGCTTTGCGCTGGTGATGTGGGCTACGCGCACATTGAGTCAGAGTCTCCCGTTTGTTAGGGGTCTCGGCGGGAGAATCTCCCGCTTAAGAGGTGCTTGGGGTTGGAGTCTCTGAGGAAAAAGATGGAGAAAACTGTTAACACAAGTGGAGGACACAACACCTCCCCCCCCCCCCCCCCCCCCAACCACACCACCACGCCAGCCGTGGCCTGAGACCGATTGCGCAGCGCAGTACTTCGATCCGATATCGAAACCGATAAATCTAGGTCAAAGTTCATCATAGACAGGCGTACAGACTGAGCATTGACTGAGCGATAACATTGTGTTGTTTTCTACATTTCAATGCAAAGTTATAGATGAATCTTTTCAGAAATGGCTGAGGACCAATCTCACTATGTGGAACTTTCGGGAAATCCGATAAGATTTGAGCCTATCAGCCGACAGACCAACGTATTCTACGATGAAGTGAAACGGCAGGTGAGTACTCTCGGAAAGCACGGCGATAGTGACCAAGCGGAACGTCGACTGTGAGTGACGCCGGATCTCTCCGGTAGCTGATCTTGGAAATGTGGTGATTGTCGTTCGCCCGCTATGTGGGCGTAGGTATTTGTAATTGTGGATCCTTGTGCCTGCTATTTGGAAACCATGCAGTAAATTCTAGATTCATATGTGGCTAACAAAGTAAAGAGTGGAGGACAGTTGTTGTCATCAAATTTAAATTTCTTACCTGTTGTTAGGCCTAGATCCTCTCTCTGTAACAGATCTAGGGCCTATTTATTTATTAAATTAAAATTAAAGACAAAATTAGACTCTAGATCTAGAGTCTAGATCTAACAACAGTTAGAAATGTTAGACTAGCCTACCCAACTCCCAAGGCTGGGGTCTATCGAATCGGGCTCGACAGCAGGTTAAAAATTAGACCGAAGTGTTCTGTCTCTAAAGTAACAGTCATGTTTAGCCTCGTATTCTGGTACTAGGGTCGGCACTCCTTTACAGAGACAGAAGCGCCCCGATGCGTTGTGTGTGCAATCTCATTGGGATGGGCAGCACTATGAGAAAACTACCTCAAATCAGCGATTTTTCCCCTTTATTCATGAATATAAAAATATCATTATACACTCTAGAGTATATAGCTTACATGGCTTACCTATTTCATGATTGATTCATTTTAACTCTCCATTTTCAGGTAAATCCAGGGTCCTAACGTTAGGTCCTCTCGGTTGAAAATCTTGCAACAGCCAACCTCTAATCTGTTCGCCTCCGCACTTTTCGCAGGGAGATCAGCGAATTCGCGACTCCTCGCTCGCATTTCAACCGGCCGTATTCAAACGATCGACCACGTATGTTTGGGCATATACGTACGAACGATGATGTTTTTGTTGTTGTTTTTTCGTATTGGTCGATCGTTCAAATATACTGTTGAAATGCGAGAGTCGCAAATTCGCTGATCTCCCTGCGAAAAGTGCGGAGGCAAACAGAGATAGAGGTTTGCTGCTGCAAGATTTTCAACCGAGAAGACCTAACGTTAGGACCCTAGATTTACCTGAAAATGGAGAGTTAAAATGAATCAATCATGAAATCAGTAAGCTATATACTCTATAGTGTATAATGATATTTTTATATTCATGAACAAAGGGGAAAAATCGCTGATTTGAGGTAGTTTTCTCGTTGTGCTGCCCAGCACAATGAGATTGCACGCACAACGCTTCGGGGCGCTTCTGTCTCTATAAAGGAGGAGTGCTGACCCTACCGGAATACGAGGCTAACAACGACTGTTAGAGACAGAACACTTCGGTCTAGTTAAAAATATGCAAAGCAATTTGAATTTTAATGTCTGATGTAGTGATGGGGAGCCCTGTGTCTGTCAATGTCTGTGGCACTGTGCAAATGAACAGACTCGGTCTTTATTAGTCTTTTTCCTCTCTAAATCCTTGATATTCTAAGAATTAGACGCTCTTAGTGTAAAAAATCCTTCATATATGTGAGCAAGAAGTTGAAGAACAATGTTATTTTGCACAAGAAATAGATCTAGTGGCTACAATCACTCATCCTGTGTTCTCGGTCAATGAATTGACCTCGGTCATCAATGAATTGACCTTGTCCCGCATATGTGACAAGCCTGTACCGAAACTAAATCTAAATGGCATGCTTTATTGTGTGTTACTCGACGGCATGCTGTCGACCTACGAGTTCCATAAGCGTCAGGTTTTTTTTCTTAAAATTCACCAGTTTCAGTTCATTCATCAGATATAAAGCAGAAAGGTGAAATTTAGAGCCTCAGGAACATTGGTGGTAAGTGAAATCAAAACTTTTCTTCTTTATTGTAGAAGATCTGAGTCAATGTATTTCGCGTTCGTGTCAGCAATTAGTTTCGCTATTCAAAATGCCGTTTTAACCTACGGGTGATTGTAGCCTCTTCTATAATAGAATAGAAAAGTTTTGATTTTACTTACCAGCAATGTTCCTGAGGCTCTCAGTTTTCCCCTTTCTGCTTCATATCTGATGAATGAACTGAAAATGGTGAACTTTAAGAAGAAAACTGACGCTTATCAGATTCGTAGGTCGACAGCATGCCGTCGAGTAACCAACAGAAAAGCATGCTATGTAGTTTCGGTACAGAATTGCCACTTTTGCAGGACGAGGTCAATTCATTGACCGAGTACACAGAATGAGTGGCTACAATGATGTATGTTAATTCTGACACTCCCAAGTCCAAGAGACAGAATGTACCTGCTGTGACTATGTATAAAAGATTGATATGCAATAGTGGAAAATCATTCAGAATATAAATGAACTAATCTTTTTTTTTTTTGTCTGCCAGGTGTTTGCTGTGAGATCAGGAGGAGCCTTTGGAGTAGTCGTCAAAGGACCAGATGAAAAGACCAGTACGACATTCAGGTATCTACTGTATGATGGGAGGGGGGGGCCCTTGTCTGCACACCCAACATTTCACTTGAAATTGACAAGCTTTCCCTTTGGTATTCCTCTTATGGCTGACCTTATTTTAATCCTCATATTCTAGAGAGTATTGTGCCGAAAATCTCATGAAAATTCAAATAAGAACAATGTCATTTTCACAAGAATAGGCGAGGGTGTCAATTTGACACCAAAAATTGGAAAGTTCCCATGTCTGCGCACTCATTCACTGTACACACAGTTCGCGATTTTTTGCATGAAAAGTGGCATTTTCAAGGCATGTGAGTAAAAATACATAAAATAGATGTTTTACACCAGTTTTTCCTCATTTTTTCGCTGATACATATCATCAATATTAATATGAAGATGGTGTGTTCGTCGCGTCTTTTGTGATATTAGAATCGCGCAGTTACGCATATGCGCAGACTTACATGAAGGCACTGCACAGACATGGTGCAACAAACCATACATGTATTTGTTAAATGATTTTTGGGTAATGTAAATATGATGTAGAAACATCCAAAATCTCATACTTGAAAAGGTTGGCCAGTGGTTTCTAAGATTGCCAAAATTAGGAAGCTGAAATCAATTATTTCAATTTCTAGGTAAACTTCTTTCTTTAGCCTCAATGTGTAAACTGTTAGTACCAAGAGGATGTCAGAATCATTTTCAAGATAAGAGATTTTTGTAATCTCTACATACAGTTATTTTTTAGGTATTCCAAAATTCCCACCTCCAAATCAGAACTTGCTTGTTGAGTAATGATGAATTATGGAATTCAGATTCATATGCAGAGCTCCCTTTTTTTTTCCTTTTTTTTTTTTTTTTTTTTTTTAAATTGAAACTGCATGTTCAGCTAAGAAAGGCTTTAAGAACATGGCAAAGAAGAAAAAAAGGACACCATGATCAACAAGGAGACAGTACAGAACACGATAGAGAAGAAGGAGGGAAAAAGTAGAGGAAAACATGTTATATGAGGGATAAAGTAGGTATTGATCATAATGTTGCATTTTTAGTAAGATGCCTGTGAATACTGTAATGAAAATGATGTGATTTTGCTTCCTCAGAATGGAAGACAAAGGTCCAGTGATATCCATCAAGTTCTCAGCTGATCTACGGATACTAGCCGTTCAGAGATCACAGAGAACAGTGGTAAGAGAATCACTTTGATTGGTCTAAGTCTGATTCTACTTTTAAATGAATACATGACAACAAGTTTATGTAGAAGGGTATAGTCATCAAGAGGCTAATGGACAGAAGAGCTCCACTCTTCAATTTTCAGATGTTTGTGATTTCTGTTTGTTTGTTAGTTTGTTTGTGTGTGTGTGTGTGTGTGTATGTGTTTGTTTGTTTCATCATTTGCAATTTCTAGATTAATGATTTTTATTTTACTTGTTATTTTGTCTTCCAGGAATTCATAAATTTTCATTCTGGCAGTGCTGACACTTCAGAGTATTCCCAAACTTGTAAGGTATGTGTGATGAAAGATACAGGTACTGGGTCCCATTTCATAAAACTTTTCATCAATAACAAGTTGCAATAACTGTTATAAGCTACTGAAATCCTTGCATCTGATTGGCTGAGAGAAAATTTGTCAGAAAATTGTGGCAGTTGTAACTGATAGCAAGTTTCATGAAATGGGGCCCAGGTGTAATAATGTCAATAGTTTTTCTTTTTAGTATACTCACTTCTATATACATGGCATGTACCAAATCCACTCCCTTGATTATACGTTTTTCCTAATCATATCACAGTAAACGTAACTATGCACCACCATCATTTATTCTCTATTCCCCTTTTTCCCATTAATACTGATTTCCAAATTTTTTTTTTTTTTTCATATACCCATTAAGACAAAGACGCTGCCCTGCAAGCAGTAGATGACAGGTTCAAATCCCGCTGGTTCCAATTTTTTTCTGACGTGTGATTTTCATTACAGATCGAGATCTTTAACACTGGGAGAAATGCCTAAAATTTGTGTACAAAAGACAAAGTTGCAGAGCTATGATGTTGGGGCCCGTTGCATAAAACTTACTATAATAGTAACTCTTCATGGAATACTGGATTTTGATTGGCTGTTGAGCATGGGATGTTGTTCAACAGCCAATCAAAATCCAGTATTCCGTGAAGAGTTACTATAATAGCAAAGTTACTATTATAGTAACTTACTTGATTTTGATTGGCTGTTGATTATGTCATGTTGCTCAACAGCCAATCAATATCCAGTAAGTTACTATAATAGTAAAGTTACTATTATAGTAAGTTTTATGCAACGAGTCCCAGGACATTTTAGCAAGTCTTAACAGGCTTTTGAGTGATAATAGCAATTCCTTACAGCCTTTTAGTTTTTCTTTGTGTTGGGCACATCTGGTCCAATAATTTTGTAGAAAGCTCTTGGCATGTTATTTGTAACTTTTTAAAATTTTTTTGTTTTTATGAGATTCATTCCCGAAGTACAGACTGATGAAAAGAAAATATTTCCTAAGAGAGCTTCAATGTAATTTTTTACCTTGTCTGTTACCTAATAAGGGCAAGAACACCAAGATCATAGGCTTCAATTGGATCAGCGGGAATGAGATCATCTTCATCACAGACCATGGGTTGGAGCTGTATCAGGTGACGGCGGAGAAGAAGACTGTAAGATCACTGAAGACTGTTAGTATTAGCATCAACTGGTTCACATTCATGGTAAGTATGTTTGTTAAGATTCTAATGATAATCTCTGCTTCTATTCTTAAAAAAAAAAAGAAGCTGCCCCATCTCTATTTTAGCAAGAAGTATAAATCCAATTATAATTATTATTAAATCTAAACTATGACAACATTTGGTTAATGGTTGTGCATATGATATGGCACATGCATATATGGATTGTAGACCCCCCCCCCCCAAACAAAAATAATAAAATAAAACTAAAAACAAAACAAAATCAAAAACAAGAAAACAAAGAGTATTTATTCTTTGTTAAAGCGTGTGGAAGCGTCGTGGTCTGGTGGTTCTGACTCTCGTCTTTCAATCAGAGGGTCGTGGGTTCGAATCCCAGCCATGGCGTTAATTTCCTTCAGCAAGAAATTCATCCACATCGTGCTGCACTCAACCCAGGTGAGGTGAATGGGTACCTGGCAGGAATTTATTCCTTGAAATGCTTGCGCGCTGTAAACGGCTGCCGGGCTAAAGCCAGGGTAATAATATCCAAGTCCTTTGGAAGCGCATAGAGACGTTATATCATAATGTGATATGCGCTATACAAGAACTGTATATTATTATTATTATTATTATTTGTTAGTACAATATTTGTTGAGTTTTCAGTTCCCTCCCCCCCCCCCCTCTTTTGGGAATGCTGAGGATATATGTACTGAGTATTTTATATACATGTATGTGCTGGTACATGCACAGTTGGAAATCCAAAAAATCTATTACTGCTGTATATGTCCAGTTTTTGGAATGTACAGTTTATCACACTCTGTATCTGATTATGTCCTTTCCTCTTTCCAGAATGAAAGTTCATTACTGCTAGTTTCTTCATCAACCCTTGGCAATGTGCTCACACCTGTATATTTCAAGGTACGTACACAAAAAGAAATGTAATTATGGGGGTGGGGGTCCAAAACTGTGTTTTTAATCTTCAGTAGCATGGTATACGTGTGGCCTTTTGTTAATCCGTTGAACACTAAGCCTGAGATAGCACTGGCTAGGGTCTATGGAAATTGCATTTTATACTTAAATTATACTCAACAGGTAAAATGACAGGCAATATAAGCTGCCTTGCTTTCACTAAAGTATGTATTTATGTTAGTGCATGACTGAGGTTTTTATGCATGCTTTAGACCATATTTTAGATATAGACCCTTTTCATGAATCGGGCAAAACCAGATTCCGAGGATTAATGTGTTCATCACATAAGATCTTTTAGATTGTGACAATACCATATGATATTCCTTTTATTTTTCTTTTCTTTTTTGCACATTCTTTGCTGTTTATTTCATCTTTGCAGTCAGGAAATGTAACCAAGTTGCCCAAGTTTGAAGTAGATCTCCCTGTGGTTCCCAAGCCTGCTAAACTATGTCTTCTAGAGAGGGATGTGACTATAGCTATTCTGTAAGTTTAGTCCCCAAATTTTGTTGTATATTTTTCCATGTTCTTCATAATTAAGGCTGTCTAATATCAAATCATATTTATAAGAAAGATACATTATGATTGGTGTGTGTTATTGTAGTTTAGGTTGATGAAATATTGAATGCTCAAATTCAAACTACTTGTCGCATACATTTGTATATTAAAAAATTCAGACCATATCCAAGATTGCGGTCTAGGCAGTTTTTATGAATTTAGATTGAGTAAGAGTTTGCAGATGCACATGTTGGGGGGGGGGGGGTGGGGGGGGGAGGTGGAAAGGTCTGTTGGTATCTGTCGTGCAGAAGTTCTCTTGAGAACTGTTCAAGCAAGAAGGGATCAGTGCTTTGAGCAGCGTGCTCCATTCTTTGTCAGGAATTAATTCAGTAATGAATTTGTTAGAGAGGCTTTTTAGAGGTTTGAGCAGACCCATCATGATGTTAAATGATACATTGGTATTCAGTTAATAACTCTTAACCCATTGAAGACTGGACCCTGTATTAAACAGGTGGAAATGAGAGAATTCACTAGGCAACAGGTTCATGTATGGCACACTTATGGTAAAACTGTGCTGTTGCCCAAAATATGGACCATTCATAACAGGTATATTAAAAAAACAGGGATTTCTTTCTTAATGTTATCCAAAATTTCATGTACAGTGTAAATGTCATTCTACATTCCATATAGAGTGATCTAAGCATTTAATATACTGTGTGTCAAATGACAGTGATTTCTTTCCTGATGTTTGTTTCACCTTTCAGGTATAGTGTAATTTATGTTGTTGTGCTCCGTCATCAACCTAGGGGACCATCAAACCAAGGTGCAGAGATAGTACTCTATCAACTTCAAAGGTAATTAACTATTGGTTTATAAATAAGATTGTGGATTCCTTAGTTTCAAAATACATACATTAGTTATGCATACAGTTCAGAAAATTTTGGAGCAAAAATGATGCAAATACACCCAAATCTCTATGGAACAGCATTAAAAACAAACAAACAAACATGAAGTGATATGGTCTTATGGTTGCAAAACTGAGTATGTGAAAGTTGTACTGGACATGTGCATGTCCAGTAAAGCTCTTTCCTCTGATGTTGTGGAGAGCATGCCAATAAATAGTTTGATGCAGAAAGTTTTTTTTTGCCTGCCCATGTTTTTCAGCTGCTGTAACAGCTCCACAAAAAAATGTGTCCGAAGCTGGATTCTTCATAAGATGTCAACGAGAGGCAAATTTAAAGTTTTTAACCCATTCGTGACAGGAATTATTTAAAGCCTAATTTGATCAGGTTTTATTCTTCAAATTGGCAACACCAACATTCTTATTTTATTGCTACATTTTTCTTATAAAACGTCATGTATCTGAAATGAATATAAATCGACAGAAATTATGATGAGAAGTCAAAATGTTGTCAATTTGCAGGGGAAAATTGTGATTTTAAACTTTCCATCACATTGCCAATTTAAGGATTTTAATGCTTATTTTCCTTTAAAAAAATTTTCAGCATCAAACAACAAATATTGACACGACCAAAATGGGGACAATATGTGTAGAATTTTTTGCTCTTTCTGCTCATGTATTTGGTATGATTTTTAGGGCTTTGCATCAAAAGATATTAGGCCAAACCACAAATTGTTGACCCTCTGTCACGAATGGGTTAAACTTTAAATGCATACATCCAAGGTATTATCCAAGGTATTATTTATCATGCATGTACAATGGAAATGCTGTTGCCTGGAATTCATTAAGATGTCTCTGCTTTGCTGGCATAATGTAAGTGGAACAACTATGATGATTTGATAAATTTCTCCTTTCAGAGAATCTCCAGCCAAGAAAACAGATGTACTCCGGCTCAACATGAGTGGCAGATTTGCAGTCAATGTTGTTGTAAGTTGCAATTTGCATGTCAGATATTTTCAGTACTGGTAATTTTTGTGCCGTTGTTATACAGAAAGTAAGAAGGGGGCTTTGGGGGGGTTACTCTCAGTATCTGAAAACTGAATTTCTTAAGCAAGAGGTATCAATTTGGTTTGCTGGAACATAATTTGCTCAGCAAACTCCCCTTATAATGTTTATGGAATTGCAATGTGCAGTGATACTCCAAGAGCTAGTTCATAGGATTGTATAGGTGTGTGTTAATTTTTCTTTGCCTGTTTCTTGGATTGGTTAGGGGGAGATTGGGGATGGTGCTATGCACTTCTTAGTTTTCATGGGGTTTCAAGAAATATTCATACACTTGATTAGCATGGAGTATAAATGCTCTTTTGCTCTTTTGCTTATATGACTGGGTGGAGGTGGGGTTTTAGGGAGGTGTCATGTAGTTTCACAGAATCCAGAACTGTGCACATTAATTGTTTATATTTTTCAGGATGTACGTCATTTATTCCACTGAGGTTTTAACATTGGTAAACATAGGTTACCATTTTCTTTCTCTTTTTCTCTCCTGAACAGGACAATCTTGTAGTTGTACACCATCAGGCATCAAAGGTACAGACAGTATTTCTTTAGTCATTGATTTTGCGATAATTACCATTATTACTTAAAAACTTTAACACAAAATTTTGTACAAATTCATGTACACATCATGCATTTACTTCTTTTTATAATTTTGTACATGTATTTTGTATTTTTTTTCATTTTCCATGCATTCCAAATGAAACCTAAAGTATTGCATCTAACAACGTCCATTAAATTATGTTGTGAAAAACAACCGACATCTTTGATAAGGAGGGTATACTGAAAATTTTCCCTTGATATCATGCGCATTTTGCATGGTAACTGAACTCAGGATTCTCAATGAAGCAGTTCCATGTTATCAAAGCAATCATGTTTCCATCACCATTTTTTTTGTTTTAGACCTCCATGGTGTTTGACATCGGCCTGACCCCTAGTGAATCTGATAACTACTGTAACTACCACCACCCGGTGCTCAGGATTCTCAATGAAGCAGTTCTATGTTATCAAAGCAATCATGTTTTCATCACCATTTTTTGTTTTAGACCTCCATGGTGTTTGACATCGGCCTGACCCCTAGTGAATCTGATAACTACTGTAACTACCACCACCCGGTGCTTGCCCCCCTCCCCATCAAACCAGTCAAACTCAAGGTAGCAGGGATACCCACCCAGACAGGACTGGAGATGAGAGAAGTCGGTGTTGAACTCTGTATCCTTTGGTTGTAACAATCTGTCAAGCCTTATTGGCTTTTACGGATGTACCTTTTTCCATGTAATTTTTATTCGACTTATATTTCTCTATGTTTTTATGCTTGATTTGATGATATTTTGCTGTTTTTTATATTCCATCTTTTATTTGTATATATATATATATATATATGTACTACGTTTGATGGAAATAAATGAATTATGGTGGTACTTAGGGCTATTCTTTGTTTGGTTTCATAAGTAAGTAGTTGAAAGTTTACACTTACACTGAGAATTAAAGTTACAGAGCCCTTACATGTTTTTCGACTCTTCAAAGTATCCGTTTAAACACTAAGCCTGAGAAAACTAGGGCTGGGGTTTGTAGAAAGTGTGTGTGTATTAATACCCAAATCAAACCATGTTCAACGGGTTAAAGTGACTTGCCAGTTGTCAAGATAAACTTCAGGGGCAACCTGAAAATTCTTTATTATTAGCAAAAGGAGGATTGGGGATGGCCCAGCAGTAGAGCAGGGGTATTGTTACCAGAAGCGCCCGGGTTTGAAACCAGTTGGATGCACTAGTGCCCTTCGGTATTGCATTGATCCTCATTACCAGGTGCCTTGGAGAGGACTTAAAGGAGAATGCAACCCAGACATCAGTGTGCTTCCAGTGAATGAAGAAGAACAAGAAGAGCAAACAGTGAAAGTTTGAGCAAAATCGGACAATCTGTTCAAGAGTTATGAACTTTGAAAGTTTAAATAAATCCTTTTTGTGGGGATCCTTGAGTTGGCAACTCCATCAGCATCTGTGATGTCATTGTGGACAACTCTCCATTCATTTTGTAAACAGAATCTCACATTTTCTTCATTTTCAAGAAAAATAGAAATTTTTTTGTTTTATTGTTTGAGTACGACATGGCTACATCAATTCTGCAAGCATTTTGGGAAGAATTATGTTGATTCCTGACTTGAAATTTCATAAATATCTATTTTTTTGAAGATTTATGCACGAAATGAATGGAGAGTTGTGACTTGTCCACGATGACATCACAGGTGCTGGCAAAGTTGCCAACTCAAGGATCCCTGTAATAGGGATTTACTGAAACTTTCAAAATTCATAACTTTTGAACAGATTGTCCGATTTTGCTCAAACTTTCACTGTTTACTCCTCTTGGTCATCTCCATTCACTAAGAGCACACTGATGCCTGGGTTGCATTCTCCTTTAGAGCTGTCAGTCTCCTGGGTCTTTATTCTGAAAATCTTTTATCTTATTTTAATTGTCATGGCAATCAGAATTAGGGTATGCCATTTGCTTACACCGCGCACTTTTGACTTGCATGCTGGTCCGTGGGCGCAATTTTGCGCAGTACAGACCAATCACAAGTTCGCCTTCAAAGTTTGTTTATGGCAATTGAAAGAGTGAAGATGTGATAAAAGATACAACAATTTTCAGAATACTGGCCCAGGTTGCTTACCTACACAATCATCCTTTTTTTAGTAATTTAAATATCCCCGCCTATACCCTGCCACACAAAGTTTGAAGGGGGTATTTAGAATCAGTCCCAGTCAGTCCATCAATGTCATGCCATAGCAGTCAGATGATGCTTTCCTTGACTTGCCTTTGCAAATGTCAGATTCTCCTAACTGGGTAGTATTCCAGCCAAACATTGTCATTGATGCCAAGCTGGGATGTCTATGGCATATTAGTCTGAGATTAGATGCTCTAGTGCCTATGATTCCTGACAAGGTAAAGTTATACATTTGTAAATTTGTAAAGTATTCATAATAAAATCTTTGTTCATACAATATGTGGTGATGTATTGTACCGTATAGACACTTACTCTACATTTTGCTATGCTCTTGGTGCTTTTATCTGCCTTGAGTCATGTTGTGGATCTAATAAGACCGCTTATCAAAAGTATCGTCCTGCGTCCCGCATCTTTGATCGTCTTCTCCGTGACCGTTCCTTTACATGATCTTTCGCGATCCCCCGTTGTTTTGTTTATGGAGAAACGGGAGGATCAGAGGGGAAAAGACGCTGAGAGGGAAAGACGCTAAAGGCTGTGTTCCAAATTGGCTCTGACTTCTGATAAGGTGCCTTGAAAAAAAAAAATTGTCTTAACATCAAAACAATTTCATGAATAGTGATGGTTTGATACCATAAAACTCTGTTTGTTTCTGAACTAGTGAAGAATTTTTCATATGTTTGTGAAGCTTGATAATTTGGGTATAGCTTGATAGCAGAGTATTCTTTTATTTATTCATGCATGTTTTTGTTTTTTTTTATACATTTCATCTTGCAGTGTCGGTTGATAGATTTCCTATTACTGAGGAGAGAAAGCAAGAAGGTTATTCTGTATGTCTTAAAAACAGGTAAGTAAAAAGAAATGGCTTTTTGAGATATTTGAAATATCATTTAAAATTCAAAATTCTGCCATCAGGAATGCGGGCAACTTTAAGACAAAGATAATGATGTACTTAATAGGGTTCATCTTCCTTTGTATAAAGTTTGCAGCTGAAGTGACAGGTCAGGAGTGGAGATCCAGACAATGGCATCATCTGTCACGTGATGTAGTTCACTGATTCCCCCTGGAAACCTTTTTAAGCATGCAGTCATTGATAATGTGTGATGGGTTTGGACTGGGTGACCACAACTGCATGCGATGCAGTCTCGATATTTCCTCTTGTGTAGATTATGCCCAGTCCTGACATGCTTGGTGCGAATTCTATTCAGAGCTCATGATAATGTTTATGATAAGCAGCTAAATGATAAGTGATAAGCAGGTAAATTGTGAAATAATTCTAGTGTGAATGGTTGTATATACTCCTAGGTAGATGAACATAAAAGAATATTCTCATTGTTATTGTTTTTTCCAGCTCTGGTACCTGGTCAGCACTGCAATCTTGCCACCATCGCCAAAATCTTCAACAAACTCAATGAAGTATACAGAAGCTACCTGTCTGAACGCCATGCCTTACAGGTTTGTATATTTCACATGTAGATTAAGGGACCTTATCCAAAGTCGGAGCCAATTTGGAACGCAGCCTTTAGCATCTTTCCTGCTCGGCGTCTTTTCCCCTCCGATCCTCGCGTTTCTCCCTAGACAAAACAATGGGGCATTGGGAAAGCCAATGTAAAAGAACGGTTGCGGAGAAGATGATCAAGGACGCGGGACGAGACTTTTGATAAGCGGCCTAACCCATTGCCTACTGGAACCGAGCGGTCCCTGTATTAAGTCTATGGGAGTTTGAGAATTCAGTAGTCAACCGGTAAAAGGGTTTACTTGTGGTTGTACATGTAGTGCATTTTAGAGACGATGATTTTCATACTGGTATTTGTGCATTTAAATTAAGTATGATACACAATTCCTTCTGTATTACAGTGACAATATGATATTTGGCAGCTTTGCATGTTCTATGTCAGCTGCATATCTGTGGTAACTTTCACTTCTGTACTGCACTGAAGGGGAACATATGAAGAGTTTTGATTTTAAAAAAGAAAAATGATGTATCCTTTTTTGTAAATTAGAGATATTTGCAATTGAAGTTGCTAAAATATGAATGAAAAATTATTTGAAAATATATGATACTTTAGGTCATAAATCCCAACTTTTTCCAAGATGAACAGTGAATAACGTACATGTATCAAACAGAAGGCATTTTGGGGTTTCATACATTGGTGCTGTTACTTTCAAAATGTTGGGGGGGGGGGGAAAAATGCATTTATGGGTTTTTGCAATCAAACTTTTCAGTTGGATGTGATAGGTTGTGTTCCAGTGATGAGTAATGAAGTCTCGAGGAAACATACTTGAAATATCATCTTTGGAAAATCTGGCATTGTGTAGAACAACTCAGGGTCACAATGTACATGAGTAATGGAAGATTAGAGGCTTGACTCGGCGTGGGCTCCTTTTCAAACTAAGTGGATTTTAGGTTTCATTGACACAAGTGCTGTATTATATTGTCATACTTCTGTACGTGTACATTTCGATGGGGGACAAGATCACTCCTTGCCTGAGGTGTCATTTGAAAAATTTGTGTACCTGTAATTGATCTTTTTTATTTCTTTTTCTAATTTAAAGAAATTCTTCATAAACATATTTCTATTTTTGAGCTTAGGGAGAGGAAGCAGCTTCACCTAAGAACAGCCAATCAGCAGCCAGGGTTCCAGTTCGGTTAAGGATCGTCATTGAACAATCCGATATGTACACCCATGTGCTTACTCCAGTAGCAGAGAGAAAAGTGAGTATTTATTTATTTGTTTATTTATTTACAATGTTTTTAACAGGAAACCCAATCAACAAAAAGCTGCTCTCCCTTGGGGTCCTGTGAAACATAAAATAAAAAAATTAAAAAACAATCGAGCAAGATCATACATCAAAAAAGACATATATATCGATGAATATTTACATATAACATCAAATTAAGAAAATAACACATAAAAAATCAAAAAATGACAGAATTTACTGATGCCAATGTACATGATGTAGACACACAGATAAGATTAAGCCTATAGGGATGGACTTAAAAATTATCTTGCAAATATTGTCTGAAGAGTGAAAGAGAGGTTATATTTTGACAAAGTATTACATGTACATGATTGGTATGGATCTGTTACAGTGTATGTATCAGGCATGATACAGGTAAACCTCGTTATAACAAACTCGTCTGGACCGAGGAAATTACCTCTTTATATCGAAACTTGTTAACGGCTAAAAAACAATCAAATACAAAGAAGTGGGACCAGCCAAATTGCCTTGTTATAGTGAGAGTTTGTTATAACAGTGTTCTTTATTACACGGTTCCACTGTACTCATTTTTGAGGTTCATTGGGATATCCAGCCACAAACCCGTGTGGAAAACTTTCCCCCCATTTTTTTTTACCGTGCCACTTGTGATAATTTGCATAAAGGTATCAATAATAATTCATGATCAAATAAAAGAGTTTTGACAAAAGTGATGTAGACAAATTCACAATGTCATACTTTGCGCTGACTTTACAGGAACTTGATTGGTCCACTTCTTATTGCCAGGAGGCAAAACAGATGCTTTTTAATCGGTGGCTTTTTTCTTGCCCCCGCATGTACCGTTCATTTATGAACAAGAAAACTGAGTTTTGCTGCTTCATATGCCACTGCACAGGCCTTTAGGATCTTAACCCATAGCAGTACAGAGCTTTCTTGAGGTCTGAATTAATCATCTTCAATCCTCAAATTGGCAATACAAATTATTTTTTTGCATGTTTACATAGCTTGAAAAAAATAAATATGGATATAACATAAACCAAAATGAAATATTATTGTAAAATTGAATCAGAAAGTGCCAATTTGAACACAGAAATAGTGATGATATATTATTCACTGCGTTGCCAATTTAAAGAGTTTAATGATTAGTTACACTTAAACTGCTCTAATTCGAGAACGCCACACCATGCAGCGATGGGAATGGGCTCAAATTTGTCAGTGCATTTTTCTCTTTCTGCTCATGTATGATATGTACTGCCCAACATTCTGGAACCAACAGATACTGCAAAAGCATCTCCTAAAGGTGACACTGTACCTCTATGGGTTAATATATACTTACAATGTATGTCCAATAGTGGGCAATTTCAGGGAAACTAGAGGTGCTTACTCCCTCTTTGACCATGAAGTAAAATGAGAATGATCCTAATCAATAAAATTTGAATTTGAATTGAATTGAAATGAATTGAATAAAAAAATTGTACCATCTCCCATTCACCCTCCCATAATTTTGACTGTTTACCCCAAAATACACCTGAAAATATAATAACCATTCCTCAACCTACAGTGTACTCGCTTTTATTTTCTTCATTTTTTTTCTTTTTTTTTTTTTTGCTTTTCAGATTTTTTTTCTGTATTGTGCTTGTTGAAGACCACGAAATCTGAAATTCACAATATTCATGTATGTATATGGGGCAAGATATTGACAATGTACTGAGGCTTGACATTTTCCTGTTACGTATTTATTACTCAGCAAGTTATCTCTTTCAGAATTATTTAGCAGATGCCACATTACATATGACTAAATCGGATTCTGTAGGAATTTGTTCTTGACTGTCACCACAAATCTAGATTATCTCTGGTGTTATACTTAATACTGAATGATTGTGTAACCTTTATGATTGGTTTTATATTTTCATCTTGGAATTGTTTCCGTGAAGGCTAGAATGAAAGTTAAGGTAAGTGATAAACAGTGTATGCATTGTCCTATCCTACAGCCTTAATAGTGATTTCTTTATGTGTGCATTCTTTAGTGATAATATAAATGTTGTGTACAAACCAGCAGTTACGTGGTTACTACATAATTACATGTAGCTTTTAGTTTTAAACTTAACAGTAGAGGCACTTTTAACATTATTATTATTATATATGATAGAATGATGTTTTAACTTGATATTTATGTAGTGATTTAATATTTCACACTAATTCAAATCCCGCCATGGCACAAATGTCTGTTATCAAGGCATTTATCTGCATTTGCCACTCTCCACCCATGTGTAGTACTGTAAGTAGATCCCGGTAGGAAGAAATTTCTTGAAATTCTAGAGCACTCTAATGGGAGCAATGCTGAAATCAGGTAATAGCAGTAGAGTGCCTGGAGGATCAGGTGTAACAGACATAAGTGCTATACCTACTAATATCGTTGTTATCATAATTCCCTGTCTCTATTAATTTTAAGGAAATATATGAATGATACATCATAGCTATACTGTTTGTGCTGTATAAGTATTACATGTACGTGTAGGTCTTGAGTCGCTTTGTCTCTCTTAGCATTTATAGTATTTCTATTTAGTTTTAGTTTGTGCTTTTGCTTTGTTTTCATTTCCTTTATATGTTATTGGTACTCTGTTCTAAAATCTTTACATACATGTACTGTATGTCCTACTGTTCATTATTTCTCGATTTTTTTTTCTCCACTTACAATCAGTCATATGACTTTGTGATTAGATGTTGCTGTTTGGTGTAGTAAAGTTAGTTATGTTTATGTTTATGTCCAGATTCTAGGCTTCTAATTGGTCTAAATTTTGTGTAAATGATATATTTTGAAGAAAAATCAATACTATCTGTACCGTATCTCTGCAGAGAAATCAAAACTAAACCTTTTCCCTGTTTGCTGTGTTGTTAATGTGCTGCTTTATCTGTAGTTATCTCTTTATGAGCAATACTAAGGATTTCCTTGTATCATATTTCTCATGGGTGGGATTTACCAAAGGCTTAAAGTGTTTCAAGTGCAAAGTGATACAAGATGTTTGGAGGCCTGTTCAGATACGATGAGACAAGTCCCCGCAACAAATCCCCACAACATTTTTAGTGCACATGTACAAGTCGATAGGGTTTGTGGCGACCAAAAAAATATGTTGCTGAGGCAGGAGACTTTTTGTCGCCTGGCTGCAAAAAGCTGTGGACCAATCAAATTCTTAAAAAGTTAGCCCAAAACATGTTGTCATGAATTTGACTGTGCAAGTTTTGACAAAACTTGTTTTTATTTGAGAGTTGACGCTTTAATGCGCGTTCGTTAACATAAGTGGGGTGGTTGGTCGCGCCATATCTGAACACTAAAATTGTTGCGGGGATTAGTCACCTCATATCTGAACAAGCCATGTATCCAGTCAAGCTCTTAATTAGTAAATTTTGCAAAGGTTTGTTGCTGAACAGGGCAATCCTTCTCTCACTTTGTGCGGGCATGTATTATTTTGTGCCATTTCACACATGTGGCAAACAGCAACAGTGCTAATCTGCATTCTTAGCAAATAAAAGGTTAAACCTCTGGTCACATTTATATCATATACATGTAAACTGCATGTGTTGTTATGCTCAGTTTTGTTTGTTTTATTCTATATCATCCAGGATTCCAACCACAAGTTCTTGGTGGCAGTGTTAGTAGAGTACATCCGCTCCCTCAACCAGTATCAGATCCCTGTGCAGGTAAGACTATCAGACTCCACCAGTCGTATCTTAAACCATTTCAGTACAGACTTTCCTTGAGAACTAAATCTATCATGTTTACTTCCTCAAATTGGCAACAAATTTTTTTAATTTTCCACTCCTACATTGTTTGAAATGATTTAAATGTGTAAAACATGAAAAAATCGACAGGAAAATTGCCAATTTGTACACAAAAATAGGGATCATTTATTTTGCATTGTGTTGCCAATAAAATATTTGTAATGATTGGCTACAATTAAATCGTTTTCATTGAGAACACAGAGTCCAGCATTTGAAATGGACTGATAATTTTCTGTGATTTTTTTTTATTTTTTATTTTTTATTTTTTTATTGTGCGCATGTGGTTATGTTTAATTCCTAGAATTCTGGATCAAAAGATGTTGCAAAAGTGCTACTGAAAGGCCATACTGTACTGCAGCTATAGTTTAATAGTGTGTGCTGCTATGATTCATAGTGTTGCAACACTAACCGGCTTATCAGCAAAGCTCAATATCAAATGATTTGGAATAATATGTGGCCATATGTGCTTCATGTATCTGATTTTCCATTTTCTTGGTTTTTATTGTTGTTTTCCTTTTGTGGTATTCTCAGCATTTTCTTTATGAGCTGGTGATCAACACCCTTGTCCATCACAACTGCTTCTATCAGCTTCACCAGTTCCTTCAGTATCATGTCCTAAGTGACTCCAAGCCCATTGCTTGTCTACTACTCTCGCTGGAAAGCTGCTATCCTCCTGCGTACCAACTAGCACTAGATATGCTAAAGGTATGTTTTACCAGTAGTAGTTGAAAAGAATTTGCCGATTTGCAATCCCTTTGTAGAAGCCTGCAGTGCCATAGTCAACATAGATTTGGTTTGGAGGTTGTTGTTTTTTTTCGCTTCTCAATTTTTCCTCGCATTAGAATACTTACAATTTCTGTGATGAGAAAATGCAACATTCAATTCAAATATTTATTATTTTTTGTTCCTTTTCGATGCATCTTATCTTTCTTCAGGGATTGGCAACAGCTAATGAGATCATCAGGTCCCCTCTCTTAGTAATAAATCTTGGTTCCTGCTAGATGAGATTCATTGCCAGGGTTAGGGTTGTTGCAATTTTAGGGTACAAAACTACATCTACATGTTGCATTTGTGCAGCACATGCTATATCTTAACTTTGAGCCACCTTATTTCTTTCACATTTCAGAGATTGACAACTGCAAATGAGGAGATCATCGAGGTGCTTCTCTCCAAGAATCAAATCCTTGCTGCCCTCAGATTCCTGCGGAGTGTTGGTGGAGCAGAGAGTGCTTCATCAAGGAAGTTCCTGGAGGCTGCCCTGAATGCCGAGGATGACATGCTCTTCTACACTGTCTTCAAGTTCTTTGAGCAACGCAATCTCAGGATGCGGGGAAATCCTCAGTTTGCCACAGGTATGTTCATTTAGCAAAAAGAAAATTGGCATGAAAGTGATGAAATATATATGTTGTCACAAATTGTCTGCCTTGTAAAGCAGAAAAATGATTGTGGCAGAATTGAATGTTTGAAGGAAATCGATCAAACAATCAGTTAGTCAAACCGTAGAAGACTTTTAAAAGGTTTAATCACTATGCGTAAGGAAAACTCACTCATTGCACTGTGACGCATTTGGGTAAAACACTCTCGGTTGTAGTAAAATGAAACTATCAGGAATTTCTGTTTTTTTGCCTTTTCCTCAGGGCATTTTTTCATAATGTATTTTGTTAATAATAATAATAATAATATTGGATATCCACCTAATAAGGTGCTCAAGGCGCTCCCAATATTACCCCGGCTAAGCTAGGCTACCGATTTCAGTGCTCAAAGCTTTCTTATCCTCTCCTTTATTTCTCTCCACTCTTTTCCATATCTCTGCTTTTGTGTTCTCTCTTTTTCTTTCTTTCTCATTCTCCCTCCTCATCTTTCCACCTGTCTCTCTTCCCATCTCCCTATTCCTCCCTCCCTCCCTCTCTCTTTTTCTTTCTTTCTCATTTTCCTTCCCAATCTCTCCACCTGTCTCTCTTCCCATCTCCCTAATGCTCCCTCCCTCCCTCCCTCCCCCTCCCTTTCTCTTGCCTTCTCTCCCTCTCTCCTCTCTCTCTCCAGGTGAACACTGTGAGAAGTTTGTCAAAGTCTTTGAGGATAAGTTTGGCTATGAGAGCATCGCACCTGTCCAGTGAAGAGAAAGACAAGTGCAACATCAAACCAGCCGCTCTTTTGCCGATGATGATCATCATCTCATCTTGAAATGCTTATGTAACGGCAGTGGACACTGCAGCAGTGCAAGTGTATTAGGTCGGTGTGCATAAAATGTATGTAGGCTGAAGCTGGCTCACTGATTTTGGATATACTAGCATATATGCCATGGATTATGAGTATCCCCAGCCTTTCGTTGCTGACTGTGTAAAATCACATTCCAAAGATCTAGGGTTTTCATCATATGAAATGAATGATGCATGTCTTTTCTCCTCGGTCAGTATAAGTATCTACTTGTCGCCTTCCCGGAAAAAGGCCACTAACACACACGTGCATGAAATGTACGTTTTCGAGAAAAACGCAAATGAAGTTTTGACCTTATTTTGAGCTTTTAGCAGCTAGTGTCTTATTTTTCCGTCCTAACTTTCAAACTTTCTGACAGAGCAAGATTTTTTTCTTCAATGATATTTTGTGCTTTTATTTAAAACACTCTAAAGGTTTTCTAATCATTAGCATTTTATCCTTAACGGCTTTCTTCCTGGACCAAAAAATGCGCGAGTAGGTAAATCCAGTTCCCGGAAAAAGGCCGCTAATGCGAATCGGTCTATGCGCGTAAGCACGTTGAGTGCGGAGGAATTCACGTGCTCGTGTAATTTTGTTTTTGGCTTATTACGTCATAATGACGTCCAATTGAGGTTCGAGAATGGTACGAGAAGAAAGCTTATGACATGCTTTTTCCATTTCTGCAATGAAAAAAAATGGCGGGAAAATTGAGAAAAGGTCGCTAACGGCCTTTTTCCGGGAAGCCGACATACTGTGATATGACGATTTTGGTTGATACATGCAAATGGGCAAGTCCAAACTTTTTGTCTTTTGGTGCCCCATCTGTAAGGTATGACGGAACTGAGAACAGAGACGGACATCAAGAATTTACTTTCGTTTGCCATTTGCTCTGATCCAACCTTTAGTAGAGCTTTTAAGACTCGTCCAGATACCCAGCGACAAAGCCCCTGTGAAAAATCCAAGCCTTTTTTTTTTTTCAACTGCACCACCTGTGATATGATAATAAGGTGCGCATTAACATGTCGGCATATCTGAACAAGCCTTTAGAAGTGATTGGTAATGGGACAACAAAATTGCAAACATGTTCACCTTATGTGGTTCGAACACTGTAACAATGTCATTCCCATGCATTATTTGCATATTAACAAATCGTAATGTAACAAAGTCAGTGAAATAAGGACAAAGAGAGACATTTTGATTCCTGAAGAAATATCAAATGAGTCTTATTAGCACAAATCCATGTAAAATCCCGAGACACGGGTCATTCGACTTACTCCACAGAAAATATTAACAAAGACCAAAACAAATCAATTCAGCATTTCAATAACAGCATTCATATCATACAAAATGATGGAGAGAACAAAAAGTAGACAACTTCGCATCTTTGTCATTAAGAAGCAATTTGTTCTTTCTTCTTTTGTTGTTGGAATTTCCTCGTCTATTTACAATGGTTCAAACTAAGAAAAGATCTAGTCTATAGAAAGATGCAGTCTGCAATTAAAATATTACAAGAAAATACCCTTGGTTGAGGAAAGATTCTATACAAAGTTATTTCTGAAAAAAAGAAAAAACAAATTATAAGTGTTCATGGGGCTTAGCAAAAATCTGTGAAACCTTTTTTTTTTTTCTGTATACAAGTAAAATCTTTTCTATGTGTATTTCAGTGATAAAGCTGGTCCCACTAATCTATACTTCCACCTACTTATTGCTAATGATTGCAGTTGTGAGGGAATCGCTGCAATATAGATAATGCCTATTTTTTCCTAAGGTGATCTGAAATGGTACAGTTCACCCGCTTGTGATGTCTACAAAATGACATGAAAATCCGAAGTTTGATAAATGAAGTTAGAAATCTACTACAAAAGACTACAAATATGATCACTAAAACTTCATTTGATATCACAATGCCTGTATTAAGAAATGTTTTACAAAAGACAAGAAAATTATGGAATTTCATTTACGATTATGATCAGTTGAATTTCTGAATTTAGATACATGTATGTCTTACAAAAGATTACAATACCTCACTGATTGAGGAGTATGATTTGAAGGCAAGTTAAGAGACTTTGTATAAATTAAAATAAATACATTCTTATTGATCTGTAAATATCATGAATATATTATATATTAAATGATAATGCTTATTTACAAGACTCAGCCACAGTTCAGATGTAATGTATTTCTTTTCCTGTTTTTAAATTAGTTTAATTTGAGGCATGGCCCAGTTGGATAACATATGGCTAGATAATTCAGACACAAATTTGAATTTTTGATTTATTGATTGGTGGATTGATTAATTGAATGAATGATTGTTCATTACTTGATTAATTGATGGATGGATTGTGGATGGTTTGAATATGTGATTGGTTGATTTTTTGATTTTTTTTTTTCCATTGGTTATTTAATTGTTTGACAGATGATCGATTTGTTGATTAATTGACAGGCTAATAGATTTTACCGCTCATTATATAGATGTATGAATTTATCTAGAAAACTGAAGCTTTTGATTCATTGATTAATCCACCAATTTTCCTCAGCCATGAGAAGAAAAGTTTGATTTTTTTAAAGAAAGCTGCCCAAGTTTTGAATATCAATATATTCATGCAGCACTTTGACTGACCCTCACTCAACATAGTCCAACCTGATAACAATACATTTGATTTGAATCTATCCAATTTGTAGTTATAGAAAAGAGAGAGAGAGAGAAAGAGGGGGGTGGGAGAAGGGGAGAGAGAGAGAGAGAGAGAGAATGAAGGTCAGTATTGCACTGGAGCTGAAAAACCAACACAAAAGAAGTATATAAAGAAAGTTTTTAAAAATGTTGGTCGTTAGACGGAGGGAGAATATAATGTCATTAACTTTTGGCCTATGATTAGATACGCGGACGTGAAGGAGACTGTGGCTTGGGGGGGGGGCAGGAGAGATTGGTTGTGAGAAGTATATGTAATGCTAATTTTAAAATGCCATGGATTATTAAGGGAAGGTTGTGACCCCCTGCCCCCCCCCCCCAAAAAAAAAAAAAAATGCCCTTTTTAAATGTCAAACAGACTTTTCCAAACTGTAAAGCTCTTAATAGGGGCTATGCCTTTAAAAAATGCATATTTATTAAAAATATTATTATTTTCAGCATCTTCGGTGGGAGGTATGGCAACAACACATGAACAAATTGAATAGTAGAAGGATGGACATATGCAGAGAAAGATGAACAGACAGATATACAGAAAGAAAGAAATATGACAGGCCTAACAATAGAATTACACATTTTTTTTTTTTTAATGTCAGAAAGGATGGAAGCAGAAAAAGAACAGAACATTTGAATGTATTTTATGCCCGAATTTGAAATTTGCGAGAGGCTTCTCCAAGAATGATGCCGTCACCTACTACACGGCTGTCTACATGCCAACCAACCGAAGCAAAAGATTCCTGTAGTCTCCGCTTGTGTCGTCATAAACAAAATCGGTGAGCGTGTGGCTGTATGCACTTTGGAAGAAATCCTTGATGTTTTCTAAATCGATCTGTAATGTAAATTAAAATGAGGAATTAAAGAATCCATATGAAATACTTCATCAGCTCAAATGGCATGCAATATGACGATCGAAGCAAAATACATCACTCAGATCGTCTATTGTTCCTTGGGTTATTTTTAGCGATACAAACATTTGGAAAACGACAGCCACTGAAAATTTGTTTTTTATGAATCGAATGAGAACATTAATTTTGTCCCGATGACGTATCGGGGGAAAAAATCGATAAGCAGGTGCGGGTGCAGAAACTCTTCCAAGCCAAACTCTTCTTGCCAAAATAGGTATACTACTATATTTGTCCGATGATTTAAAGTTGATGAAAATTTATTTTTTAAAACGTTTTTTTTTTCCCCCTTTTCTCTGAAGTATACATAAATATCTTATGATAGTTCTGTTCTGGGAAATAAGAAGATAAGATTAATCATCGTTCATTTTATGTAAGAAACTATGAAAACCAATATCTCTAGATCTTGTTCCCTTTGAAAATGTCTACCCCAAAGCGCCATGTCTTGCACTATTATTTTGTACTTTATTAGTAGCAAAGGTCAATCAAGAGCTCATCTAATGTCACACTGGCCCCGTTCCATAAAACTTGTTATCAATAACAAGTTGCAATAACTGTTATAAGCTACTGAAATCCTTGCATCTGATTGGCTGAGAACAAATTTGTCATAGAAATGTGCGGGCAGTTGTCACTGATAACTAGCTTTATGAAACGGGGGCCCTGGTTATCAAAAGTATTATACCTCGGATCTTGAGATGACAATCCTCATCAACTTATCATTGCCTGTACCGATGTCTTTGATGGCCATGTGAAGTTGGTCAGCATAAAACCCTGTCCGATTATATACGCTCTTCACTGCAGTACAAAGAAGACGGTACATGTAAAAGAGGATGAGAAAAAGGGATGAATGGATCAAAAACAACAAAAACAACAAGAACAAAGCTGATCAATGAGGGTACGGCAACCCCTCCCCCCCCCCAAAAAAAAAAAACAACAACAAACAAACAAACAAACAAAACCTAGAAACAAAACAAAACAAAAAACAAGCTAGCAACAACAACAAAAAAAAAAAAATCGTTAAATACCGGGGAAAGAAAATGGCAAAACCATCGGCAAATTTTGAACAAGTAACCACCAGTCACTGCCAGTTTTTTGTTCTTTGTTTGCGTAATATAATAAATCTGAATTACCTTGAATTACCTGAATTAACCCCCCCCCCCCCCAATCAAAAAGGTCTAGCAACAGCTCTGTCGATTAAACAACACTAGAATACCCATGGGATTTATCATGTTTATTACAGCAGTGAAAATGGTTATTCATTTTATCTCATGGGCGCCAATCCAGGCATGAAAAGCGACATAAAAACCTTTTCTTTTGTTAATAACTTTGTCATGGTCATGAATCCAATCATCTTAAAAGTTTATTGTGCGTTACCACATGAATTATTACAGCGACGCAATGCTGTCGGGGTGTTCTCGTTAATGATAACGAGGTATCTAGAAATTGCAATATCCATTACTCGAATGCTCAAGGCACTGTAAACCCCATTAGTTAATGTGTAGTCTACCCAGGACACAAGTTGTATCATATTTACTATCTATTGTCGTGTTTAGGGTGTCCTAGGTAACGCTACTTTCTTGCTAAACTCTTCCCAGGTATCCTTAATCGATAAGGTAAGGTGAGTACCTTCAAACTAGGGAGGGGGGAGGGTAGTCGTATAGTGTATGTGGACAAAATGGGGAGGGGGTGCCAATCCGCTCACTTTGAAAAAAAAAAATACGGAGCCACTCCGTAACATTAGCAGAGCTAACCTGTAGGGGTTCTGAATGGACCTTAAACTTAAAGGGTCATCTTCTCACCTTCCCCTTTTCTTCCTGTCTCTGCCCCCCCCCCTCTCTCTCTCTCTCTCTCTCTCTCTCTCTCTCTCTTGTTCCACTTCCCCTCTCCTTTCCTTCCTCCCCATTTCCGTCCTTCCTTCATTCCCCCCTCTCTCTCCCTCCTCCCTCTGTCCTTCCCCTCGATCCCCTTTCTCCCTCTTTCTCACTCCTCTCTTTCTTGCTCCGTCTCCCTTTTCTCCTCCTCCATCCCATTCTCTCTCTCTCTCTCTCTCTCACTCAAATTTTCTTTTCTCTATCTTCCTCTGTCCTTACCCATTACACTGAATCCCTCCTTGGTGTGAGGCTCCATATCGCTGTTTTTGATGAACTCTTGCAGCGTGCACCCTCCTGCCTGTAACCATGGCAACGGGACAACATCACTCATTAGCACAAGTAATCTACCAGGTAACGTACATCTCGAACAACCTTCTGAGTGTATGGTTATTTTAATAGATGCGGCTGGAAGGACATAGTGTCATTAGTGTCGGGGATTCATGATTGATAGTTGGCAACGTGGGAGAATTATTTTGAACATGTTGCCGGTCCTGCCGTCATTTATTTTCGATAATGAGTTTCTGAATTCATAATCATAGTACGTGCTGTGCTTTTTACCTGGACATAATTATTTTTTCTTCCACTCTTCAGCATTGCATGATGTTTTGAAAAATAACATTTCTGAAATATTTTGTCCGTGAGACTCGTTTGTCATGTAAAATACTCGAGGTAAATGATTTTCTCAGCTTTAAATCAATTCTTGCTTACTGGTTGATTATACTACTATTTTTTTAAATTATCTCCTCAGGAAATTCAAATCGTAACAGCACAATTGTCGTTAGGCTATAACTTGTGTCATTTACTAATGATTATGACAATGAGCAGGAAATCAAACATACATGTCATCATTACCATGATAACTCGAGATACCCAAGATACATGTATGATAGCTATGGGGTCTCGACCCCCGGTGTGTCACTCTATATTCAAAGGCATAACCATGATTGCTCGGCAACTCAGAATTTTACCCCTATTTCGCGGTGTTTCAAGTACATTTTCAGCCATTTTTACCCCTATCAGGCACAAAACGGGTACAAACTGGCCTTTAAAAAACACCCCTATGTTTTTCGCATTCCATTACACTTTTTGGTCAAGGACCAGAAAAAAACACCCTTTTTTCAATTTCGAGTAGAGGTCTACAAGCTCAAAAACATCTTCTTTTTTTTTCAATTTCGAGTACAAGCTCATGAAAACAACCCTTTTTTTCGGAATCGCGAAAAGACCCCTTTTTATGCGAAATTTTGAACGATCATGCGTACACAAAGTCAATACAGAGTGACAACACTGGGTCTCGACCACGCATTGTGCGTATTTCTACAATGACCCGTTTCCCATTTTTTGTAACATTGTGTCCTCCCCAATATAAACCTGATGACCTTTTATTTTTACTTGTCAGAACGAAGAGACTCGAAAAATACGTGATGACTTATGCCCTTTTATTATTTTCCTTTTCTTATTTCTATTTCTTTTTATTTATTTTATGGGGACGGGGGTACTTTGCTGGTCAGAAAATTTCTTGAAATGTTTGCGTTTTTCGAATTCCTGGATCCGCCCCTATATTCGTCCCTTTTTTTCAAAATTCAATATGACATACCTTGTCGAAATTGAGGAATATGGAAGACAGTTGGGGCAAACTCGAGTTCCCGAAGATCCTGATTACGTCATCGTCAGCTGATTGTAGACGCTCTTCAGTATTCTTTTTTTTTTAATACAGAGAATGGAACAACACACAAAAACAAGAAAATGTAAAACTATTTCTCCTGAAATATTTTTTTAAAGGGGGCGTGGTTGTATCGGATGGAGGTTTCTATTTTTGTGGATAAGAGATTGCTACAATCATTCTGAATTACTTCCCCTCCAGACTTCCCTCCTCATGTTCCTCTGCTCAAATATAATGATCCTAAATTGTTTCTCATCATCATCATCATCATCATCTTTTCCTTCTTTATTGATTAATCTTCCATCACATACAGTATATTTATATTGTTGTTGTTGTTGTTTTTTCAGTCGTCATATACTTTGATTCCTTTATTGCTTTATTTCTTCACTGTTAGAACAGTTGTTTAAAAATCATTGGGTTGTTTAAATATGAACATACCAACTGTTTTAGTTTTTTTTAATTGTTTGTAAAACATATGAGGACGTTCTTAAACTGCTGGTAGGTTCATATTTTAAACAACCCAATGAGTTTTAAGCAACTGTTCTAACAGTGTTCTCTGCTATTTCTCTAGCTTCTATTTCTATTATTTTTCTATTTCTACCCTTTCAATGCCCTTCTCATCCGTCTCCTAATCTTTATGTTTTCTTCCTATTTTCCTCCCATCTTCAGCTGCTTATATTTCTATGTTTTGCTTCAACTTACATTTCTGAGGTATTCTAGGTCCTTGTTCCTTTGAGGGACGTCGACTTTCCGCTGTGTACTGCGTTTTCCCTGGATGAATTCACAAATGAGATGGAGAGAGAGAGAGAGAGAGAGAGAGAGAGAGAGAGAAAGAGAGAACATGATTAATTCTTCTTTCCACTGTAGGAAATTTATGTCTGAAGTAGGTGGAATAAATGCATTTATTTTATTTCATCTTCATGATCTTGTAAATGATAAAAATGTAAATAAATGAATACATAAAAAAATCATGAACTTACCGTGACGAGACGTATGAGTATATCCTTGAATACTCCACTTATTTGATTTGCAATCTCTTCTTCCAATTCCTGATTATACTCTGAGGGAGAGAACAAATTTAACTAATTATGAATTCGAGGTTAAATGAAAATTAGATGGATTTTAAAAATATATTCCATAAATCAACCTGTTATCATGGTTATGTCATAACTGTTTTACATCGCTTTGAGTATAGTTATGTACGTCCATCCAGGAGAAAGAATGACACCAACTACAACCTCATGATCATGTTAGGTTTTCTATTATGGTAAGATTACAAATGCATGTCATCAAGAGGCAACACCTCAAATTTCACATTCATTCAAAGGATATTTCTAATGCTATTTAGGAATTAACTCAGAGGCAGAGAGCTTTCGTTCAATAACAAAACAGATGATATATGACATGTGAGGAGAAAGTTGCAATGAAAAATCTAAAGACGTACGAGGAATTGTCCTTTACCTTCTCTGTAAGCTTGTACAATTGCATCAACCTCCTAGAGAGAGACAGCGAGAGAGATAGAGAGAGCAGGAGAGAGAGGGGGAAGAGAAACAGAAAGAGAGAGATTATGAAAATCGCTTTAAACAATATTCACATTCTTCAAAAAAAAATCGCCTGATCATGAAGAACAGAGCACTGAACAATATTTTTGCTACTTGAATAAGCAAGATGCGAGACATCTTGTGCATAGAATAGCAGCTGTTAAAGCACATCAAAGTAAATGACTTTACAGAAAATGGATTCTTATTTTTACTGTATTATCTGTAACATGCAATGTCTTGCAAAAACACAGGTGCTTACTAATTGGACGTACATGAAATGATGTATCCCCCTTTTACTCGTTATGACGTCATGATCCGGAGACGACTGGATTCAAAACATGAATGTTTTCCACTGACGTCAAACTTTGCACAACTGGATTGTGCAAATAGCTAGAGTTATTTGGTTTGACTTCATGCAGTCGGCTGAGATTGAGTGGTTCGATTTCTTTCATCCTCCTCTCTTCTCTCCCTCTCCCTTTCTCTTTCTATCCCTTTCTTTCCTTGACATAATCTCCTCTCATCCGTCTTATACTAATGACATTCTAATTTAGGAACGGCATTATGATGCCCCTTTAGATATATAATTTTCTCTGATCTATAGCTCTACTCTGTATCTCTCCGTCATTTCTGTCTACCTCTCTCTCGGTATATATTATCCTGCCCCCCCTGTCTTTCTCTCTCTCTCTCTCTCTCTCTCTCTCTCTCTCTCTCTCTCTCTCTCACACACACACACACAGAATTTCAATTGATTTTTTTCCTCCAAACCTCTTCAACTAGCTTTCTTTCCCCTCCCTTTGCACAAGTCATGTATAAGTCTTTTCTTCCCAATCTCCCTTGACACTCGCCCCTCGCCCCTCTCTCTCTCTCTCTCCTCTCCCCCCCCCCCTCTCTCTCTTATCTATCAATCTATCTCTCTCTCTCTTATCTATCAATCTATCTCTCTCTATCTTATCTATCAATCTATCTATCTCTCCCTTATCTATCAATCTATCAATCTATCAATCTATCAATATATCAATCTATCTATCAATACATCTATAACTATCTGTCTCTTTATCTATCTGTCTCTTTTTTTTATCTCTCTCCCCTCTCTTTTCTCCCCCCCCCCTCTCTCTCTCTCTCTCTTTCTCACCC
Organism: Echinometra lucunter; assembly: GCA_029962745.1. Taxonomy (NCBI): domain Eukaryota; kingdom Metazoa; phylum Echinodermata; class Echinoidea; order Camarodonta; family Echinometridae; genus Echinometra; species Echinometra lucunter. The sequence continues at coordinate 23,105,077 of CM057164.1, forward strand.
TCTCTTTCTCCATCTTTCTCTCTTCACTCCGTCACATTGCTCCAGAACTTCTATCAAGCTCTAGTTGTGGCGCCCCACTGCATCATCCCCAAACCACAAGGGTACCTTCAAAAAAGCTTCACTCTCTCTGCTGCTATTGCACAGACCTAGCCTACACCATGCACATTGTATGCCTTTGAGGATACTCACCTGTGGTTCAAGAGGGTATAAGATCTCGAGTAAAGCTACATCTTTATGGGTGAGAGCTGAACTCTGTAAAGACAACGAGAGTGATATGATCATGATGATGAGAACGTTGAGTTCCACTGAACACCTCTGCTAATGGGGCAAAACTTGTCCGGGCAACGTCCATCCCTTTAAAAATAAGCTGTTGATACCCTAAGTATACCAAATTGGTTTGGATATGGACCCTACGGATCGGAGAACACTATAGTGCCTTTGATAATTATGTGTCAACCACTTTTACACCAAGAGCTCGGCAACTTGTGACCCTTTCTGTAAGCAATTACTGGAGCAGCACCTGGTGAATTATTTGTTCAGCAAAAAATAATATTTCATCATAAAATAATTGTGTTGTCAAAATTACATTTAGACCAATTCCATCAATCTGCCCCTAACATGCCGAACGATGTGATATGATAGTCAGTTATTAGTAATTCGAAAATTCTCTGGAGGCAGCCCCTGCTGCAAGATTGAAGCTTTCATGCTCTCACCTTTAAAGTATGCCGGACATGTTTTGCAAGAAAAACGAAAGGTTCTTCGAGGAGTCCGCTGACTGCTTTTCGGTATTGCTCACTCAGGTCCACCTTTAATTCGTCTTGAAGTTTCTGAGTATAATTACGAAGAAAGAATTTAGAAAAAGCAAAATAATATGATTCACTTCAGAAGTTATATTGTTCAAACATTGGTATACGAATCTTGATAAAAAAAGTACAAAATATGTGGTAAAGTCTGGTAGTAGCTCTTGCATCATACATATTTTCGTAATTACAATACCTGCTCCATCTTGAATTGGACTACTTTGAAAAGATGTGGTGACACATTGAAAAATAATCATCATTTAGCATGGATGAACTGTATTTGAATTAAGTTCTGGAACGAAATATTGAAGTTCACCTTGTCAAAACATATTATTACAGTATTTTGAATACATCAGCATACAATAATTATTGATTGAAAATTTCAATACTTATGACCAGTGTTCATTATTAATGCCAACTTTCTGCGAGGCTATAGGAATGGTGTTATTTAGGAACTTTTAAAAAAAATCGATTTATTTTTTTTTTACACGTACAGTGAAATTGAGCTATAACCTTAATTTTTGTGACGCACGTAATAATCTACAGAGCATTCATGCAAGATTGAAAAGTCGACATTTTATTTCATAGAAACGACAGCCACAATAGGCTTCCAATCAATGAGTCATGGCTGCATGCAATAAAATATTTATTGGCACGGTACAGACGGGATGAAAGAAATTGAACTTTAAATGTAATTCTGCATTGAGAAAGCGAGAGAGGAACATAATGATAATTGCTTGGTTTGATATACCAATAACGACTTCACCCAGACTGGTTGTATTATTGAGGAGTTTAATGGCAGCCATGCAATCTCCTATGATCTTAAAGGAAGCGTCATCTTTTTGCAGTGGGTAAGCCCTTTATATAACGATGCGCCAATATGAATGCGTTATTGATATCTGCGCCAATCAAGCCAGACCGGCTGCATTATTTAGGAGCCCTATAATTATTTAAGACAATCTTCTGAATGAAGCGTCAACTGCTTGGGGTTGGCAATGTCCATTGTAAAGGATGCGAGAAGTGCGATGAAGTTTTGACCTGCGTCAATTAAGCCTGTGCGGGCAATTCTTGCATGCGCCGCCAATTCAATACACTTTTAAAAAGAAATTATTCACTATTCTCTATCACATGCTTAGAATGTGTACGAAACATAAGTACGCAATATGGCTTTACCCTTTAGTTTATCTGTGAAAATTTCAACAACATATCCCTACAAAAAAGGCTGTAAGGTATGTATCTTTCCGAAGAGAGTTCACTTCAATGTTTTGCCCATAGATTACTTTCAAGCTATCTTGCATCCATTTATCATGTTTATGGTTACATTTCATGTTGGTACTTGCCTTTGAATTACACTTCGCATCTACTGAAAATGCTGATTGAGATATTCGCTACTTATTTAGTGGGATTTAGTGTCAGTATCTGAAAAAAAAAATTCAAATTGTAATGATAGAGCACATTCCAAAGTATTACAAAATAATTCAGAATGATAAGTTGGTTTTTTTTTTGTTGTCGTTGTTGTTGTTGTTGTTGTTGTTGCTTTAACAAACTATGGGTCAATAAATGTGCGTAGGAATGCATGATATTTTTTAGCAATGTAATTACTGCACATTTTGGTTTAATCATGTAGGTCCCTTGCACCTCCCTGGTTTAATGAAAGAAGAGTCATTTTTTGTGTCCTTTTTGTGAGAATCACGTTTTCATTCGTCTGTTCATTAATCATGGAATTTCATGATGACTGGGGTTTCTCCGAAAAGAAAAGGTGACAATGTGAAAATGAAATTAGTTTCTCACTGTGACACTGAATTCCGTCCTTGCATATTCTTTGTGCACGCAATAATTACTCTGAGGGAGAGAAGGAGAGATAGAGAAAGAGAGAGAGGGAGAGCGTGAGAGAGAAAGAAAGAGGGAAGGAAGGAAAGAAATGGGAGAGAGACGATAAAAGAGAAGGAAGGAAGGGAAGAAGAAGAGGGAAATTTGATAGAAATATGGGAATGGACATGATGGAAGGAGGCCGAGATGGGTACAAAGACTAGGCTGGAAAACAAATGAGATGGAGAGAGAGAGAGAGAGAGAGTGAGAGCTAACCGAGTGAAGGAAAGAATAATCGTCTTCTTACCGTGTTATATTTTTCCTCATAAGCCTTCGCAATTTCTTGTCTTTGTTCATTCGTCCGTCTTGATAAGATCTCTGTGATTACCTTGTCATCTGCACCTTAAGTGAACGAATAAATGAAATGAATAGATAAATAAATAAATAAATGAATAGATGAATAAATAAATGAATAAATTATAAATAAATGAATAAATAAATGAATTAATTAATTAATAATAAATAAATAAATAAATAAACAAATAAATAAATAAATAAATCATTAAATGAAAACAACGTATTGACATGGTTAAAGTATTCATATTTTCCCTCTTAATTATTGGATGGACTAATTCAACTAAAATTGGAAAACATTTGAGTTTTTTCAACATATTTCTTGGAAAACTATTTGAAACTTCGGAATCGGCAGCTACATAACTTAAGAAAATCTCTCAAGAAAAATCCGAAAACTAGAATTGCATGTATTGTATTCTTCTTTTATTTGATGCATCGTTGAAATCCTGTTTGGGAAGAGATGGTTTCTTCCATAGGAGAAACTCTTTCTTTTCTTTGAAATTCAATTCTAGAAATCACTTGGAAACACTTAATATAGATTCATTGGTAAACCCCTCCCAACCCTTTATTCAATCTACAACTTTCTTTCAGAAATATGAACAATTTTATTATGCATTTTATGTTCATCGCTGCTTATAAAATATGGAAACTTCAATTTCCATAATTGTGGGTAAACAAATTGTGGCGAACAAATCGATCCAAAACAATCTATACATGCATGGAGTAATGAACGTATGCATTATACAAAGTAATATCATAAATGAAAATAATGAAAAGTAAACCGAGTTCGATGGTATTTCATTTTTTAAAACCAATATATGGGCACGGCGTATTCGCTCACAGACATGATCAATAATATCTGGCGTTAAAATTTGTCGATTTCACGTCCTTTATGGCTTAAGGCTGCTCGGCCTTTATATGGCTATTATCATGATTATGTAGTATCATATGTAGTAAGCATAAACATTTTTCGTTGTCGCTACCTGTATTTTCATCTTTGTTTCTTTAATACTCAAACTCAAACTGGGGTAAAAATCCTTTTGGTCCATTCCGAGACAAAATGGTAGAATATTAAATTTATAAAAAAATAAATAAAAAACAGATGTGAGCAGAAATTTGAAGTATATCTTATTATGATTTCCCGTATTATAGATTAAATCTTTGAGATCTCCTTTACAACAAAATAATGTTGAAAATAAGCCATTTTAACAAAGCTCTGATCTAAGCACTTTCAAAGGTAGTTCAACGATATTTACTTTTGAAGGCTTCATGTAATTCTTCAATGTCTTTCTTCACATCAAAAGGATCGGCTGTCTGGACTGTGCCCTGGTTGAAAGAAAGGAACCAAAAGGGGAAAAACGGAGAACAGAATAATTATATGATTATCAGAAGGGGGAACACAATATGCAACTGAAACATAGATAATAGGCATATTGAATCAACCTCATTTCATCATGTTTCCTGATTATGGCGGCTTGTTAGGTTGGTGGTTTCGAATTGACGATGTCTAGACTTCATAAAACCACTGAAAAAAAAGAAAGAAAAGAGTTTGCTTTAATAGACTGCATGCTTTCCCTTTGATCTCAAACATGTTAAAGATCTTATAATGCATTTGGTATATAGATTTATTACAATATTTAAAAACGACCCGGAGGCTTACACATGTTAAATTGTTGAATTTTGATGTCTTTGTTGTATAAGGATGTTCAGAAGGATAAATAAACAGCCAGGAATATAAAGGTTTTGAAATACACAATTTACTATAAAGATATCTATCACTGAATTCCACCATTTGCAAAACCAACCTGGGTATGCTTTAGTTTAACACTGCAGTCTATGAATGTCTGACATTTCCGGACACTTGTATATTTTCCCTTTTTGTGTGAAGCACATGATGATGTTTTTGAAGTGAATTTTTCAGGACTTCATATTTACACACTATTACATACACTGACAGCATGTAGGGGAGCCATGCAACTCCGATTTTTAAAAGTTACTAAATGGTTTTAAACATCCGTGAAGAAAGTAAAGAGAGGAGGATGACGGAAGAGGCAGACTGGAGGTAAGAGGAAGTTAAAGACATTCAGTCGTGGGCTTTCATGGGGAATGGATCATGATTGGCTGACACCAGCCTTTGTGAAAAGCACTGGAAATACCTGTAATAGAACTACATTTCTGGAGCACAGCAAAACAAGCTGTCCCACCACAAACATTCTTCGGCCTGCTTCGGGCATTCTCGGGCCAGGGAAAGTGAGATAACGACTTTGCCATATGGGGCAAAGGGTTGAATATACAGAGCATTACATAATGTCTGTTGGTCATAAAACTCATAGTGATCGACAACACCTGTTACTGGGTAAGCACCCATGGTGTCAAATTCCCCATGAAAGCTCACGACGGAGCGTCTTTAAAAGGGGGACAAAGATGGTGGAGGATAAACACGATATAGAGGGAGAAAAAGAACTGAGGAGGAGGAGAA
>CM057164.1:23111018-23151544 GCA_029962745.1 Echinometra lucunter
GAGAGTAATATAAAACTATTTTAACTTCAAAACTCTATTTTACCGATGGAAAACGAAACCAAACACAAAAAGGGAAATATGAAATGGACAATTCAGAATGATATTAATTATCAATTTACCACCTGCCTCCGAAAATGTATTATACAAAAGAGGCTTTGTCATTTCTAGTCTCTATTACCATGATTACCTTTTTTTCATTGTCATATCAGATTAAAAATTAGAGTTTCAGTTCCCTGCCTTGTTGCTTCTCATTATTATTCACGTTTATTTCACCACTAAAAAGGGAGAGAGAGCGGGGAGGGGGGGGGGGTTGGTGGGTGATAAAATGATTAACAAATTCATAAAAATCCTTGGACTATTGTTAGCGTATAGATTACTGGTAGGTTTTAATTGGCTATGTGCACTAGCATTGTTGGGAGCTCTGTTACTAGTACATCGCAGCGCGGTATATTCAGCTGCGCTATATAAATTTGTCTATGCAGGAAGGGAATTTTATATATGAGTTCTAAAAAATAACTATAATGCTAAATAAGTGAAGACAACAGGTATACCTGTTATCTTTAGAGAGAGTTATAGAGAGAAACATATATATATATCAAAAGGAGAGGGGAACTAACGCCCCCCCCCCCCCACAACAACAAAAAATGCATCAAAGACAGAATGAAATTATGCAGACGAAAAAAATGTTTGGGTGGGCTTCCTCCTACTAGTCTTATCCTACTTATAGGATTATGACTTACTTAATACTTAATTATGATCAATTGACTATGTATGGACTATGTGTGACTGGGAATTCTTTCCCAAGTCTGGAAGAAAGATCTGATGGTTAAGGTGGGTAAAACCACTTTTGACTTCCGGGTAGTATTGCTCAAGAAAACCTTAAGGAAAATAAAAGAAGAAGAAGAAGAAGAACAAGAAGAAGAAGAACAACAACAACAACAATCAAAACATCCCCAATTTTGGCAATTGTGTAACCCTTCTTCCATCAATGATTAAGAGTAATATACTCTTCACTTGTAAACTCCATACACCAGTCTCATTCTGCCCTCTACCCCCTTTCTATCTCTCTATCTCTCTCCTCTTTCCCTCTTTCACCCCTCTCCTCAGCTACAATGTCCTCGTATTTTCATTTTGTTTACATGTATTTTCACGTTTTGGGTTCTACATTTTGTTATAATGTTCTTTGCCATAATTATTTTGAGATATTTAACAGTAATGCAATTATGTATATTATGAATAATGTTCTTTGCTAATTAATTTGAGATATTTAATTGTAATGCAATTATGTATGTTAATGTATAATGTTCTTTACTAAGTATTTTTGAAATATTTGATTGTAATGCAATATATATTCGATTGTAAATTGACCCCTTCAGCCTTGCGTTGCTGGTCAATATTTGATTATACCAATAAATAGATAGATAGATAGATAGATAAATAAATAAATAAATAAATAAATAAATAAATAAATATATAAATATATGAATAAATAGAGATTATGAATAAATAAATAAATGAAAAAATAAATTAATAAATAAATTAGCAAATAATAAATGATTTTAAAAAATAGGTAAACATATGAACGAGTGGTTAATTCCCTACATCAAAACAGCTTACCCTTGACAAGCAATCCCTGGAGATGATGGCTGGTCGAGTCCTAACCGGACAAGGTGGTTGGTCCGTAGGGACAATCTGGGCCCCTTCCTGAGAAAGTCGATAGAAAGAAGGAGTAAGAATCATGACAATGGCAAATGGATGCTGACAAAATCAAAGTGGCTATATTAATCTGCACACCTGTACATCCTCCCGTTAGCACGTACACATACACAAGTACATCCTCAAGAATCTTCAGCAGTGAAGGGGGTAGATTATTCTGAATAAGAAGAAGGACCAGTAGATGTAGAGGTACGAGAACCCCCCTTAAGGTATAGTTGTAGAGATATAGGTGAAATGCCAGAGAACTATAGGTAATGGAGGATCGGGGCTGGGAGGGTATTAAGGGTCGCATCATCATTATAATCCTCCTTCTCCTCTTCTTCCTCCCCCTCCTCCTCTTCCTCCTCCTCCTCCTCATCATCATCTTTGTCCTCAATGTCGCCGTCGCTGTCGTCGGCATCATCATCAACATCGTCATCATCATCATCTTTTCTTTTCTGTGTTGTAATGTCGTTAGGCATTCTTTGTTTATCTGTATTTTTTTAAAGCGCCTTGAGCATTTAATCAAAATGGAAAAGACGCTATAGAAATCCTATGTATTATTATTATTATTATTATTATCATCATCATCTCTGTCTGTCTGTCTCTCTCTCTCTCTCTCTCTCTCTCTCTCTTTCTCTCTCTCTATCTATCTCTCCCTGTTGCTGTTTTTTGCCATTATGTTGGGGGCACGACGTGCATCCTTTGTAGCTATACATGCCGCTAAAAAGAAATGAACAATGCCCAGCATGGGCACCTTTAACATGGCAAGATCTCCGCTAGGCGCATTCTCCACTTCAGGACTGGTGATGCATGTGATTCAATATGAATGAATATGACAAACATAACCGCGGTATAACCACTTCCGCGAACATTACAGGCCTAACTTGAAAAAGCACCGTGAGAGAAACTGCTTGAAGCTGGTTCGGTACAGTGTGTTAGTTGTGCAGAGAAGAGGTGCTAGTTGTTAAACACACTGGTGTGAAGTACTCGTAGAATTACCTTACAGGCGTTGAATCATTTTGCTATACTTTTTTTCATCACTGGCGAAGTTGCAGGAAACATGAGGCATTGCTCTCTCAAAATAGAAAATTGCCCCCCCCCCCCACCGAGAAAGAAATAAGAGGAAAAGATAAGAACATGATGCACGCCCCTACCCCCTTAATTAGTCGCCTTGTTGAGTCGCCTTGTTGATATATATACATTTAATATTCCTATAGTAAGGCCGCCCCCCAAATGGGTCCATCTCTCCGTGAAATGGGATTTATGCTCATACTGACTGATATATATTGATTGCATAATTTGGGAGTGTCGGTAGAGAACTGGAAGGGGTGGCACAGGTTTTTTTTAAATGTCTTTAAGGGAACCTTGAGCGTCCACCTAATGAGCACGATAACTCCAAATGTAATGAGCAATCTCCTTGCAAAGACAGAATAATATTTATCTATTTAAGAACAAATACGTAAGGAAACCTGAAAACCTCCCAGAAAATAAATTTATGACACCATAACATGTTTTCTTTTCCTCCTCTCGAAGCCTCCGATTTAATTGGCGCTTCTAAATATCAGTCCCCACAATGACGCTTCAGGCCGATGAAGTGGGAGGCAGTTGATTTTTACCTCTTATAAAATTGGCATTTCTAAATAGTTTTTACTCACAATGACACTTTGTGGTGATTAGTTGGGAGGCAGTTGATATTTCTGTCAAGGACGAGTGATGGAAGGGGAAGGATCATAACATGATTGTTTTTAGCAATTTTTTTCCATTCTGAGTCTGATAAACAACGTCCTTGAATTGTCAGTTATGCGATAGATCATTGTTGGAAAAAATAGAATTGTGGGTTTTCCTTATACGCACAGTGCTCATGATGCATAATTTGTTGTGGAAGATTAACCTTTGATAAAAATAATAGCAACAACAACAAGCAAATAACCTCTGCTCCTCCTCCTCCTCCTCCTCCTCCTACTGCTACTGCAGTTGCTGCTGTACTATATAGTCTTCTATAGCTAATTCTACTACTATTTCTAATACAACTACTTTTACTACTACTCAACTACTACAACTACAACTACTACTACTGCTACTACTACTAGTACTACTACTACTACTACTACTACTACTACTACTACTACTACTACTACTACTACTACTACTACTACTACTACTACTAGTACTACTACTGCTACTACTACTACTACTACTACTACTACTACTACTACTACTACTACTACTACTACTGCTACTACTACTACTACAACTACTACTACTACTACTACTACTACTACTACTACTACTACTACTGCTACTACTACTACTACTACTACTACTGCTACTACTACAACTACTACTACCACCGCTGCTGCTGTCAAAAGTTGTTTGAGATGAGAAAATGACGTTTTTTGTGTGTGTTTTGTGCATGTTGTTTTCTTTCTAGATGATCTGACACGTCTGGGTATCGTTGCATAAAAACTTGCTATTATAGTAAATTTGCCATCAATGATAACTTTCATGGAATAATGGATTTTGATTGGCTGTTGAGCAACGTTACTGTGGTAGTTACCACTGATGGCAAAGTTACTATAATAGCAAGTTTTTATGCAACGGCACCCTCATGTGATCTCTACGACACTGTTTTGGAGCAGTTAAACGAAGATAAAAATCCAAAGCGAATATAATATTCCCATTACAATCATGCAATCGATATAACTACAAAGTTTTTAAGACAAATTAAGGGCCGCCGCGACAGGTTGCACCCCCCCCCCCCATTTCAATTTGTGAATACTCCACTAACTTCTCCCGATATCAGTTTAATATTTTACGTATGTGCCATACATCAGGTTTTGTGGGGGGGGGGGGGGCTGAACAACCACTTACAATAGCGTTAACTGGGAAAAATAAAGAGGGGCACTTACAGATTTTAAGGCATGATCGGCCCACGCATGCGCCCAATCGGCTAAACAAAACACTCTTAAATTTCTAAGCTTGTATCTTTGAAATTGCCCCTATTTTTGTTCTTTTCTGCCCCCCCCCCCCCGAAATCCTGGATAAAAATAAAGTTGAGGCAGATTGGGGGGGGGGACCCACTACCCCCAGCTTATGAGAGACGGGAAGTGGATGGGATAATACTGTCTTCCTGCTGGGATGTATTTTAGGAAACAATGCTCTGATCGGCCTTGTGAAGGAAGGTCAAGGAACAGGGAAGGAATTCACCATGATGGCAGTCAAAAGCCTAAATTACTGACTAATGGGAAGTTATCTATCGAAAGGAAAACGTGCAGATATTACATTACACCGCAATAACAATACAATATCCTTCATAATAACGCTTTTACAAATTGAATTAAACTGAAATAATGGTAAAGTAATGATGTCAGTCTTGATAAGTGAGAGAGGTTCCTTGAAGACCATGAAACTATGTAGCTATAATTAAACGAAAGGGGGGAAAGGGCAACATAGCTTGCACAGTATTGGTGACGAAAGTAACTCCAAGAAGTTATCACACAACCACTGCTGCCCTACTTTGGCAAAAGGAAGCAAGTGACATAACAACCAAATTTGAGTTATTTTTATGTAATGTGCTCTTCGGAGTTCCACGCTAAATTTTATGCATAAACACTCATCCTGCTGAAATATATTTTAGGTAAGACATGACGATATTCCATTGAGGTCAGTAAAAATTACAGACACATTTTGCTCGTTTACAGAAAAATGTCACTTTTGTCATTTGCTATCTTTTGCCACAGTAGGGCAAAATGCTCAGGTAGGCTACTGCAAAGGAGTTGTGTGATAACTCCTTTAAAATGCATCGTCGACTCTCTTTCCCTCTATATCTCTTTCCCTCTCTATCTCTCTCTACCTCTCTTTCTCTCTCCCTCTCTATCTCCTTCCTTAAAGACATTTTTTTTTTCCGAATTAAATTCGCCCCTTCCATGCCCCCTTGCCAAAGATCCACGGGGTGGGTGCTCTTCACCGCTGTCTTAACGCCATCAGCATCAGCGGCAGAAAATGAAAAGCCATCACCCTGTCTGCCGGAGTTCTTCCACCTGGTAAGGTGCTAAGCTACAGCTTATTTGGGTTAGGGGCGAGAGGGGTAATTCGCCCCTCCTGCCAGATTTCTGACAACGAACCCCCCCCCCCTCCCCCCCCCCCCAAAAAAAAGGGTTCCTTCCTGTTAGTTGCGCCAGGAAGGTGCAAAAGAGACCTCCCTGGTTACGCAAAAACAGGGCCGTCACAAAGTAATTCAATTTTGCTGACCTATACGTGGTTCATCGTAAGATTAGATGATTCGCCGCCCCTCCTGTGATTAAATGTCTGGTTACGCCACAGGTGCTAAGCTATAGTCAACATGATGCTCACTTTTGATCTATCTTCGGGACAGGATCGCTCATTTGCGCATCAATCTCACTCTTCTTTGCGGTAAAGCGGCGTGACAAATTTTAAAGGGCGACGCTCCTCTCCCGACATATATTTCTATACATGGGACTAAAAGGTACAGAGATATAAATTATAATAAAGAAAGAAAGAAAGAAAGAAAGAAAGAAAGAGAGGGGATCAAAATGAATGAAGGAAAGGAAAAGTCATTTCAAAGAAGTGCAGCTCTAAGAAAGAGAAAAAGGTAGTAGAAGAGGAGAGTGTGGAGGTAGAGAGAGAGGGAGGGGAGCGGGGGGGGGGGGGGGGGGGAGGAGGAGGGAACCCCAGGATAGTAAGATAGAAAATACTGAATCAGAGTAGTGCAGTTGCGTGTAGAGAAAATTGGAAGGGAAATGGGGACAGCTTTAGAGGGGGTGGGGTAGTCGAGAAAATAAAGAGGCAGAATTTGTTTATGGTTCGGGGGGGGGAGAAATACAGTTAATGAATACATTTTATTTAGCTGAAATTCCGCTTGATTTCACGATATTCTCGTGTGTCATATATTCAATCTCCCCCTTCTACCGGCGTTAAGGTCACAGAACACAGTGTGCTAGGTAGGATGAAAGACCAAATAGGGAGAGGGTAAATTTGGTTATATAAATTTATATTCAATCGCGGTGCAATATCAACGCCGAATTACGCCAAATAGGGTCAAATTAGTTAGATTACGGGTGATTGCACTGCGCGGAACAGACGTTAGCGTTGTGCACTTTTGAAAGGTGTATATACCATCGTTCCTTTGGCATATTTTGGAAGAAAGAGGCGAGGGATGGAGTAATACTGCCATATTTGGAGACAGGAATGGTGAGTCCTTTTCTAGGCCTGGTTAAATCATCAAAACGTGTTTTTGGAAAGGGGTATAGAGTCACCCGATGTGACTGATGAAAGGGGTAAGGTGGAGAGAAAATAGAAATAGCGACATGAATTGAAATACACTATATATTGAATATGCAGTAAACTGACCATGCTCAATTTGGTGACATAATGGTGATGATGGGGATGATGAGGATGAGTATCAGTAGGAGGAGGAGGAGGAGGAGGAGGAGGAGGAGGAGGAGGAGGAGGAGGAGGGGGAGGAATAAGAGAAAGATTAAAAAGAGGAGGCTTAGGGGTGGGGAAGAAGTGAGGGCGTTGGTTTGGTGGTGGTGGTGGTGGTGATGATGATGATGATGATGATGATGATGATGATGATGATAATGATTATGAAGAGGAGGAGGAGGAGGAGGATCATGATCATTTACCGTAATGAATATGATGATGATCATATTCACATAGTAATTTATTCGTTCTTTCGATACAATATGTACAATGAAATACGACTTCCATTGGCAATTGTGTTTGTAATATTGTGTAAATATGAAGCTCTGAAAAATGCAATTCAAAAGCATCATCTTGTGCTTCACAAAAAGTGAAAACATACACGAGACCGGAAATGCCAAACCCTTCTTGCCCAATAGACTGTAGTGTTAGGCAAAAGCATACCCCGGACGGTTTTGCAAATGGCGATATCTTGATTTAAAAATATCTTATATTTCAAAACCTTTATATTCCTGGCTGTTTATTATTTTATCTTTCTGTACATCTTTATACAACACAGCATCAAAATTCGACAATTTATCTAGTCTCCACAAAATACCGGATCCCTTTAAGGCTTGGTTGTTCAAATATTCACAAATAGAATTAAATTTTGTAAACCTTTCATTTCCTTTCTGTTTTCAGATGATCGGAGTATACATCTGCGGACCGTTACTATGGCAAGTTGGCAACCGAATTTTATCCTCCATTTTCTCTTCAGCATTCGCAAAAGAACGCCCCCAATTGATCAAAAAAAACCAAAAAAAAAACGGGTAACCGTGATTCCATCGCCACCAAATTTTCTGACAGTTAGTTTAAACACTTGCCAAGTTCTTGTCGTAGCAACAAAAAAAAGGATAAAAATAAATCAAATTTTCACAAAATTATTGAACAAATTTACCTTGAATGAGAAATTAAAATATAATTTTATCTGGTAAACGAATTCTGATAAAATATAGAACTTCTACCTCTCCACCTCCCCCCCCCCCCCCCTCTCTCTCTCTCTCTCTCTCTTCTCTCTCTCTCTCTCTCTCTCTCTCTCTCTCTCTCTCTCTCTCTCTCTCTTTCTCTCTCTCTCTCTTGTTTTATCGTGAGAGAGCAAAACCATCTCTAGATTTAGCTACGGTATGGAGGTAAGGGACGAATATAGATATATGACTGTGAGAAGAGCGGGAGGGAGGCACATACATCACCTAGAGCACTCAGTAAACTGGTAGTGCTAATATTGACTCGATGAATTGAAAGGCTTTTGAGATTCTACCAGCATGCTAACATTTTGTATATAGAACAGCACCGAGCATGCCAAGGAAATATGCCTGGTCAATAATAGATTTCAAGAAAAGCTTGGCGGAGCATATTAGATGGGGTTTTTCTCCTCACCCAGACAGAGCTGGCCATTTTGAAAGTAAATTTAGCATTTTCGTCAGACCCTAGTGCCTTTGGCGGAGAAAAACAAAATCCATACTTGTATATATGTCAAGGGCGAATTAGCCTGACAAGGTTACCGACAAAGGTAATGTCAGTGTATGTTTCCATCGTGTAATTTTGTTTTATCATCTTAAAAGTTAATTCAAAAGGATACATCCTAACAGAGTAATATGGGCAGATGCAAAATAAAGGAGAGAGAGGGGGAGGTGGAAAGGCAGAGAAATTAATTACTGCATGATACGGATAAAAAAAAAAGAACATCGTCACCATGTTCACCCTTCTGCAACGTTTTAAAATGATTTCTCCCCGGAGCATACACACTGTTTTCGTGCAGAATCACAAATTATTCCATTCGATCAATCCCATTCAAGATCCCCTATCCTCATTACGCGCCCTCATCACCAAGCCTCCATCTACTCCAAATAATGCAGCGGCCTTTCCTCTTACCGCATCCCGCATCAAGAGCGGTCCGATTGATGTATGTTCCTCTTGCCAATTATGAATTTCCCCATCAGCCTCCGTGGTCTCCGAGCGAGGAGAGGGGGAGGAGTTTTTTAAAGGGGAAAGACATGATAAGGGTCAAGTTGTATTGTGAAAGAACTGTCTGGAAACAAGTGGAAAAGGTTCATCATGTCAGCATAGAAATTGGTGCATGGAACATAACGTTCTGGAAAGATGTAACTCACCTGCACTACACACAGAATAGGACAACACACGCATGACATGCATGAGGCATGAACAATTCTGTCAAAACATACAGCTATTCATTTAATTCATTTACAGTTATTTCTTGTCATAATTCAAATATGAGGGCCTTTTGACAATTACTCTTTCTAAGGGGATATTTCTACTGTTATGTCCTTCCAAACTGGCTAAAAAAGAATGAACAAAGCTCACCAAATTATATTGAATCCTGTCTTAAACTTCAAGGGAAAAAGGGGGTATATAGGCAGTGATAGGGATAGCTTCTCGAAAACTATGACGATCGATGATGTAGGAAAGTAGGAAAGATACCAAGACACGGCTAAGCGATACCGGAACTGACTAAAAGGAGGGGGGGGGGGGGGTGATATGAACCTTGTAGGCATACAGTTTAGCTAGATTTAAGGCGAAATGTTTTTTTCCCCATCAATCACCGGGAGGGACCGCACCAGAATCACGACCAACCCATACATTTTGGACGCATGCTAGTACCGTTTGAAATGAAGTCAGTATTTCTATATTGCATTGGAAAAAAAAGGAAAAGAAAAGATACTTTGACAATAATTCGTGACGCGATTTCTCGTTTAAATAAAAGATCAAAGGCTTTCATAGGACATAATGCATTTGCCGCGTGAAGTGAGGACGTAATACTCTTCGTATACTAAAGTTAGGGGTTTTTTTAATGTAATTTTTGTAAGATATTTTAGAATATATTGGTGATGTTGGTTTAGGATTGACTTTGTTTCGCAATGAAATCAATTCAGTGAAATAATCGGATTCGGATTCAAAGCCCCAAGGAATAATTGCACGTGCAAACTTCGTCTAGATAACAGTGCACAATTGCTTTCCAAGCATGTTTAATATTTCATGGATGATTTAACCTATTATCAATGCCAAACAAGACGGAGATAATTTTTTTTTTTTTTTTTTTTACAAAAGAGCTATCAAACAAGCCGCGTGTAAGATAATTTCGATGCATAAAGATTTTGGAAGTCATTTCATTGCTCTCTTAAAAGAACAATAATATGATGTGATATTTTCAGGGTGCGCTCTGGGAATCCACAAGCTTAGATTTTTAAGATTCGCTCATATTTCACCACAAATTTACTTGTCTGATCTCATTAGAAAAACACATCATGCAATTGTTCAAAAATAATTTGAAATTCATGAATGCTGCATCATTGCAAAAAAATGCGTTTCCTAAGAAGCCACTGTAGGCGTATAGATGGTGCGTTAGGGGGCCATCCCCCTCCCGTTCACCCCTTAAAAACACACCCCCCCAAAAAAAAAAAAAAAAAAAAAACTAAACATAATAACTACAAATTACAGTACATGATACCTATGACCCCCCCCCCCCCTCCTACACACACACGCGCGCGCATCCCCCCCCCCAAAAAAAAAAAAAAAAATGAAGAAGAAGAAGAAGAAGGAAATGAAAACCTCCTTCGCTTATTCGATCCTACACGTTTGCCCCCTGTTAAATAATCCTAGCTGCGCCAGTGGAAGCAAGCGTACTTTTTTCTTCAAAATATTAAATGGTCCAGAACTGATGAACTACATGTATAACAAAATAACAGATCATTAACGCATTCTGAAACCTGATGGAGTTGACGATTTTCTTCTTTCAGGGAGAGCATCAAAGCAAAGCAAAAATGGTGTTATATATATTAAGGATTACTTCCAATCATATTTCTGCTTGCGCACCAGTTGGAAATGCTTCATGTTTTAATCTTTAAACAAAATAATATCTAATCAAATTAAATAACTTCTTTGCTTCCAAAGGCATACGTTTCCACGTGATATTTTATAAGAGCGAAATGTCAAACTCTCACGTTTTGTGGTTTAGATGACCCAGTACGGGTACGGTATAAAGATAAGGAGAAGCATTATCATGATGATGCGAATTATGAAAAAAAAAACAGTCAGTAAGTTCTCTCTCTCTCTCTCTCTCTCTCTCTCTCTCTCTCTCTCTCTCTCTCTCTCTCTCTCTCTCCCTCTCTCTCACACACACACACGCATTCCTTATCTTTCTCTTCCTCTCTCTCTCTCTTCCACTCTCTTCTCAGTATTTCTTACTTTTCTTCATCATCCTTTTTCTTCTCAGCCTTCCTTCCCCCCTCCCTCTCTCTCTCTCTTTCTCTCTCTCTCCCTCTCTGACATGTCTGATTTTGATGGAGAGAGGGGGCGTCTTTAAGCCTTGTTATGACCATTTACTGATATTATCCATATTTAGCCGGTATTAAAACTTCCTCCCCATCCTAATTGAATCCTTAAGTTTCAACGTAAATATTTATTTGCACATTTCCATCAAAATAATATACTAGTAGTTACATGTATATACTTATTGGGACAAAAATATCCAAAACAGCATAAAAATCATGAAGATGAACAACAACAACAACAACATAAAAGGGAGACAGAGACAGACAGAGAGAGAGAGAGAGAGGTGAAGTGAAAATGAAACAATAACACACGTATAAAAATACGTTGCAATCAAAAGAAGTAAATCAAAAACACGATTTTCCTGATTATGCTTTCCTTATATTTGTCTCTGAATCACTTCCCCTCCCCCAACGCTTCTCCTACTCCCATCCACAGGATTAAGCACTGATAAATTATGTCGAATTTTGATGTCTCTGTATAACGACCTTTTTCAGTGTAAATCGCATGTACGGTCGTTTGATTCGATTTAATTCTCAAGTGAAATCGCAACCCGTCATTTTTCGCAGATTACTGAAAAGGTGTCACATCTTGTGTGTGTGCCTCATCTTTTTGCGTACCAAATCTGTATTCATTTTGTGTTGAATATTAAGTGCTCATAAAAAAATATTAGCACATGTAGTTTCAGCTTGTGGCCCTCTCGGGATACCAATAACGTATTTTAGCCAGATCCGTGACGCGACGATTCCACGGCAGCCACGAAGCCGGGTCGCTGTCGCCACAAGGGGACGCAACACACGGGAAAAACACTATTTGTTTTAATCACGGTAAAGCATCGAGCGCCTCTCGTGAAAATTTAAAATGGAAATTTGTCACGCCATGAATACGATGATGAGTTAGGGGGGAATTTATTTTTCTCGATCTCAAATTGATCTCATTTTTAACTCTCAAGGCGATCTGGTGACATTTTCCCCGCGATCGGCTGACCTGTTTTGTGACATTCACTTTTTAAAAAATCAGCCATATGACAACGGATGATACTTTTATATGCGCAGTTAAAAGTAGCCCTGTGGTTCTTACTGAAGAGGAAAAAAACTTATGACAAATGAAGGTATTTGATATGAGTAAAATAAAAACGAACAATTTAGTTTGGTGTAGTATATATGCAATATAAGAAAAATATGCCTAAGGAAATTAAACTTAACAAGCAAAGAAACTGTATAAGACAATCAAGATCTACTGCAGATATGAAAATAAAGGTAAAGTCCGATTTCTGTCATGTTTGTCACAAAGAGGTCTCACGTTTTACTGTTTTTCAGTCAGGTCAACTTCATTTCGTTCAGTTCCTCAGTAATTCTTTTCTTTCTTTTACAGTGTTGTTTCATTATATTAGTTATGTAATTATGAGATTACTGAATTTAAATATTTGTTTTGTACATGTTTACTGTGAAACGGAAAAATAAATCAAATCAAATCAAATCAAATCAAACATAATTTACACTGAATGAGCAAATCAAGTGATTATTCAAATGTCTCACCAGACTTTGATAAACCAGGGAGTTACCTAAACTAGCCTTGCATGCATTACACATTTCATACTATATGTTTGCGATTTTCATGATAAATTTACTTTTATTTTTTTTCATCTCGCGGTATTCAATCAAAACAATATTTGTGGGCAAAACAATTTCTTGAAAATCAAATTAGTTTCCTGAAAGTTCATTGGGTTTTTTGTTTTGTTTTGTAGTTGTTGGTTTTTATTTGGGGGGCGAGATCGTTTTTATGGGGAGAGGGTAGCTTCCTGGAAAATCAGATTCCTTATGTTTTAAATCAAAAGATAACAACTCACTTTTTATTCTCTCTCTCTCCCTCTCTCTCTCTCTCTCTCTCTCTCTCTCTCTCTCTTCCACTCCCCCTTTCCCCCACTTTCTCTCCATTTCTACTCGTCTTCTCATGATGTGATTTATGTACGGGAATACAATGCAAAGGGTGAATGGTGGATTATTTCACCCCTTGTTGGATTCAGCACAGTAAATGTAAACGTTCCCGGCGATGCGTGGGGTTGGTAAGAGTAATTTGCACGAATTTATTCAATAAACGCCCCGATTAAGGGCCGGGGCGAGAGCATAATATCGATCCGACTTGGAAAGATCATCATGACAAAGTGCGTGAATGTAAATGCGATAAGAAATAAGAATTGTCTGAAAATCATGTCTCCAATCCCCCCCCCCCCCGAATTTTCCCCTAATGAGTTTGCTTGCCGGCGGCATATGTCGACAATGATGGAAAGGTGTTCCGACCTTATTATGTTCCGACCTTTAAAGATGCATATTTTGCCAAGTGTCGTGGAATGAACACATTCAAACCCAGACACTTTCAGATGATAAAAGACGGTGTTAGCAGGCGTGGAAATTTAGACGCCATTTTTTTTTTCACATATATCCGTGCTGAATCCAAAGCGGGGGCTCAAGGGGTATTTTTTTTCCCGCGCCAAGCGGATTCTGCAATACTTTGAATACAACGTACGTGTATGTTTACAATGTATTATCATTTCTCTTGCTCTTTGTGATGAATTGTATTGGACCGGAACTAGTTTAATTTTCATGATAACTTTGATCACCGAATAATCAAAATTCTCCACAACTACAAATCAAAAGAATAGACAGAAATACAAAAAGAAAGACAGAAAATAAGAGAAAAGAAAAACTTAAGTGCTCATGGCGAAATGGTAAACGATGGTGGTCAAAACCGCCTGTTGAAATGGGTAACATTCCCAAATCCGCTAAGAAACGGAATCTGCATTCAAACAAGTAAACAAATAATACAGAAATATCCTATCGGTGAGTTACAGTAAGATGTTCGATGTCTCGACAATCCCGATCCCTTCCTCTCGTCATGCTTGTAGCATTATTCCAGGACCCAGATGTTCTAATAAGATATTAACGAAGCTCCCCTGGCATTTATAGAACATCATCGCACATCAAATACCCATGGAAGCCTCCTTTCATGTCGCTTTTATATTCCTCACAGAAGGTGAGAAATCGAAGATAACCTACTAAATGATTGACATGTTTCTCTTATAGAGCACCACAGGGAAATCCAACTGCAGTATGCCAATGGCGTAGCGAAAGGGATTGATTGGATTGATGGAGAGTGGGGGGGGGGGGGGGGGGGGTTCCAACTAAAATGGATATCTGCAAATCAATAGTTGTTGTAAGCAAATCACAGTCATAGGGAAAGGGAAATATTTCTGAGTACTTATTCGTGGATTTTATTAGATATTATGTATGCAGGAGGTGGCGATGGAAATGTTGGGGCGTATGTAACAACATATTTGACCCACACCCCCCCCCCCCCTTCTTCATCTTCTTTAAAATGCCCCCGTGATGCCCATGCACTTTTTGATATGGTGCATATAACACGTATAACAGAAGACAATGTTTATAATAGAATGAACTTTGAAATGAATGGATCAATATTAGTTCGGAATGACATTACGCGTGCATAAACATGATAAAAAAAAGATCTAGCATAACAGAAATACATGTGATTCATCAAGTGAATATTGACATAATGTTCTGAAACATACACCAGGCAAATTAGAATAGACCAGACATACTTCTTTTCAGCATTATAACAGCATGAAAGTCGCGTCTTAACTTATATAGTCATATAGAAATACATACAGTGTATAACGAAATCGAGCAATGAATTTTGGCAAGAGCCGTTACAAGTTTTCACGATGAAAAAGAATAGAATAAGATATTGGTAAAGAGTAGATAAATTTTGAAGAAAGTTACGATAATTTAACAACTGCATGGTGATTCTTGGGAAATTATACGACAGATTGATGCAAACCCTTAATTTTGAGGGGGGAAAAAAGAAGAAGCAACTTGTATTTCATTAATCTCCAGGGGACTGATAAAAGATTTTCTGTTTCAGATCTGATAATAATATCGCAACAGTATCCCTTATTAATAAAAAAATCTTTGAAAAGATTTTGTTTTGTCCTATTGTTTGGATTCTCACTGAGACATGAAATTACATCATGATAACCATTTGATAATTCTTTTTGTGGTGATGATGTATAAAGCTGAAAAAAAGGGAAAAGGAAACACCTGCCGAGACTGCGCAAAGACGAATGAAAACCAAAAGTTATATGATGCAGGTGCACATGGATGTTGCAAGCAAAGAGATTAACTTGTCTATTTTTGTTTCGCACAGACTATGAAAGAAGGAGATGGGTAGGAAGTATAGTGATAGGTTCACTATGGACACATTTACCAAACATGCCAAGGGTAGCCTCATCAGTATTAAAGGGTAAATTTGAAGGGTAATCCTTGTCTGGGGACATTTCTGTATTCTCACAAAATGACATACAAAGACTAAGAATGCTCACAAGCTTCTTTTAGCACAGCTAAATGGAGAGGGACAAAGAATGGAATAAAAGCATCTTGTCAATGAGCACCGAGCAAGGATCGAACCGAGGACCTCTCGTATGAGAGTCTGGTGCTTTCACCACAGTGGTTCCATGACACAGAAATGAGAGGTTGGTCAAAGAGGGGAGACTGCATCAAAAGATGAGATAATGTTCTGCTGAAATAATGTGAAAGGGAATGATACCAAGAAGGAAAAAAACAGACATCCCTTACAGGTGAGCAAAGAC
Source organism: Echinometra lucunter (assembly GCA_029962745.1). NCBI lineage: Eukaryota > Metazoa > Echinodermata > Echinoidea > Camarodonta > Echinometridae > Echinometra > Echinometra lucunter. The sequence goes on from CM057164.1 coordinate 23,127,154, forward strand.
TGGATGATGATGATAGTGATGGTGATGATGATGATGATGATGATGATGCTGATGCTGCTGCTGCTGCTGCTGCTGATGATGATGATGATGACGATGATGACGAAAGGTCTAAAATTGGATACCACCACACAGCATAGTGAACTTCTTCCATATATTGCATTAACGAGAAATTGTTCATAATATAAAAAAAAATGATGTTTCAAGATAGTGTCATTTTCATGTTTCTAATCATAAGACAACTTAAAGGCCTTTAAAAAATCAATTGCACCAATGGCCCGACTTGTATAATAAAATGTTATCTTATATGTCTTGTATCCACTCCAAAACGTGACTTGCAATAGCTACAAGATACATGTCACTTCCGGGTATGTTCACTGATATGATATGGGATATCATTATTATCTCCAGAGGCGTAGGTACGGGATGGGATGGGGGTGGGGGAGTACGGGGGCAGGTGTCCCCTTAATCCAAAACAAAATGGAGAGGGAAAAGGGGAGGGGAAAGGGAAGATGGAATGAAGACGAAACGACCTTTTGTCATACCCTCGCTGTAATCAGGGCCTTCGATGGGATTCGCATTTTATCTATCAGTCTATCCAGCAAAACCAATGCCCTAATTTTTCCTTACCCCCTCCCCCGCTCCTCCATGCCAGTGGCCCCCTAAATGGCCGGACCCACGTTTCGCCACTTCAGAGCCAAGATACCTTGCAACATCTCCAAATCTAAAACATAACCAAACACAGCTTAGCCATTAAATCAAGCAGAGCTGCAAAAACGAAACTAAATGTGTCAAAATCACAACTCATTTCCTTTCAAAGTCCTCGGCAGAGTCAATAGAAGATTTTGACTCCGAAAGAAGATTATTCCTATAATAAAAATGACAAGCTGAGCATGTAAACAATGATTTACGAGCTTCTGAAAAGGATTATGCGATGTTTTAATTATGTTGTACTAGTCTTGCAACGGTTATGGCGATGGAGAGGGGCATCTCCCTTTGGGGGTAAGCACTATATAGGCACCAATCCTGCAGACGCAAGCTCATAAATATTCTTAAATAGGATTAGGATTAGGATTAGGATTAGGGTTAGGGTTAGGATTAGGGTTAGGGTTAGGGTTAGGGTTAGGGTTAGGGTTAGGGTTAGGGTTAGGGTTAGGGTTATGGTTAGGATTAGGGTTAGGATTAGGATTAGGGTTTCAGCTTGCGTCTGCAGGATTGGTACCTATATAGTGCTTTCCCTCCCTTTGTCAGTGGCTGAATTCCAAATTATCAAGAATATTTTAAGTGTTTTCTTTCCTGTTCCCCTCCCCTCTCTTCCTTCTCTCCAGATTTCTAAGATTAGAAATTAATCTAAGTCGATTGTAATTAGCAACAACTCCAAAATTAGATTAAGAAATTATAATCAATCAAATTGAATTCTAAATCTATTAGATCAAGATTTCTAATCGATTTTTTGGAGTTGTCTCCGATTTAAGTCTGAGATACAGAGTGTTCATTTTTCTTTCATTTATCCTCCACCCATCAATGTAGCTACGCCAGTGTATGAAAATAGTTGTGTTTATGTTTAATCGTGGATCCTGCATGCTTTAACTTTCATCGGCATTACTGTAGAGAATGCAATGATATAACAGGCTAAGAATGTGCTTGGGATCGCTTTGCGATGAAATGCATTCTCTTGGTAATTCAGTACTCTTAAGGTTCATCCCTTTCTCGTCATCGAATCTTTGTCCCTCTATAATTCTACTGACTAATCTAAATAGCTCGGATTCCGAGTAACGTAATACAGCCTGAAAATATATCTCCTTCTACAACTGGGATGAGAAGAGATGAGTGAGTACATTGGGACTAAACAGATAAACACAGCGAAAGGAATGGTTTACTCGCAAGCAATGTGAAATCGGGGGAGGGGTGCTGTATTGTCTGTCTCCGCCCCTACTTGCTGTAATCTCTTCACTTCTTCTCTCTTTCTCTCTCTCTCTCTCTCTCTCTCTCTCTCTCTCTCTCTCTCTCTCTCTCTCTCTCTCTCTCTCTCTCTCTCTCTCAACCCCCCCCCCCCCCCCGTTTCTCTCTTCAAACCTCTTCTCAAAAGAATACATTTTTGGATTTTAGATTTGTCTGAATGAAAAGCATCCCAAATCATGCCTGCCTGATATATTACTACGGGCAGAAATTGGCAATAACTCGCCACGTTCTTAGTGCTTATACTGTATGTTGTGTTTTTTCCCATGTTTTCGCAGGTTTGTATAAAATCACATGTTGTCTCAGTTACAGAGAGGCACGAACATCGAGTCTGTTTTTCATTCAAGTAATTTCTCCAAAGCCTTTGAATAAGTGTCTATTGAGAAGGATATCTTGATTACGATATGAACTGCATTATCAATAAGAGAATTAAACATGATATTTTTTACACGGAAATACCGTGCACTGTTTGGAAGCTGGTGTAAAATACATTAAAAAATAACATAAATAGCGTTTTTCTTATCCAAAAGTAAAGTTTCTAGTATCTGAGCATAGATGGATCGAAGGAGAGTACACACGATTCAATTATACTAAATTTACAAGGCTGACTGGCGAAAATGGGAAAGGGCTGAGAACAAGACAAGAAAAATCCTTGCGTTTCCCGGTGCGAATTTTCATTTTGCAGCAGCTGCGCCAGTGACTTTACCAATATTTCAGACTTAATTACACCCCCCCCCCCTTTTATCCCTCGGGCATGTCGTCATTTCTCTGATATGAGTATTACGTAACACTGAAGAAATTATGCAGGATTCGGTATACATTGGATGTCAACCCGAGGAAGAAAATTTAAAACGAGTTACGCAACAAAAACTGTCCTCGTATAGTTCATTACAGGTCGCATTAAAAAGTAGAAAGAAATAAATGTGCAAATAGATAAGCAATTAAATCAAGGGGAAAGCAATAAACAAGTAATTAACTACAATGTATTACAAGAAAAAAATACAGACCACTAATTTGTGTATTACATATTTCGTTCGTTTATTATTAAATTGTTTGTTCTTTTTTGTTAAAATGGGCGACTGATCTGTCAGTAGACTGGTAGTAGTAGGAGTTTAGAACACAGTTATGCCTTGCCCCTCAATAATACGCTGTACGACCTGCCCTAGAAGGAGAAAGGAGGAGACAGCTCGCAGTTTTAATAAAGATGATGTTTTTATCCTCACCTCCGTGTCTATTTTGGGGGCGATTCTTGGGATATAATAAGTGCTCTTCTCCACCTGGCCATTGACCATCTGATTGTCGGAGGTTTACAAGTCACTTACTCTCAAAATAGAAAGAAGACACTCACAGCTAGGGGCATGCATGCCCACGTACATGTATATGGATAGGGATTTTTATGCCTTTAGTTTGCATAGATTCAAAGTTTAGCTCTATGGGTTCAGACCCACTTCCCCTGATTCCCCATCTCCACATTTTCCAATTTTGGTCACTCATTCCTTCAGTCTCTCTATTTCTTTTCATTTCATTTTTTTTCATTTATTTCATTGATGTATATATATATATATATATATATATTGACCATCTGATTGTCAATATATATATATATATATATATTGCTTTCCATTTTCAACCTCAAATAACATACAAATATCAGAAATAATAGCATCATTTAAAAATGCACAAATAAGAAAAATTTATAAACGATGGAATTTTCAAAATTAAGCTCATAGATGAATATTGAAAAAAAATTGAAAATCGAGGGGAATGCTAAAAAGGCAAGTTTGTATTTTGCAAACTCCTCGTTTCATGTTTCTTTCCCCCGTCTATAACATCCACCTCTCTTATTTCTTATTTTTTCTCTTTCTCTCTCTCTCTCCCTCTCATTAATCTCTCTATTCCTACTCATCGCTCATAAAGCTCCATTTTTCGATATACTTCTTTTTTCGCTCTCTATTTCTATCTATCCTATTCCCTTTCTCGCTCTCTCTTCCTTCTCATAAAGCTCCCTCTTCGATCATTCTCCGTCTTCTTTCCGTCCTCTCTCCCTTCTATCACTTTCTGTCTTTCCTCCTCCTCCTCCTCCTCCTCCTACTCCTCTCTCTCTTTTCTTGCTTTTGTCCACTTGACCTTTTCACATTCAATTAAACCCTTCTTCCCTGTCTCGTCAACCCTCCAATGTGCATGCATCGGAGTCTAAACCGCTTCAGGGCACAGCTCGTTCAAACTTGGGCCTGCAGGGGATAAGTGTCGTAACTATAGGGGGACACAAGGGGACACTTGTCCCCATTAATAAGGCGACCCCCCCCCCCCCAAAAAAAAAGGGGGGGAGGAAAAGGAAGGGATGGGAAAAGGGAACTTGAAAAGATACGCTACGCTACAATATACTGTGAGCAACCGTTGATTTACATGTTATCCAGGCATTAAAATCCTCCTCATGCGCCCCCTCAACATGCTCAATATAATAATATCCACAAAACTACTCCACACCTGAGTTACATTTTCTTTTGTTTTAATGAATACTCTTAATTGCACGCAATCGTAGGGGCGGGGATATTTTTCCTGACAGGTTCTTAACCATAACAAACTTTGCAACCCCCACTCCCCCCCCCCCCCCACCAGTGATTCAAACGGGGCCCTAAAAATGGCTTCTTTGCTGAACTGTAATCGCGATGATGGAATATCATGAACTATCCCCCTTTATAAGGCCAAGCTTGGGATACGCCACCATTCATGGCGTAATTTAGGCGGGAACATTCATGCTGGGACGTTGCAGGGGAACATCTGGTCTCGATGCTTTCGGCCCTAAAGACCACACTAATGTGAATGATCGCAGGAAAGTTCAATAGACTGGATGCAAAGGTGACGGTATAATGTGACGACTTAATTCAGTCAGGTCCTCCACCCGGGAAAAAAAGTGTCGTTGTAAGCACATCAGAGAGAGAGAGAGAGAGAGAGAGAGGGGGGGGAGAGAGAGAGAGAGTCTGACAGGGTAAATGTCCCTAATAAAAAAGAGAGTGGAAATGTGACAGTATGATATTATGTGGCGTCTTAATTCCACCAGGTCCTCCACGGGGGAAACAGTATCGCAGAGAAAGAGAAAGAGAGAGGGGAAAAAAGAAAGAGAGAGATATAACAGAGGAGAGGGGAAAATACAGACAGATGAACAACATGACAATGTGGAAGAAAATGCACGAGAGGAAAGGTTTGTCCTAGAGAAAAGGAGTTTTTTATAGGGGAGACAGGGAGACAGACAGACACCAAACCATGCAAACGGTAAACAATGCTCAAAGTAGCAAACAATTCTATGCATGAACAGTACTCTACGTGATATTTCAAACCAATGGAAGGAATTACCTGACATTTACATGCCAATGAACTATTTAAAAACCTGTAGCTCTCACGCGATGGATAATCAGTTCGTCAAAACAAGCCATTTGCAGGACTTAATTGGATACTCTCTACCTCGGAACGAGATCAAACCAATTACAAGCTTGCCTCAATTACCATGATTACTAATACTAATTAGGACGGCAAGGAATCAAAACAAATGCAAGACCAGTGCCCCTTTTTATAAAGAGTTGCGATTGATTCAAATCGATCGCAACTTTGAAATTGATCTCAACTGTGTACTTAAGAGATAGGAATTGAGATCAATCTCAAAGTTGCGATCGATTTCAAACAATCGCAACTCTTTATAAGACAGGGCCCAGAAAGCCAAAACTGCAAAGAAGGGGTAAGAAGGGGACGGATGCTGCATCATGATCTTGTTCTCGGCCTTCTCCTTACATAAACCAAGAAGCTGATACAACTAAAACTGTCTAAAATATACTCCTGGGCCCCTTAGCACAAAGCTTATCGATTGATCGGACGGCTGACTTTTACGATTGATTGCACATAGTGATCAATGCGATCAATCGTAAAAAAAATCAATGCAACGATCATTATTGCTAAGTTTTGTGATACGGGCCCGTTTGTTCGTTTCCAATGTCTTCATGTGCACTTAGGTTCGGTTCAGCAAGACATTTATAGATATTATGACAAACAAATCACAAGCATAATGCTCATATGGAACTGAAGAAATATTATAATCATCGGGAAAACAGAAAAATGAAAGTTATTGCTTTAAATTGTAAGCATCCCAAGAGCAATAATCCTTATCATGCTATTGTTACCATCATTTGAATAATCGTACTGAGCTCGTTAAAAAAGGAAAAAATCTGTAAAGAAAAACAAATCTGTAAAAATTCTGCTTTCTAATACTAAAATCACTCTATTTTCTCATTAGAATTAAGTTCCAACACATTGGTGGTATCACTTCTGTAATAATCCAGCTCATATTCTGTAGGGGTATCGTCGTCTTAATGGCTGCGTCCTTGAATTAAATGTGGCTCGCAAAGTTCGCGGTTCGAGTCCCGCTACGGCACTTACGTCTTTTAGCAAGACATTTTTTCCAAATTACCGTATCAATGGATCTTCTGTGAGTCAAAGTGACTGCCCGTATTTAGCGAATGGCCGATATCTTTGAAAAGAAGGTGACCTGTCATTCTAGAACGTTTAAACTTCAAGTGCCACTTATGGTGGCAATGACCAGTGCAGCTGGCTAGCAAAACCGAAGAATTTTGATGCCATTTGCAGGGATAATACACGGCCTCTTTCGATTCCCTGACTTAGCATTCACCTTAACGATTTCAGTTCTATCAAGCGCCTAATTCCCCAATCGATATAGAAGAAATATTGAATTATCAAGCCGTTTGTACTTTGTTTCTTCTAATGGGAGACATGCAGTTAAACGCATCCACACAAATATCAATTTTGTGATCTCTCTGCATGCTTAAATTACATTGGCATAATTGAATTTACTATTTAGATAGAAACTGTCAATAAAGTGTCGTGATAATTTTAGACTATGAATTTAGGATAATATGACAATCATTGATGATATTCTAAACATTATTTATTCTCCTTTTTTGTTGTTTACTGTTGTTGTATTTTGTAAACTGCATTAAAATAAGCTAAATGGAACACAGCTTGGCAACAAGATAGTAAAGATATTCAGCTTAGTCAATTCAAATATTCATTAAGAATTTACCCCAGCAATGTACTAAGTTAAAAGCACTGCCACATTGCCCATACAAACGGAAAAATAGATTCGAGGTATAGTCATTTCATTCAAAATGCAGATTATCACTTAACTGTTAGGTTGAACAAATTATTATCACATATTGTCCAAAGGGGCGCGGTCAAGGCTTAGTCTACGCGACCTCCGCGCTGTCCATGTTTCACAAACATTTTCTTTATTAGCAACGGACATTGTGAATTGGCGTGACGGTAGGGGTTCGTTTCCTCCAAGATGACCCTTAAACATGACACACCCAGCGTTCCATACTCCACTCACTGCTGCACGCCGGTGGCGTATCAAGATCTTTGACAGGGGGAGGGGATGAAACATCTCATGAACGTTGGCAAGGAAACCCTTTTGAAGACAGCTCCTTAAGAATAATTATGTATTATTTGGCGTTTCAAACAACCAACTTACAATTATTGACATTTACAAACGACTTCCTATAAAGCTGTGCCCGCAATTTTGTCCGTAGTCAGAAATTATGTCAGGAGGAGCAAATCGCTCCCCCGCCCCTCCTTTACAACTAGTAATACTCGCTATATTCTGCAGTGATGGGGTGACTGTGGAGGGACTGAAATACATGATCGAATTCTGAACTTGCTCACGTTCAAGGGACAGTGTGTGTTTAGATGAGACCCTATAATCTGCTGCATGAGGTAATAACCCTATTCGTTAATGAGTAAGGCAATCAAATTGTGGGCTAATTGCGAGGTGATTAAGAACGTGCAATGATTACGCATCATTATGAAGTGAAATGATATTTATACTGTTTGTGTGAATCCTTGACCCCCCCCCCCTCCCCCACTTTCCTCATGACTCGGAACTTTCATAAGATGTGGAAACAGTCCTGCTTACTTTCCACCCTTATATCTTTCTCTCTTTCCTTTTTTCTGTCTTTCCTTTGTTTCTTCTTCTCAATGAATGCCCAATGCCCAACCTCTTTAACAAAAATCTGGACCCGTCTGGCTCCTAAATAAGATATCCTTGAAGAACTCCTTCCATTGCCACTGAGTTTAGAAAGGAAAAAAAATGTGCCATGAATAAGGTTGCATTAGATTATCTTTTATAAATCATTGGTCTTATTTTCACACTGTATCATGTTTAATTTTACTAAAACTAATTTTGTGATTAAGACGTCTAACTTCATGATTCACAAATTCTTTCTAAATTTCGAGAAGACTGAATTATAGGCCTACTCATTTTCAAGCTCCAAATTGTTGGATTCATTATGAAAATTTGGGCGGTTATAACTACCTATACGGCACTAAAAAAAAAACCACCAAAAACAAAACAAAAAATATCAATTAAATGTATAAATATATTGTTGAAGTGTTGATAAAAAAACCGCAACCCAATGGAAAGAACGATATTTTGATTCGCTAATTGTAATTCTAACGACTTTAGAATCGCTCATCTGAACACCCACGCGCAGAGGAAACTCGGGTCAATTTGTCCGCATGTGCTAATTACATTACAGAATTCCTCCTCCCGCTCGGAATTCAATAACGGGTTTAGCAGAGACATAATCCCCTTCTTGCACTTGGACTAATCCTGGACAGTGGCGAATCATTCCATTCACTTGTAAAGTCGAGTTCGATATACCCCCCTAAGGATGTGTATACATCGTAAAGCGATCTGCCTATTAAAGGCGCTAATGATTTAAACGTTAATGTCTATATAGATGAGTTCAATGTTCTTGCATTCCAACAAGAGTTTTGGGGTAAAAATGGCAACATGCATCTTTGTTCAGCAACTTCTACCTTATTATTGTCTAAAACTGACTCTTATACAGTGCAAAATTCCATTTTCATGACACACTGTGTAGATCAGGTCTTTATGGGCCTAGTCTGAAATTTTGTTCATGTATATATAAGGAGAAGATGAATATAGTCATATATAACTGTATAATGGGTTTAGTTCTATCGAAATTAGAACCATATCGCCAAAAATAGCATCTTGTTATGAAGAAGAACAGAACACAGGAGAGAGTCCAGTGCTCTCTAAAATGATCCTTAAGGCGACAAAATATTATATCCCATATCATAAAACGAATCGTTAATTAAGCCAAGAGCATCCTGATGAGGAGATCCGGCAGTGATTGCACTATCAATTAAATAGATTTTACAGGCACAGGGTATATTCCGAAAAGATCAGTTGCTTCTCATAGGCTTCCGTGGGGTCTTTGGAAATAATGACGTACATTCATCAGCTACTGGCCTAACCATGTAACAGTGAATGATACTTGATAAACAATGTAAAATCATCTGCAGTAGTTCCCCTCGGAATCTAGTTTTCTTTACCACCACTCAGAATGGGTTTCACTCCCTCGTGTCTTGTCTCTCCCAAAGGTAAAAACGGAAAAGCTATTTACATCATTCCATCTCAAAACCGCCTAAATCATATTAACTCTTTTTTTCATACACCTCAGCTTGTCCTAATTTGCTATACATCGTCATGATCATGTAAAATAGTTTTTTTTTTCTTCCTAAACATTCACCATGATAGGGAGGACGGATATTTTCATAAATGCTTTATCGATCAATCGACTTAAAACACCTGCGGCTCGTACTGGATGAAGTCAGATTGATAAGTCTCTTCAATGTTCCCCGCTGCATTCGCAATGAATGGCCCATTAATCAGACATTCATGTGTTAAATATTTCTATAGAATCATAGCACGAGAACGACGAAACGGAAGTAATTGCCCCCTCGGGATAACTGATAACTAGTGATCAGTTTTTAGGATACTCCGGGGTTAGGCTAGAAGGCGGGTGGGGGGGGGGGAGGGGGGAGGGGGGGGAGGTGATACTTCATTACCCGTTTTGAGTTTGCCTCACTCGCTAACGTTTTACTATTCACACATGTCCTTCTTTAAGTATCGATCAACCTCGAACATCTGACAATGGGCATATGAATCCACTCCAAATGTAGGTCACAATTACCAGTTCAATGGGTGATAGTAAAGTTTTTTTTTAAACAAAATTACGTGTTTAAATGCTACTCCTGCGATCCCCCCCCCCCCACCCCCTTCCAAACTTCTCAGCCTCTTTCATTGCCTTGCAGATATAATCAGAGGGCAAAAAAAGCACCTGCGCAGTAACTAAAATAAGCCTCCATCCCTTTCCCGTGAAAACTAGAAAACTGGACTTTCAAGCAGTCAGAAGCACTGATTGGTGCTAATTTCGTAAACATGGTAAACATCGATTAGAAACAGAATAACAGACATGTACCATACAAGGAGCACGCGTTGAGCTGACAACGATATGTTGTTTTACCATTGAAGGGGTGTTTCGTGAAAAACTGTCTGTTATTACAGATATAGGGCGATTCTCCTTAGCAAAATGAAAAATCCAAATCTTGCTTGAAAATTGCACTCACACTAAGTCAGATACAACGGGGCAATATGTCAAGTTTTAAACATAATAAATAACAAATTGTGTAAAGCATTTTGCAGTTAGTCCTTAAAAATACAGATAAGTACAAACTGCGCATGCTAAGAGAGGAAGTAAAAAGGTTGATAATGAAATTTCTCTATCTAAATTTGTCGAGACAGAGACAAGAATTAAGGTACGAATAACATGTTCATTGAGACTTCGTAATAAAATAACTTTTGGGAAGTATCAGTGTTTCTATAGACCAATTTCACAACGCAAGAGGGCAGCAGACTGTTCGACAGAGTTCGACATACTGGGGTGGGCGCTCCAACTTTTATAGTACACAAGTCAATAGCGCGTTATGTACATTCGTTCGATTTTTTGTCTATTTTGACCAGTATATGCAGATTTATTTTAATATTTGCAATGTGAAATTATCAGGGAAGTTCAGGTCGCAGCTGTGCGGTGTTCAAATGCCACAAGGATTAGAGAAAGTTTAAAAATTGGAAGCTAACTGAGTGCGAAATTCACTCGCTTTTGACTCATGAAGCCTGTTTGTGTGAGAAGCCGTACTCCCTACACAGGTTTCCGTAAGCAATGTGAAGGAATTCGTCGCCAGTGGGTAAAAACATCAACAGAAGGGACTTTTAAGTCAAGAAACATTATCATTATGTACTTAGGCGTAAAGTTTAATGAGTGAAAACTTGACTTTGTAAACAGGGTAAGATTTAGGGCTCCCGTTTACTACGGCTTCTATGCTACAATCGAACTTTTACTGACAAAACTAAGTTGAAAAACCATCGAAAGTACAAAAATACATCATACCTTCATCCGTCAGATATGACCATTGTCTTACCTCATCTACCCATGTATCCATGCTTTATTTTATTGATCTAGAATAAAGTAAATGGAACAATATCGGGGCATATCTCATATCTTACATTCATTTTGTACACAGAGCCAATTGCGGTCAGCGCGCTTGCCCACAGCAGCAATGGCGTCGCCGATAGAGGGCCAAATACATAAACCGGCCGTGAAATTGGTCTATAAAGATCGCAGTTTCTTACCATTTGCAAGGCTCATAGTACTACATGAGTTGCTCACATAATCATGCGTCATGTGATCTTGAAAATACTACTTAATGAAGTGACTCGGTTACAAACCCTGCACTTGCCGAAATGTGACAAGAAAATTGGTATAAGAACACTTTAAATGAATTTTTGGTTGATAGTACGATATTCCTAAAATACCACCACTGTTGCAGAAATATGGTAAACATACGAATAGACTGAAAAGTGTTTGATTGCAAGCGAATCAATTATGGTTACCATAAAAATCCTTATATAGGGAAATATCATGCTTACTTTGATTGATACATGCACGCATTGGGTTGTAAACGATAGGATTTATATGTTTGGATATGATTTGCAGGGGAACGAATAAACATGTGTGATATATTTTTCTTTGAAAATATCAATTAGGCCTATGACATATTTTCTGTTTTATTCTGTCCCAATATAATTGATTATACATAGCAATGGATCAAACTCAACGGCCATTTAGAGAGGTTCCAGTGCCCCCCCCCCCTCCTCCTCCTCCTCGACTGTTACATGACAGAAGATGGTGTTTTTATAACATCTTTCAAACATTTCTTTCAGTGTGTGAGTTGGTTGATGGTGATGGGAAGCTAAATTCAAGTCGCCAGGAATAAAAAAGAAGGAGAAAAAATAGCACCTGAATAAACACAGGAGACAGACTATCTGTCAATTATGTAAAACACCCAGTCGCCTTTCGCTGCATCCATCTCTAAATACGATTGCAACATCGCACTGAAAACGAATTTAAGGTTAGCCTTTTTAAAGGCTAAATTCATCATCATTTTTTTTCTTCAAATGTGCGATTCTGCTTTTGAAAAAGAATTTATTGTTAATTTTTCTCTAATCAATTGCCATGTATTTGAATTTATTGGCAATGTAGACAGACATTACGTCGCACAGGTTTTAGAAATACCAAATAAGAGGAAAAACAAACAAAAAGGAGACATGAAAAGAAAATAAACAAAATGATATTGAAAGCTTTGCATCAACTGCCAGGTTGACAGTAGTAACTGTGATATTCATGAGATTCAATTCAATTCGATTCAAATGTATTTGTCCAAAATTCTCAAGCATGGAAATTTGCTTTGGTCACACATTGTAAAAAACTTTAACAGGCTACATATATATATATATTCATTTTAAAAATTAATACGGTACGTGTAAAAATGAGATGGATGGCAAAGAAGCAAAATGAACTGAAACAAGCCTAGATCATGGCTACACAGATGGCAGACGGTAAGAGGAAGGAATAGTAAAATGAAAAAGAGCAAGAATAGGATATAGGGTGCTGACCGTATACAGCCTACCGGAAAGGACAACAGTCTATCCATGGCAAAATGAACGTCAAATGAAGAGAAGCGAAAATAGGACACGGTGTTCCGTGATGCAAAATATAGCATAATTTGATTTTGCATCTCAGAACACCTTCTCTCTTTTTGATAACGCACATGAGTGCTAACAAGGTGAGATGGACCATGGATCTTCTCGTAAGATCCATGGATGTATAATGAAATCGAGGTGATTTGCTTCATTATTGAACCCCGTTTTAATCATGTTAACACTATAATAATCATCACCAGTGTCAAAGCGTGGGCGAAGCGATGGAGGGGCGAAACACATTGCATCACGTTGGGGGAGAGGGAAGGTCGGTGAATAGAATTCGAACAGAAGAGGTCCCCGATTAAAATACTGGTTTTTTTTTTTAATTAACTGAAATAATATTTTGAAAAGAAAATTAAGACGCGAAGGGCCGATTTGAATAGACTTCACTATGTTAAAGAGTTTTTAAAAATGCAAGAAACAAATTAAAATTTTATCGTCCTCTTTCCCATCTTCTAGTCCCATCTTCCTTTTCTCTCTCTCTCTCTCTCTCTCTCTCTCTCTTTCCTCCACCTCCTCCTATTCCCCCTCATCCTAAACCACCTTTCACCATTCGACTATTCGATAGGGGGCACTTACCCCGTGCAAGCCCTTTTCAACGTCAATGACCATCACCAAATGTGGTTGACGGCCAGCTTAGGGACGCAACATAATTATATCATCACACCTGCGGGCTCACTAATGATAACTAAAAAGAGAGAGCTAGAAGTGGACATGCCCTATTGTCATGGTCTTCACTTTTCTTTTACTTTTTTTTTTCAGTCCCTTAGAAATATAAATATATTAATTCTCAGTGTGTTCGTCTGTCCAGTTGGTCTATATATATTTTTTTATATCTGGGCTTGTCTTCGCTATTTCTTTTTTTTTTTCTCCTTTGCTTCTTTTCCCCTCTTTCTTGCTTTCTTCCTTTCTTTTTTTCTGTTTTCTTTTTCTTTCTTTTCCTTCTTTCTTTCTTTCTTTCTTTTTTTTTCTTTTTTTTCTTTCTTTTTTGTTCTCTTTCTTTTTTCTTTCTGTCTTTTTTTTTCTTAGCTACTGATATCGCCCCCTTATTTTTCTCTTCTTTATTTTATTTGCTCTCTCCTTCTCACTTGTGTGGATACCCCCCCTCCCCCCCCCCCCCCCCCCGTGAAAGGCAACTTAAGCTGAAAGGGTGATCCTCCCAACATCTGGAAAATAAAAATGTCCTCCCAATTCTGTCTCCCCAAATCCCTCACTCCCCCCTCCTCCCGACATAGCACACTCCTTTATGTGCCTCTCACTCTACCCCTACCCCCCTCCCTCTCTAGCATATTGATCATTACGCAATCTATTCCCCCCCCCCTCAATATACTTCTCTATCAAGAGGTTGATATTATTCCCTTGAAGCATGGTTGCATCTCTGATCATCTCGTGTCATTCTCTGCGTTGCGATCGAAATCTTTATGCTTGGATCAGTGAGTTTATAGGAATGTAAAATCCACCCATCTACTCATTAAAAATCGGTACCCATGTTTTGTTTTTCATTTAGTTGCTTTATAAAGATTCTTTCAGTACTGATGACCACTTCATCACGTCATGAAAATATCATTTGCTATCTAAGAATAAAACTGAAACACCTGAAAAATCAGACAGGCGAAATTAATGTACGTCTAAAAATAAGCCTCTTGCGTAATTCCGCCCTGGGCGAATGATGCGGCATAATTTGATTTTACTGGGCTGTAGTTCTAGAGACTTATAGGCCAGGATACAGTCGACATGAAAGCAGAGAAATATTGAAAGCCTTTCTTTTTGGATTTCTGTTTTGTTTTGGGGTATTTATGTATTAATGGAAGGGCGACTGCCTCGAACCCCCCCCCCCCCCTCCCCGCCCTCCATATTCCGCCGTGGTTTTTAATGGACGATGCTACGAGGAGCGTAGATTGCTATAACGAATTCAAAACCAGTTTTCAAACACTTATCTAAATCAATCGGGCAAAATGGAATACTTGCATCCTTATTCAGAGGCATAAGGATGAAATTTTAATAAGAAATTCGTTAAGGCCGAGTTAACTTGATATTTTTGTTTAGTATGTGAAGACTGTTCTACTTATATGAAATATGAGAAAAAAGTTGAGAAGATGACGGAAATGACAGTAACAATAACATAAATTATGAAATCTAGTTGTTGCCTTTCTTTTCGTCATCTTTGCCGTAAACTGATTTGTGAAAAATTAAGATTTTCATGCATTGATATACGGATGGAGAATACTTATAGCGATTACATGACTTCTAGTGTTCGGGGGGCAGTCAAATAAATGTATTTCTTTATCCTCAAGAAAAAAAATCGCCTAAAAATGGTAGTTTCTGAGGGACGAGGCTATGTAGTGAAATGCTTTATGCGTTTTTAGGGTGTCAAATATACACACAAAAAGGGCTTCAACGTAACTAGGAAAATGGTATGCTTTAAAAATTATATCTTAGCTATATTTTTGAGAGGTATACACGATTTTAAGGGGTATCCCCCCCCCCCGAGCAAAAAAAAAAAGCTGTGTCCTCGCGTGAGTACAGCAACATATTTTACTACCTCCCCCCCCCCCCCCCCGGAGTGTCCACCATGACATAGCAATTTCGCCGCTTCCTGGACTCGCGTAAATGTTAGGGACCTGCTGGGACATCAGCTAATAAGTTGTTTCCGTTTGGCATCAGCAAACGGAAGAGATGGACATGTCAAGTTAGAATCCTCTTAGAGTTTGACACAGTGACAGATATATTTGTGCATGGCAAGGAGTATATACAGCGATTATCTGTATGTATTCCTTCCATGAGTGTCGGTTGTATTCGTGGTTGGGGGATGATTGATGCCGAATAACCTCAGACGAGGGAGCAAAGCGACCGAGCGGGGAAAGCGTGTAGGGGGTTAAAACATGAAGGATCGACTAAGCGAAGGAGCACGGAGATAGCGGCGTCGCTAGAATTGGGTTGTGGGTATAAGACCTATATTTGCTTATAGTCCCAGTCTAATCTACCATGTTTACCGTCCCTCCCATACACCACACAATAAATTTTCATTACTATCATGACTATAATGGAATGTTTAGGAGCCTCAAAGCTTTTTTAGATTTGGGGGAAGCGACACTTCTTTTAAAAGTGTGAACCGCCTTTTTTTGAATTCAAAGTTCTTTCAATGAAATAAAATTCATTTTGCCATCAGAATACACGCCAGGCCTGTAAGATATTGGAATGGTATATATGGCAACCTTGCTGCCAAATATGACTCTATTTTAGCACCTCGCTGGTCCAATTGTTTGCTGTCCCAAAGGCAACCTGTTTCTGAATGCTACGAGGGGGTGAAGCATCTTTTGATGATAAAGTATTATTTGTCATCAAAACACACTATAGGCCTATACGATATCTAAATTACACAATCGGCCAGTTCGTTAAATGCCCAATTGCCTCCACAAACTTACTATCCTGTATTTTAATATACGAGTGAGCGCAGCAACAGAGGAAAAATTTACAATCTTTGATACGCCTCAAAGATATTTAAGTAGTACATTTCATCACCTTTCTGCCAACTATGATGCTTTTGAGCTTTTTTGGCAGTAGCTTGCCATCCCAAATCATTCTGTTTCTACGAGCGAGCGAAGCAAGCTACCGAAAAAACTCTTGAATAGTAGAATTGTCACCAAAATAAACGAGATGCTTTTGATAATGATAATTTATATTGATATACATCTTCCTGCAGAATTCGAGAATAGCTGGACACCTCTTTTCTTCTCTCTCTCTCTCTTCTTTCTCTCTCCTTTCTCCATTTCTCTATGTATTATCTCCACTCCCCCCCCCCCTTCTCCACCTCTCATTATCTTTTAAGAAAGAAGAGGGTAAAGCTAGATAAATGGAAAGATTGAGAGAGGAGAAAAAAGAGATATCATATAGTTACCAAAGGTAATCCATTATGCCTCCCTTTAGTTAGCTATGATATTGGTCATAGTAAATAATTTTTCTTTAAACCTGGTCTCGGTTAACCTTAATAAGATTATGAATTCATGTAGAAAATTTATGAATTCATACATTTTTTTCAAAAAATCATTTAGCGCTTAGAGATTGCTATATATAATTTGCTTTATAAGCTCAGTAATTGTCATTATTAATAATATAGATTGAGAGAGAGAGAGAGAGAGAGAGAGAGAGAGAGAGAGAGAGAGAGAGAGATTATATGTCGAGGTATTTTCACTGTGCACTCCTTAAAAATGAAATATGAAAACCCCGCTATTCCTGTGTCGAAATAAAGCCCCAATAATTATGAAACATGTCATAATTATACGGAACCATAGCGAGCGGCCAGTGAAAAGGTACCTAATTAGAGCATGACCTATCCGAGATCCGTGGTCGTCCATATGCAATAGTCATGATAGTGAAGATATAATTTGCTTCTTGTATTATGGGGCAGTCTAGTCATGCTTGTGGCGTCTACGTGCAAATCGTTACGGTGGATATGTCTATAAAGACGTCATAAAAAGTAAAAACATATACGAGGGATCATCATGATGATTGAATTAGTAATTAAGTGACAGAAAAGAGATTGTTGAATTATTGATGAGAATAATTAAAGTGATGAATACTTTCTCTCTTCTCTCTTTCTCTCTTTCTATGTCTCCACTATTCAGTCCCCTTGTGATTATCATCCGCCTTTTGTCTCTCTGAAGGTTATTCTCATCTTCTATAATTAATCATGTTAATAAGTCTTTCCGCCCTCTCTCTCTCCCTCTCTCTCTCTCTCTCTCTCTCTCTCTCTCTCTTTCTTTCTAAATCATTGTTTATGATCTCCGTCTCATTTTCAACCCCCTCTCTCTTTCTCTCTCTCTCTCATCCCCATCCCCGCCATACTTTATGTTTTCCATATTTCATATTAGAGATTTCTTTCAAAGTAAATCATTACATATAAATCAATGTAATTCCATATAAATACGAATCCT
Source organism: Echinometra lucunter (assembly GCA_029962745.1). Taxonomy (NCBI): domain Eukaryota; kingdom Metazoa; phylum Echinodermata; class Echinoidea; order Camarodonta; family Echinometridae; genus Echinometra; species Echinometra lucunter. Next base: position 23,145,016 of record CM057164.1, read on the forward strand.
TCATTTCTTTTTCCTAACAAATTGGATGAATTGATTATATCTCCGCAAATCAATAAGCAGAAAGAAGATCAAGAAATAGAATGAAATCAGTAAGGTTTATATTAAAACAAACTACATAATCCCAAACCCTAACACGTGCCCCTCCCCCCCCCCCCCCCCCGCCCTAAAAGAGTGAAATTCAATGTGAAAGAATTTTTTCCCCCCTATGATCTTTATTTTGATTTCACACAAAAATACAGTATATATAAATCACAAATGAATTGCATTAACTCATATTCATGTTTCAGGGAATTGCATTAACTCTAATCCAATACATAAATCAAAATATCCTATAAGATCCTTCAAGATATGGCAATCACTCAACACACACACACACACACACACACACGCACCCACACGCACCCGCACCTTCTCCCTCATTTTTTTCCACAGTATTCTCAGCCCTCTAATGACATTTTGCCCTCTCCCACCCCATCCCCCATCTTCATCCCTGCTCGCTAACTATACATTTATTCTCTCTCTCTCTCCTCTCTCTCTCTCTCTCTCTCTCTCCTCTCTCTCTCTCTCTCTTTCTCTTTTTTTTCTCTCTCTCTCTCTAACCTCATGCTTACTTTCGAGGCATTGTAATAATTTCCCAGACGATCTAACATTTCGGAAATGTTCAAAATTAGATTTCTATCATAACCATGGGAGATGACAAGCACGATCAACATCTCCCATGATCGGCGAAACGATATTCTGTTGTTCACCCAAACACTAGACTGTTCCCCTTTTGGTTACCTTTTCGCTTGCTTCTTTTATCAAATCTGCAGTTTGGGTTCGAGGGGCAAAGATATTGAGTTGCATGATGAGAACGGCTGTTTCGCCACGGAGTAAGATATTGAATTTCTGCAGCAAAATTACTCAATAAAAGCACCTAATTTGAGAGTTTTGATTGGTTGAAAAGAGGGAAAGAATGATGGAGGGATGGTAAGACCCAGACGGAGTCTGAGCGATGATGAAAGGGAGAGAGAAGGAGGGAGGATACAGAGAGGGAAAGAGAAATAAAGAATATAGATTAAGCCTTGAGGATAGAGAACGGGAGAGGCAGAATGGGGGCGGTCAAAAGTACACCGAAAAAATGGACAGAGAAGGGAAGAGCAGAGGGAGATTGAGGGGGCTGTAGGGCTGTTGGGGAAAGCAGCGGTTATTATGACTGTGGTACTGATAGCAGAAAATTGAAGCATATTATAGTGAAAGGGCATAGATAATGCAGAGTAATTGGTTATCGACAGAAACAATACTTAGTATCTACATGAAGGCGTTTTTCCCTCTCCCCCTTGGAGAAAGCGGCAGGAGTAGGACAGAAGAAAGATACTCAAAGGTATTTGTATATTGGAAGATTTTTTTTTCTTCAAAACTAAGCATGCTAAGTGGCAGCGAGCGAAGAAATCTTTGAATATAATCAAACATAATCTACATAATTTGCAAATATAGAATGTAATTATTGCCAGCCCTGAACACGATGATATTGAAACCCCATACAACAGCAGCAACAACAAGGACATTATGTGGCAGAGGCATTAGTACAAAAAATATGGGGGGAAATGAAGAAAAACATGCATTTATGAATTCAGAAGTAATTCATAAAATTGATTTCATGTTAAAAGAAAAAACTTAAACACATACAAATACATATTTTTAATTTTTTTTTGTAGTCATCGGTTACAATAACATATTTTGGTATGTCAGTCATCTCATAAGTCGATTCTTTTGTTGTTGCATATATTGACTTCCTTGGATGAAAAAGAGAAAGAACGATTTGCAAATGTGAGTGATGGATCAAGACATTCGATCTAGGAACTAATCACAGTTTTATTGATTGATTGATAAGTATACAAGAAAATGCATGTCAAGCAGAAACCCGATATCAAAAGACCATCCTTAAACCGCACGCTTCAAACACTCATTTTATCTTACTGGTATATCATGTTCTTCTTAACGAGAAAACACGATTAGAATCTTCCTTTCTTAAGATGTATCGTGTGAGAAGATGTATCACTGTTGAATGTGGTGGTTGCTATATCTACCATGTATAGAGAGAATTGTTATTATGAGGATACCTTATCTCTAAATACATCATAGAATACTACCCCCTTCCCATCCCTTGCACGCATTTTTATCATACTAACTCAAGCTTACTTCCAAAAGGGGCCATATCCAGTTTTAAAATTTATCAAAGTTGAGCTATTAACGTCATTGTGTTATTCAGCTGGTGTAAATTGCTACGAGCATGAATAAAAAAAAAATTGAGGCAAATTTATCAATAAATGTAAAAGAGATAGTGCGTCGTAATTTTAAGTTTCCATTGGCACGTGTACAAACTCAGGTTAACGAAATTCATTTTCTCTCAAGTTACCAAAATGGATTTAACGCCTTTTGGGGCAAAACTCTTCAGTTAAAAAAAAAAATTGTGTGTTTCATCTGTGATGCGACCACTCATGTAGTGATACAACAAGTTGGGCCTATACACGTATTAAATGTCGTTGAAAATGTCCCTCCCAGTGTTTTCTTGAATGACATGGTTTCTTCGTTCTCTCTCTATAATAATTTTCGATAAAACATTTACTTATTATTGTGTGGCGATTGAATGATTTCATTGAATTAGTCAATCCAATATTTCTCAATTTTTTTTGCCTCTTCGCCAGTGTTTCCATTTATTTGGTATGTGGAAGAGATTGAGTGCCTTATAAACGTTATAAGTGACTATTGAATATGATACAATGAATCAGCCCACATTGGTTGAAATAACCCCTTTAAAATCTAACCTCATACTCGAACAGGGTCTGCTTTTGGCAAAGTATGCAGACAGAAGTCGATGACTGAGGGTGATAAATTGGCGATATGAATATGACTTGGAACGTCCCCACTTTGTTTTCACTTCCTCATATGCGTGAAAGGAAAGTCATAAAGTGTCCCCAGGGGTCGGTGATTGGACCCTCAACATCCGGTTTCAGTGTGAACGCAACTATCGTATCAGTTACGGTGCGGGTATATTCTAGGCCAGGCGAATCGCACTACGCGCTTTGAAGTAAGGGTCGCGTTCACATTTGAAACTTTACCATACCCAAATGGGTTGAGTGCCTGGCTGCGATTACCATCTCACATGGATATGCATTAGCATTAGATTTTTAACCATTTACGCTGGACTCTTCATTGCCTATCAAAAGTCCGGCTCACCCACCATTAAAATTTCGTTAGTACCTGCGCCGATCAAGCTTATAAAGGTAGTTAACCAATTATTATTATACGCCAATTATCAAAAACATTGCTTGCACTGTTCATTTTGAAATTGCTTTTTGAATGATATCTCGAGTTTACAAAAGGCAAATGAAATGACCGTACCAGTCACTCATGCGGTCCTTACTTCTATGATGTCTCATATCAGCAGAGGCCTAGGGTATGTAATGCCCGTTGCAAAACTGTCAGTTTATTGACGGAGGACTGCGTCAACGAATGCCGCTAGCTTTGACGCACTGAGTAAAAGTGGTATGGTGTACTTTAAAACTGGATGCAAAATGATCAGTCCAAACACTGAATTACTGTTGTCGGCTAAGTGGGTTCATAGAAACGATTGGGGCACGCGACAAAAATAATAATGATACTACAACTACTACTACGACTACTACTACTACTACTACTACTATTACTACTACTACTACTACTAAATAATAATAATGATAACGCAAAAGAATATGACGCGTCGTCTGCCATGGGCATTAACTGAAGGCAGTATTTTGAAGTTTGAAATTTCTTTATTTCCACAACATAATGCAAATAACACAGATCAACAAACATACATATACATATGAGAAATAATACATTTTACATATATCTGTAAGTATTAACTTAAATTAAAAAGAATAAATCAGTGGAGTCTATTTAAAGTATCATCAACTTGAAAGTGTGAAACACAGATTCATCAAACGGCTAAGATGATATCTTAGTGCATTACATGCATAAAGTGAACATCAATTATGTTTACGTATTATTAAAAATGTTAAATGTTAAATGGTGGGTTATTTTTACCTGACTGCTAAGAAAGCATGTGTATGCTTGTTAGTAAGCAACCAGAGGACCGACGGCTTTAAGTCCCCTCCGAAGGACTTGGTAATGAGGATTAATACCTTACCAAAGGGCATTAGCGCATCCGCTTGGTTTCGAACCCGGGTACTCCCGGTTACGAAACCACTACTCTACCACTGAGCCACAGCGCCTCCTTTTTGTCATGTCTCTTTTGAAATGCAAGCAATACTTCATCATTCTGATGAGTACTTTGTCCTAGATAAACACTATAATGTTTGCAAATTGATACAGAGGCTTAACTAAAGTTGCTCAGCTTTATCATACTTTATATTTCAGAGGTAATATTTCTATGGTCTAATCAAACAAAGGGTTCACGGGTGTTTCAGTCGCTGGTGACTGTTTAGATTTCAGTAGGTTTTATATAGGCACCTGCGAACTCTTTCGATACACGGACACTACATTCTGTGTGCATGAGCTATATGAATTCACCTCCGATATGTGTCCATGTAGTTCTTTTTATCCATTCATTCATTCATTTTATCATGATAAAAACTCCCTTTAGTCGAATGGCTTTTCGGCTTTTTTTCATTATTCTTTGGCTCTTTTTTGACAAATGATCACAAGCACGAATTTGAGTCATGCTGACCAAGCCCCTGTCTTTCAAAGTGGGGTGGCGTGGCGAGGCGAGACGTAGTGTGTAGTTTTTTGTTTATCACAATAAATTGTAATTGGTATCCGATATAATATTACAAAAATGTCGTTGGATTTGGTTTGATTTTATTAATCATATTAATCAAGAAGCTTACAAAAGAAATCCCTTCTGATTTCTCTGTGATTTTTTTTTTTAATAAAGAATGACCAAACGAAACGATATGTTCAGTATAATGATATACATCGACAAAGATTGGTATCTATATTCCTTGACAAGTTTTGGAACAGTCATATCTTCGAATAGTACTGTAAGTCTATTTAGGCATACAAGCATTGTATATTCATGGTAATTATGTACTTGTCTATTCTTTCCGTATCAAGGAAATTGTAGAAAATTATTAACTGTCTGTGTGTATATAATTATGCTCTCGACTATGCTCAACAAACAATGTTAATGCCTTGATTTCCTTTTCACTCTCATTATCATCATCATCACTCCACTTCAGTCAGTCTTGGCATCAAATTAGTATCGACGCCATAAGCGTCCCTCTTGAAAATGAAATGGGCGTAGAGAAAAGGGAAAGGGGCTGAGGGGAGGCAGGAGGCAGGAGGGAGAGAGAGGGGGAGGGGGAGAGAGGGGGAGGGGATGGGAAGGGAGGGGAGGGAGGGAGAAGAGAGAGAAAGAGAGAGAGAGAGAGAGCCTGGGAGAAGTTGGAAGATGCATAGTGATTGACCGACGAAGAGAGAAAAAGGCGGACGCATGAAGAGAGAGAAAAATAAGGTCGAGCACACTGGAGAAAATAGTAGGTGAGATAGAGAGAGAAGGTGTAGAAGAAAGGAGAAGAGAGAGAGAGAGAGAAAGAGAGCCGCTGAAAGTATGGAGGGGAGAAGAAAAGACAGATACAGGGAGAGGGAGAGAGAAGGGAGAGAGAGAGAGAGAAAATGAGAGGGATCGGGGAGGGAGAGGGGAGAGAGAGAGAGAGAGAGAGGGAGAGAGAGAGAGAGAGGAAGAAGGAGCAGGGGACATATAGAGCATGAAAGGAGAAGTACACATGACATCCATGATGGATGACGATTCTTTGGTGCCAAAGGCGTATCCTGTATAAGACGGGGTCGTTATACCCCCCCCCCCCATCAAGTTTGAAGCCCCCTAGCTCATCAAAATCATAAGAACTTGCATAGGGTCTAAAGCCAGCGTGCTAGCCCATGACCCCCTCCTTCCGCCTGTACGGTATGATTCTCTATCCCCCCCCCCCCGCTTCTCTTAGAACAGAGAGGATCCTGCCCCCTGCCCCTCCCCAGTTTCCCAACGTCCGGATACGCCATTTGACGGAAATAGCCAACGGAACAGGGACTTGATGAGATGAATAGTACTGTTGTCGTTTTGGATGTCGATATCAATGCATCATTGCTTAGCTAGGATTTCCAAGCCTTCGGGGTGTTACTGATTTTTTTTTAACATAAAAGACTCCCGTTTAGAAGGCTATCCTAAGAATTGGTACACATAAAATTGAGAGAAAGAGTTTTCTTCCAGAAAATTTATTTGACATAGTTAACAGTTAAACGGCTTGTGTGTTTGAGCAGTATATGAAATTATTTGAAAAATATTAAAATCCCTTCTGATATAATCTTCATATATTGGGTCGAATCGGTAATCAATAGATGCATGGTCACATAATCTAGGGATCTAAATGATTAATTCGTTCGAATATTTACAAGCTTATTAATCAACTTTGTTTTAATCACGTTACCCCTTTTTAAATAGTCACTCATACACTTTACGATTTTTCTTTATTCATTTTTTAAAATCTAT